>CM030359.1:380724110-381070168 GCA_017893485.1 Hemerocallis citrina | reverse complement strand
TGTTTTTTATTTATTTCTCCTCTTTCGAATTTGATTGATCAGTCGTCGTGTCAGGGTTGGATCGAGCTTAATCACAAGATTTATAATGCATCTCGGACAATCCTTGCTTCGATCATTGATCCCAATATTTTGGAGGAGGATTGGATCGCTCATCTGCAAAACTGACTCGGATCAGGCGTAATCGGTCGGGACAACCGATCCTTTAAACTAATGCTAGAAGTTTATTTTTAAATATGTCTTGGGCCGGTATCTCTCTAGCCATGACTCCCTCTTTCGCATTGCAGTGTAGCCTTTGACTTAAAAAAGTATAAACTTTTGCAAGAATCAATACCATTAATAGCGTCTGCATTAGTCAAATGTTGAATTAATAATTTATATTGAGCTAAATCTAGAACTCTAAATATGATACACACTCCAATATGATTAACCAAAAAAGGAAATTTTGGCTTAGAAAGAGGAACCCATGCATTTCAGCATGATCAAGAGGAAACGGAAGAAGTCCTGCTAAGAAAGCCATTCCTTAATAGCAAATTGTTAAGACACATTACGATTCAATCTCAATTCTGATAAATATACTGAAGTTGTGGAGCATCTTGAATAAACTCCACCATACAGGCAACCCAAACAAGTTCACTTACATTAATAATTTGTTTTAGCACCCCTAGCTGCAAAACCTCTCTGTAACTTATTCCTTTTCTTCGTTTTTTCTCTGTAAGCTGGTTGCAAAAAAAATCTTGATTTCTTCTGAACAAGCAC
Organism: Hemerocallis citrina; assembly: GCA_017893485.1. Classification (NCBI taxonomy): domain Eukaryota; kingdom Viridiplantae; phylum Streptophyta; class Magnoliopsida; order Asparagales; family Asphodelaceae; genus Hemerocallis; species Hemerocallis citrina. The sequence continues at coordinate 381,069,412 of CM030359.1, read as the reverse complement.
CAGAAAAGAAAAGTCGGGAAATGCAGTTTTGAAGAAGGAGAGAGGGGGGGAGATCGCAGTGCAAAGCTATACCCAGTGTGGAAGCTGCACACCTCCACACCAAGTAAACCAGTCTAGCAGGGAACAGGCCGAGTCTTGCCTACGGAGCGTCATATGGTAAGAGGGTGCAAAGTATATTGTCCATAAAAGATGATGAAGGTGATAAATAACATGCCAAACTTGCTAAACTACTTCAAATGATCATATTCAAATTACTAACTTCCTCATATTTCCTAATTAAGCATCACCTCCGAGTATGTAACCTGTCCATGATAGATCCTACACACCCAAATTTCATAAAATGTCTCTGCTTTCCCTTTGGTTTTCTAGCGATTTAGGCATTTAGAACCACTTCAAGATCTACATTTAATATTCTTCTGACATTTTATAGTTATAATTTGACTTGTTAAGGTGAATTTTGTGATTTCCATTATTAGGTATATACTTTTCTAAGTTATTTAATTTGATTTTTTTCTTCTTTTTACTTCGTGGTTTTTACCGCCAAACTGTTAACCCCAAGTCATGCCCCACTTCACCACCATTTCCGCTTTACCCACACCATTGTACCAATATAATGGCAATAACAAATCCACATGTGCACAATGATATGGCCCTACGGAGTGTTGAACTAATGGAAAGGATAAAGCATAATAAGAAAATGTTCCCATCATAGTCCTCTCCCTCCCACCTTCCATTTGTTGTTTCTTCCCCTTCTACTATGAAACTGTTATCATTAATGCCTTCCAAGAGTAATAAATAATTATAGGGACCGTTGAGTTGTAGCTTAGGTGATAAAGGGTTTGTGATGGGTAAAGAGAAGTTTTGGGTTCAAGGTCCAACTACGAAATAGCCCTTCATTGAAAATTAATAATAGTAGTAATAATTATAGGGGCAATTCTTTTGACTAGTTTTACTTATTAGTTTGTACCATGGTGTCACATCTCAGCCAATACCAAGATGCATGACCTAGTCAGATTGGAGTTATGCCCGCAGATACTCCAAATATGTCCAATATGACCAAATGGTAGCCAACAACCAATATGCCCAATACCATTACCAAGTTCTGAAACCATGACGAGAACCACTTTTTTAATCATATTATTTAAATTAATAGTTAAATAAAAGTTTATTGCTCAAACTTATTCACCAAAAACAGACCTCTGATGTGTTGGCACACACACTGGTGAAACCTTTTTTTTTTGTTTTTTTTTTCTTTTTTGCATTTTTTAATGATCTCGAGATTCCCAACCCCAAGAAAGCTGTTTAGCATATAAAAGAATGGTCAAAGAGTCGATCAAAAATCAAAGTCAAATCATAGGGTTAAAACAAATTTGACCTTACATGAAAGAAGTTCAACACATGGGGAGCAAGCTCTTGCACAGTTATATGTAATTACAGCAAAGAAAAAGTCAAGGTAGAAAGGAAAAGGATTGCGCTCAAGTGAAACTATGAAGCATGGGCACTCTTATTTGGTAGTTTTGTGGTGTCAGAATATGGCGGACACTCATATCAGACCCAAGAATTAGACACAACACTAGGCATTTTACAGTAGTCTTCCAAAATTTTCTCAATGTCAGTGTGACGTGTAGTGTGTCGTGTAGTGTGGCATGTCGCATCATGTACGCAATTCTGCATCTGTGCTTCTAGACGTAAAGCCTGTAAAAAAAAAAATTTGGTCATAGTAACCAAATTGCCAGTAAACAGTCATGTTCTTATGTTTGAGTGTGGGGCGGAAAACGTGGTTCTTATTATTGAGATCGGGGTTGGGGACATGTAATCATTAAAAAAGACCAAATTATAAAATGAAAAAAATTGTCCCATTAGCATGTCCATGCCAGCACACAATCACACTTATTCAGCTTCATTCTAGAGGATAAAACTGCTGAATGTGGATATGGGAGAAGTACTTTTTGACATGACTCGAATAACCAGTCATAAATATGAAAATATCTCACACACCAGTCAACTTTGAAGATCCACCAAAATAGGTTGTCATGCCCCTACATAGAAACACAAACAACAAACTGGTGAACATATGATCAACCAGTCCACTAATAGATCGCCCAACCAGCTGCAGCAGCAGAAAGTATCATCCATCAGATATTGACCAAGCGACTTGACCAATGTTCAGCAGCAACCAAGCACTTGCAGCCTGACTGGCTGACCCTTATTAAGACTGACTTGACGTGGCTCTGTGTGTGTGTGTGTGTTTTTGGGGGGGCGTGGGGGGGGGGGGGGGGGGGGGGGGGGGGGTTTACCTCTAACTGATATCATCGTAAATAACCTAAGATAAGTAGTGTAGTACACCAAAATAATAGCTAGCAACCTAATCTGCCTCGAACCTAATAAAGGGGATTATGATTGGGATTTATCATGTGAAATTAAACAAATAATATAAACTAATAAACTGATAAACTACACGTGATTGGGGCACAACATAATTATACTGATTAGCATACCTACTGTTAATCCTTAAAAACAAACAATAAATCAATACCAGGCAAATGGTATTGTTCCATAGTTATCTATTCCAATTTTTTAAGCTCCCAAAAGTAATAGGTGCATTATACTTGTCTGTCAAGTTGCCATCTGTGTCAATCCTTCTCTCTGATACTAATAGAATCTCTTTGTAAGAGTGATATGTAATCCTTGTAATCCAAGAAGATATTTTAAAGATCAAAATATACATTATACAATAGATCAACTGACTGAATGAACTTACTCCTTAATCGTACCAAACAAAACATGTAAGACATGTCTAACTACCATTACCATTTTTACATTAACGTTAATTACTGAAACTTCATCTTTAATGCACTGTTTTGGCATGGAATTCTGTCAAAATAATTCCAATTATGAGGAATCGGCTATAACCTTGACTGCAAAAGAAAGCCCTTAATAACAATGACTTCAATGCTTCTACTGGACTTCGATTCACTCCAGGGATAAGAGGTAACCATTACCTATTATCCAAGCTCGCCTCATTTAACTAAACTCTCTAAACACAAAAGTTAACTCCAATTGTTTTTCAATAGATTTATTTGCATGTTCTATGCATGTGTTTGATTTTACAATTTTGAACTAATGCATAGAATCATTCAACACCATTATTTAAGTACTGACCACCATTGATGTTCACTATTCCTGGTAATAGAGTTAAAAAAGAATCATGCCTTCTGGCCATGCTAGTTCACCTCACAGCCTTATCTGATTATAATAGTAACTAAGAAGCACTGATACGACATAGATATGCTGACACATACACGCTGACACGCTGACACGCTGACACAGATATTGACGGAGCCAGAAATTTCGTGTAAGGTGAGAAAAATTGAAAACTAGTTTATTAAAATCTTTCCTTGCACATAAAAGTCAAACGAGGAAAATCACAAAAGAACAAGTACAACACAAGCAATTCAAAAAAAAAGTCAGAACACTTCATTGAAGGAGCATTAATATGAATAGATTCTCAAGAAAAGAGCAAAACATCTAAATGAAAAATATACATACTCTGTAAAACTTTCATTTTCATATATTTAGGATATTTATTTTGTTTTTAAAGGAAAGAATAAAGTAGACTAGTAGAAAAGAGATAGTAAAAAAAAGGTAGGTTCAATACTCCATGAGTAAAAAGAGATCCCCCTAACCTATGAGGCACAAACACTTCTAAACATGTCGTGTTGGAACCTATGCAGCACACACTTCTATTTGGTACCCATGTTATTTCGGACACATTAATCCGACATGACACTTGATATTTTAGGGTAGTTTTTCAAAATCTTCCCCGTGTCTGTGTGTGTGTCGTGCTGCATCCTGCCCGTGTCGGCATGAATTCCAGTTCAATAGCAATCCAACTCATGATTATTAAAATTTTGGTGAGCACATGAAGGTAATCAATTAAATCTAGCTATACCCAGAATTACCCGCTACGCATTCCAAATTTTAAGGTGGGCAATTGCCCACCTTAATACCCACACGGATCCACCCCAAAACATGAACACTACACAAGTCACACTGACACGCATTCACAATGAACTTTGTTCGAAAAACTAAACTAAAATAGCTAGTGTAATGTCAGATTCCCATATCCAAGACACTTGTCCGATACAATACGACACAGGAACCAAATATAGCATTAAAGAAGTTAAGGTACAGACACAAAAAGTTATCTTTTCAATCATTACATAACTCCACATCCAAAAAGCTCAACAGGGTACACAACTAAACCCATCAGCTTTAAGGCAACCAACCCGAAATTCGATTTCCATTCAACCTAGCATTCCAAGAATCAGCAACAATCAACACAACACAAAACCATACAAAATCAAGGGTTTTGCAATGTCATCTACACTAACAACCACACCCCAATTAGGGTTTCAATAATGAATCAAAGCGAGCAGCAACATTAGGGTTTTGGGAGAAGAATCTTACAGGAGTTTGAGATGCTCTACGAGGTATCCGAAGAGCGACGACTCCTCGAATTTCATGTCTCAAAATTTCATTAATGAACAGAAACCCTAGAGGACGATTGAAGAGGAAGGTGGCGATGGCAAAACGGTAATAATTAGAGGAATGAGGGGTTTTAAGGGAAGAGGGGGGTTTTTTTATTTTGAGAGTTTGAGAAGAGAATGAGGGGGGAGAACGAGGTGCGGTTGATCTCGGAAGAGAAGCTGACAAAAGTGCGATTTTTTTAGTGTTTTTTTATTTTGCACACGCTTTGCATGTGGATGTATAATTAATTAATTGTAAAGTAATTTCCACACAGGTCCCCAATAATTGTTTCGATTTCATATTGGTTCCTATAATTTGCTAATTCCATACTAATCCCTTGGATCAACTCAACGGTGAACAAAAGGTGGCTCAATTATGTAAGATTGTGGAAACTATATGATTCACTGAACCTACTTTCGAGAAAAAAAATCAAAGGGAAAATGCTTTATTATTTTAAAATAATCTTTCTACCATCAAGATCTTATCCGCTTCTAAATCATTTTGTTTAAGATTTTTTCTCCAAAAATGATTCAATGGATTATAATTTTTATGATTATACACTTGAATCTCGAATTGATCAGTTTCACTTTTAAAATTGTCTGAGGGACTAATATGAAATTCTCAAATTATGAGGGATTCATATGGAATTTCAATATTTGTAGAGAACATGTGTGGAAAAATCTCTTAATTGTGTTCATGTTTGGTGAATTGATTATTTATGATTAACCTTCACTGTTTAAGATGGGTAATTTTTAATGATTGGTGGATGTTTTTTTATAAATTGACTTTTATCATGGTTATTTTGAAATAACAGTAATTTGTGAGAAAAGCTTCTAGCCAAATTTTATGGCAAATATTGATATTTACTACAGCGAACTTTCTCTATTTAAGCTTCTGTTATATAGCAAACGACCGATTCAGTAGATGTAAAAGTGGTCATATATATATTTCCACTTTCTTCTTGTGAGAATGAACATGAATAATTAAGTATATTATTATTCCGATACATAACCATATCAGATAGAAATGGATTCGAAATTGTGAATATAGATATTAATGGAATATATCAAATAATAATAACAATTAATATTAAATGAATAAAAATAATTTATTTTAATAATTTTCTTGTTTATATAGTATAACTTTAAACTTATCCTAATTAATGATTATTATTTGGTAAAAAAAACTATAAATTTTTTTATTTTATTTTTTTTTGATAAAAGATGACCGCAGTCATCGTTTCATTAATGGTAATTAAAGAAACAGAGTAGTACAATATCCAACATAGCCGAACAACATACTAGCTAAAATACAACAACATATATAAGCAATAAAATAGACTTGACATAAACCAAAAGATTGTCGTCCGTAGCCCCCAAACTCGTGTGCTTGAACGACCTGCCTTCCCCTTTAGTAGGGTACCTCCTCCCTATGCTCTCGTCCTTGACTATTCACCTTCGTTGATCCTCCTCCTCTTTGTCGCCTCCTGCGAACCTGCCCAATCATGAATCAACACAAAAATTTTACGCATGGTGTTATGGAAAGAGAATGAAATGTTTCGAAATATGTAATCATTTCTTTCTAGCCAAAGGTTCCACTTTGATGCTGCTGCTGCTATATCCCATGCCTTTATATCCCCTGACCTAATGTGACAATCTCTAATAGACCCCCAAATGTCTGATATTGAGTTAGGTACCCGATCGACCCCAAAACCCCTACATACAACTTTCCAGGTTAAACGAGCTTTGGGACATTGAAATAGTAGATGAGTCACATCCTCCTCTAGATGCAGACATATGCCACAACTAACGTCGATATGCATATTCCTTTTTCTTAGGTTGACTTTCGAGAGGATCGCGTCTTTGTGTGCTAGCCAACAGAAGACTTTGACTTTGAACGGCACATAAGCTCCCCAAATTACCGATTGATCTTTACATCTCGTTCCTCCGTCATTGATCCAGTTATACATTGCCGCTACTGAGAAAACTTTTGACGCGTCTCTATCCCACCATCTCTCGTCATCTAAGTTATTTTGTTGTCCCCCTTCATCACTAATGAGTTTATTGAGCTGTTTGAATTGTGTCAAACTCCGTAGGTGGATGTTGTGAGATACTGAGAAATTAAGTTTCCCGTTCTTCCGCACGTCTTCCACAGATAGGTCTAAGTTTAAAGTTACTTCCGCAACCTGAGGGAATTGGTTTTGCAGGGTTGTTTCACCACACCATTTATCTTTCCAGAATCTAGTATTTTTACCATTTCCCACTCTGCATCTGGTATTAGTGTGGAAAATCTCACCATGCTTAGCTATCCCTTTCCAAAGAAAGGACACATTGGCTGATGGGCTTTTGTCGCCATATCGGTATTTTTTTCTCTTGCGGAACAGATCGAAGGAATAACTCCACCCTCCCTTCTTCTTAGTTGTAATCTTCCACCACCACTTGCTTAGCAATGCTTTATTCATGTCATGTAAGTTCATGATTCCCAATCCCCCATATTTCCTTCTCTTACAAACTCTGCCCCATTTTACAAGGGGGAGTCCTTTGTTGCCCTCGTCCGTTCCTTTCCAAAGGAATCTTCTTCTACTTTTATCGATCCTGTGGATGACCCATTTCGGTAATTCGTAAATAGACATGAGATACAACGAAATCGCTGAAAGGACTGAATTTAACAAGATGATTCTTCCACCTAGGGATAGGAACCGGCTCTGCCAACCTGATAGTTTCTTTTCGATCTTGCCTATGACGGGATTCCAATCCACCTTCGGTAGAGCTCCAGGTCTTATTGGCGTACCAAGATATTTAATTGGGTATTCGCTCAACTTACAATGTAAGATCTCCGAAATCTCATTAGCAGGCAATGATAGATGATCGGAAATTGGAATAATGCTAGTCTTATTTAAATTAATCTTCAGTCCCGACCATCCTTGAAAGCACCCCAGAACCGCCTTAATGGCTACCACTTCTTGTAGGATAGCTCTTCTGAAAAGAAGGGTGTCATCTGCGTATTGTAGAATCGACATCGGCTGTGCTATACCTTTAATCTATATTCCTCTAATTGTATTGCTTTTCTGCGCCCTTCTAATCATTTCTGCTAACCCATCTGCCTCAATTGCAAAGAGAAGGGAGGATAGCGGATTCCCTTGCCGGAGCCCTCTTTTGCATCTGATCTCTTTTCCTTGCCATCCATTAACTTGAATGAACGATTTGCCTCCATGGATGCACCTATTCATCCATAACCTCCACTTTGTACCGAACCCTTTTCGTTCTAGCGCCTCGTCCAGACAATCCCAGTGGACGGAATCGTAAGCCCTTTGAAAATCTAATTTTAGTAGGAACCCGTCAGCTTTTGCTTTGTTACCTCTGAAAATAATTTCGTGGACAGATGCAATGCTATCCATAATATCCCTTCCACGAATGAACCCGCTTTGGAAAGGGGCGATAACATCATTCAGATGCGGAGCCAATCTCTGTGCTAAGACCTTCGTGATTATTTTGAACGAGCCGTTTAGCAGACTGATAGGCCTTAGGTCTTCATGGGACGCAATCTCACTTTTCTTTGGTACCAATATGATTGTAGCGTAATTCAGTCTATCCAGATTTGCGGTTCCATCGTACAGTTCGTGGAAGATGTTCATTAGATCATCTTTGATGACATCCCAGTAGATTTTGTAGAAGAAAATTGGCAGGCCGTCTGGCCCCGGGGCCTTGTCCTGTCCGAGATTCTTAATGGCATCGAACACCTCTGTGACTGTGAATCTTGCTTTGATACCTGAGCTACCCTCTATCCTGGAAGAGCTCCACATATCAGGAGCTAACGTGCATCTTCCTACTGAATTTGTCCCAAGTATATCATGAAAATAACTGTCGAGATGCTCTTTGATTCGCATATCATTTTCAGTCCAAATTCCATTCATTGATAATCCCGTGATATAATTTTTGTCTTTTTCTTCCATTAGCCATCTTGTAAAAAAAATTTGTATTAGCATCCCCATCTCGGAGCCATTGAATCCTAGATCTCTATTGCCAATACAGCTCCTCCATCTTCCCGATTTGTTGTATCTCCAGTCTTTTGCTAGCAAGCTCGTCCTTCTCTTCCTCCAGCATATCTCTCTCCTCTTGCCAAGTTTCTAGTGTGGTGATTCTACTACCTGCTGCAAGCATGCTTTGGGCGATGGCGATCTTTTTTTGTCCGGCTCACCCTTTTAGTCTCCTTCGAAGATGCCTAGTCTTTTCGACCCAAATTCCGACGGCTGAGGATTGCGATGTGTCGGCTCTCCAAGAGTCTGCGATGACTTGCCTGGTATCCTTGCAGATGGTCCAAGCTTTCTCGAATTTAAAGCTAAAGTGCTTCTTCCTTTCATGTAGCTTGCAATCGATGACCAGCGGGAGATGATCTGATGTGTATCGCATTGTGGATTTAACCTTAGCTAAAGGATGTACATCTTCCCATTCGTTCGACATAAGCACTCTATCTAGCTTGGCCAAAGTGGAATTTCGCTGCATATTCGACCAAGTGAATTTTCTGTCGGTCATCTCTAGCTCCAATAACTCTAAGTCATCTATGATCTCGTTGAAGGAGTTTTGATCCATTCGATTGTGACCCCCGCCTTTATGTTCGTTCCGGAATCTAGTGATGTTAAAATCTCCTCCATTTATTCCTGATGAATCTAAGTTTCGCCCACAGATATTTGCGACGTCTACTGTCGTACAGCCCGTAAACATAAGAAATTGCTTGAATCCAATCGTCGCTTCTACATCTAATTCTAATGGAGACCGTGAACTCACCCATGTGGTCGTCAATTATCTCGAAGATTAAAGAATTGACCCCCACTGCTATACCTCCTGAGTACCCCCTAGCAGCTTTAAATCTCCATTGGAAGTTAACCATGCCTCTCAACGCATTGAATTCCTCCTCAGTAGGGGTCTCAATTCTTGTTTCTTGAATACCAACGATGTCAGGACGAATTTTGCCTAAAGTAACACCTATAGCTCTTTTTTTTAACCTTTGTCGCATCCATCTAACATTCCAAAAAGTGTAAATCATTTAAACACTAGAAAACTTCTAACGTCTATCCCCTCTTCCTAGGAGCCCGGGATTAGATAACAGCTAGTCTAGTGTCATCTCTAATGATTGCTACGTTTTCTAGTTGTTCAGCTCTAGTGGAACCCATGGCTAGACCATACAGAGTAGCGAAATAAATGAGGGACTCATTAGTTAATGAATTAAGCACTGAAAAATTAACAATAGAGGTACCTGCTTCTGTAATTTCTTCCTCCGTCGCTTTCTTCCCCTTGTGAGACCCCCCTTCTTTTTCCTGCTCCTTAGTATCTGTACTCACCATCTGTCTTTTTCCTTTCCTCCGATATTCTGTGATCTTCTTGGTTGAGGAACTACCAACACTGCATCTGGCTCCTTTATCATCGTAGTCAGTTTCTGTTTCTGAGATGAAATTATCCTCCCGGATTCCGTCTAACGCTCCGATAAGCTTGCCTACGGACTCATGATCTGGTGATATGATGGCCTTGTGCACAATTTACAGCTGATCAGGGAACGGAGAGGGCACTTTATTGCTGATTGCCGTAGGCACCCCAATAGGATTAATTCCATCTTTTTCCGAAGCATTCGCCTGGCCCATGGGCTTTGGCCCAAGTGCCGATCTGGACTGGATCAACGCATCGATAGCTGCCTTAACTGAGCATTCGATGTCTTCTCGCGTGAAGCTTGCCCAAGCCGCGTCACTCAACCCCAGAACATTGACAGAGCTCTGACCCACCACAGTTTCGGTTTTAAGGATGCCTCCTCTCTTCTCATCTGTCGAACAGCATGTCCCTTCACAACGAAACTTACCATCGTCGCATGCCTTCACATCACCAAGTTGACGCCTTTCACAATTCGTCTTTGCCAAAACCTCGGGGTGTGACAACTTTTGTGGAACCCTCTGCCAGCTATACCCATTAGGAACTTTGTTTGAGTCGAAAATAGAGTTAGGTAGAACGGACGGTTTCGATTGTGGATAGCGTTACTTTGATTGCATTAGAATTTGGCGCTCATGAATCAACGGTTTAGCAGCAAGCTTGGCACATCCGCTGGATTGAATAAGCGATTTAGCATATCTCGCATCTAACGATTCAGCTTCATCTTCTTCCTCTAGCATCCCATCTCGACCGTTCGTCTTCCTACCGATTCCTAGCGCCAAATCACGGAATGAGACATTCTTCTTAGCTTCGACGACAACTCTGACATCGTAGAGCGTGTTGTCGAATTCAGTAATAATTTTTGAAGGGATATCAACCTTATTAGCAACTCCCACTTTGATTCTAGCGAATTTTCGAGCAGAGTGAGTTAACGTTTGTCTGTCGATGTCGATGAGCATGCCAAATTGACGCACGACGTTTTGAAACCCCGTCCGTACCCAGCAGTGAAACGGTAGGTTGTAAAGTCTGATCCATACTGGGGGAAGGTTCTCTGCCTTCAGAGCTCCATAATCTCGAGACCACCATTTAAATGTGACGAAGAACTCTAACCCATTAGCGTCTTTACCCTCTAGTCCCTTAACTCTGATTGTTTCTTTAGCCAAAGCTTCGTCACTACAATGAGTGTAGAAAGTATTGATCGCTATTTCTTGTATCACCCAGATTGGAATAGGCTCGGTGATCAAAGCGGCGTGGAGCAATTCCGAAACGGCGTTGGCCGTGGGGACTCCCGACTGGGCTTTAATAAGGATTCCACCATTAAACCTTCTTTCAAAATCCGCCATTAATGGTGTAGGGGTAATCAAAACTTGAATGACACGTCTCTCCCCAGCTACACTTTCTTGGGTTTTACTCTCCTCCGAAACGAGCGTCGTTCTGATCTTAGGAGCCTTCGAGTTGGAGTTGGATACGGTGATACGCTTGGGACAAGCGGTGGAAATGTGTCCTGAGCTCCGACAAACGTAACAGAACCAGTCAAATGTACACTTGCTGATGGAATGGCCAGGCCCCGCGCACTTATGATAATTTTGCCGTCCATCGACTCTCGAGTTTTCCGAACCACTTTGGCTTTTGCTAGGCTTCGTAGTCTTCCTGTTCTTTACCAGCACCCATTCTCCCTCCAAATCCTCTCTAGTATGGCGGAGCTCCTGCACTGGTGATGGCGAACGACGACGCACTCTATGCGCGACGTCGCCTTGAGGGATACCGCAGGTGACCTCGGCATACAAACGTCTGTTCGAACTCCTCTCTTCGATGAATGGGTGCGGATGAACTACCTTAGTCTTGCTTCTAAAAGCTCTCTGTGGACTTGCGGCTTCACGATGATGACGTTCGAGACGTTGCAGACTTGCGTCTTCCCGATGGTGACGTTCGGGATGTTGTGATCTACTCCTGTATGCGTCTACACGCTCCCTCCTCTCTCTGATGGGAGACCCTCTGACGTGTTCACGGGCGTAGCTCTTTGATTGCCAATCGCCACCTGATCGCTTGTGATGTTGGGGGTCTGCACCTTCCTCTCGATCTCGTTTTGGCATAGCTGGGGAGTTGTCACGGCTGGGTTTGTATGGATGAAGGGATGAGGGGGATCGTTGGTTGGAAGAAGGGTGTGGAGCTCTCATGTTTTTTTGAAAAATCAAGTTAGAAAGAAAAGGTTGTTGGGGTTTGAATGGGGATTTCGGTTAAAAAAAACTATAAAGTTAGAATGACTATAGTGTGAAATGACTGCGATTTTGTATTATACAGAGATTCTTTTTTAATATTTGGATATGTATTCGATTATTGGGGGTGTTTCGAATATTTAGCATATGCAAATATCCACGGCTATATCTATATTTCAAATGAACAAATTGTAGAACCCCGTATTTTCAAATATTATTTTAAATATTTGAAAATGAATTAAAATGATTTTCTGGAGATTTAATAAATATTTTCTAAAGAGTTATCTTTTTGCACGTGCAAAACACGTGCAAATATTTTCTTGAGAGGTTCAGAAGTCAAGTTTTCTTCATGAAAAATTATTATTTAATATTTGGAAATTATTTATTATTTTTCCAGATTTTTTTGAAATTAATTGGATCTATTTGCAATTTTTGAGAAAAGAATGACCTTTTTGCAAATTTGTTGTTTTCAGGGGTTAAAATGCAAAATGTATTTTCTAGACGTTTTGAACTGTACCAATTGAGATTAATGAGTATATTTTACTTTTAAATCCTAATTTAAATGATTTTTATTGAGTTTCCAAGAATAGAGTTATATATGTAAGTTTATATTTTGGGAGGACTATTTTGCAAAATGCATTTCCAAAACCCTAAATCTTGATTTCCGGCCTATATAAAAAGGGTTTGCAGCCGTCATTCGCTGCACAACTCGAATTTTATTATACCTTTTATTTTCTTGGTGATTCAAGAGGAAGTTTTGGGATCTCGCACAGGAGAGACTTTATTGTTGGATCTCGTCGTTTCTAAGGTGAGTGATACTGTTTTGTTTTATTTTGTTTTGAGAGTGATATGAACTTTGTTTTGTGGTTTGATTTATGTGAACGATTATTTTGTTGTTTGTTTGACATGTTATTTATTTAGTGTATTTTGTATGAGATCGATTTAATGGTTATTGTTGTATGATGTATGTGAAATCTATGAATGTCTAGTAGATCTTGATTGATGAATTCTTTATTGCTTGAAAACATGTTTTAAGATTTGAGTATGGTTATGATAATAAGAGATCGGATGGATGAACATCTGGATCTCGTGGATACAAATCAGATTTAGTTTTGAGTTGTGGAAGATATTTAGTATTGAGAAACCCTAATGGAAGAATTAGGAATTTAGAACATGAGAACTTGAGTTTTGAGACATGGGTTGATTTGAGTAATGTATCCAATCTGAGGATACTTTGAAATTGTCGTTATTACCTGAATACAAATTATTTTCATAAACAATGATTTCTTTTAGAAAACTCTAATTTTGATTATCATACAACCAAAATTAGGCAGACTGTAGGCCGACAGTCGACTCGTAGAATTCTCAGTCGACTGGTACGACCCAGCTGCTGTATCCTTAGTTTTCTTGAAAATTCGTTCTGGACAGTCGACTTAGACCCCTTTTCAGTCGACTGGTACACTTAGAATTTATTTTTCAAAGTTATCGTAAATTTCTCTCTGGTAAGTCGACTTATGACCTTTTAAGTCGACTTATATTCTCCTTTAAGTCGACTTATGACTTTGCAAGTCGACTTATAACACTTAGAATACTTTCTTAAAGATTTCTGGAATTTCTCTCTGGTAAGTCGACTTATGTTTTTATGAGTCGACTTATGTTTTTATAAGTCAACTTATGATCTGGTAAGTCGACTTATGACTTTTATAAGCCAACTTATGTTTTTGGTAAGTCAACTTAGGTTTTGGTAAGTCAACTTATGTTTTTGGTAAGTCAACTTATGATTTTTATAAGTCAACTTATAATACTTAACTTATTTTCTGAAAGTTACTGGATTTCTTTCTGGACAGTCGACTAGTGAGTTTTGCAGTCGACTGTAGACGCTTAGATCTTACTTCTTAAAGATGTTAGTTTTCACTCTGGACAATCGACTGGTGAACTTTTGCAGTCGACTGGTACTGATACTTTTCTAAGGTGTTTTGACGTTCTTTAAAAGACTAACTCTTTAAATATTTTGGATCTATAATCTACTCTTATAAATATTATTCTTCTATAGAACATACGCTTTCAATATATATTATGGTTGGATTTGGATTATGGAATTTATTAAAGACTTGGGTTTTGTGGAGTGGAGAGATTTCCCCTTGATCGTTTGATGATGGATTAGTGAGTTTTGGTTCTGTTGAAGTCCCTAGGAGTTGAGCGGGAGTCCCGTGAACCGGCAGTTAAGATTTATTGAGATAGGCCTGAGGGGTCTTGGTTAGTTGTTGTTTTTGAGTTATTTAGATGTTCGCGTGATGAAGGTCTACGGGCCTATTCCCGGATAGGCAGGGAGATGATTCTCCGAATAGGCAGGGTGCATTTGTATGTACCGGGTGTATCTGCACATTTCGTGGGGTACACGGTAGGGAGGTAATTCTCCGGATAGGCAGGGAGGTGATTCTCCGGATAGGCATGGTGCATTTGTATGTACCGGGTGTATCTGCACATTTCGTGGGGTACACGGCAGGGAGATAATTCTCCGAATGTTGTTTAGACAGGGTACATTTGTATGTACTGGATGTATTCTTGGTTTTATGCTTCTGTTTTCCAGTTTTCCTACACTTGACACTTAGGCTAACTTCACTTGTTGTTTTCATTTTATGATGTTTTCATGCTTTACATCTTTTGTTATTTCTCATTCATTTATCTTTGTTGTTAATACATGCTGTTGATGACTTTATGTTTTATGATTAAATTATGTTGTTTTGTTTTTATATCACTCACACCATTTATGGCTGACCCCTTTAGTTTGGGGGTTAGGGATCATCTCTAGCCTCATGTGTTACAGGTTGTTGCTTAGAGTCTGGAGGTTGGATGCTTGAGTTGGTTTTGAGATAAATTGGATTTATAAGAGTTTTGTGTAAATTTGTAAAGGCAGATTTGAGATAGTTTTGTGTTGTAAATAAAGGAAAATTTTGATTGAGATGTTTTTGAATTCCGCTGTGCTACGTAAAAGTTTGTTGTAATAAAAGTTGAAAATTCTAGTGGTGTTGGTTGTGTTTAATGTTACATTGAAGTTGATACTGGGATTGTGCCACGTATTTTCTAAGATATCATATTAGAAATTCGGGGCGCTACACAAATATAGGATATTCGTATCGGATTACGGTAATGGAATCAAACAAGTGCACCCATATATGTGCATTTTTTATGTCTTTGTAATGCTAATGATCAGGACGACCTATCCAGTGGCGGATCCAGGAATTTAGTTCAGTGGGGTCCTTATACAAAAATAAATACGATAACAATTAAGAATTTAGTTAATTTAGTTCAGTGGGGTCCTTATACAAAAATAAATACGATAACAATTAAGAATTTAGTTCACTGGGTTCCTATAATGCTTAAGAATTTAGTTCACTGGGTTCCTATAATGCTTATATAAAAAAAAATTACACTGTAGCAAGCTACACTATATAAAAAAAAAATTCAGTGGGGTCTGTGCCCCCCACTGGTTGCAAGCTACATCCGCCCCTGGACCTATCCAAATTAACACCATTAAACACAGGGTAAAATATTTATGTTTAAAAAACTAAATCCAAACACTTATTAGGTTGTGTTTGATTTGTTGTTTTGAAAAAAGTTTTCTGAAAACAGTTTTCTAAAAATGAGAACGTAAAAGCTGTTTGGTAATAATTTTTTATGAAAACTGTTTTTTGAAAATGAGAGTATGGTGTATGTATAGGTTTGGTTATATGTATATACTGTATACAGTGTATATACTCTGATACAAACATGTTGTATACATATACATACATACTGATATATAATAATATAAAATGTTTTATTAAAATAAACATATTTAATAATATACATATATATAATAATATATAATAATTATAATAATATATATGTAATAATAATATATTCAAATTATATATTAACAATTTATTATAATAATAATAAATTATATAATAATATATAATAGTAATATATAACAATAGTAATATATATTATAATAATAATAGATTATTATAACAGTATATATAAAATAGTATATATGAAATAATACTATATATAAAATAATAATATAATATAATATATATATAATAATAATATAATATAATAATAGTATATATAATAATAATATAATATAATAATAGTATATATAAAATAGTGCTTATAAATTAGTATATATAAAATATTAATATATATAATAATAATATAATAATAGTATACATAAAATAGTATATATAAAATAATAAAATATTATAATAATTGTATATTATATAATAATATAAAATAATTTATTATGATAAACATATTTAATTATATACATATATATAATAACATATAATAATTATAATAATATATATGTAATAATAATATATTATAATTATATATTAAACAATTTATTACCATAATAATAAATTATATAATAATATATATAATAATATATAATAGTAATATGTAATAATAATAATATATATTATAATAATAATAGATTATTATAACAGTATATATAAGATAGTTGATGCGGTTTATTTCTGGGAGACGTGTGGATGCACCAGGTGTGAGTTCGGACTCAATTTGTAGTTGAAGGAGAAAGCTGCTCGTCTGACGACCCTAGGCTGACCGGGCGGAACCTGTGGCGACCTCGGGGTGGTTCGGAGATCTGGGCTCGGATCAGAGGATTCGGATCCGAGGTCTTGTGTACCTGCAGACGGTCCTGAAACACCGGGGTTTGTCCCGGTGGCGGACCCTCCGACGATCTAG
Organism: Hemerocallis citrina; assembly: GCA_017893485.1. NCBI lineage: Eukaryota > Viridiplantae > Streptophyta > Magnoliopsida > Asparagales > Asphodelaceae > Hemerocallis > Hemerocallis citrina. Next base: position 381,052,500 of record CM030359.1, on the reverse strand, counting down.
TCAGTCTCTGTGAGAGAGTAGCAATAACTAGGTGAATTTAAGTGGCAAAAGATTGATTACCTGAAAAGGTGGGTGAGGGTCTAGTATTTATAGAGAATCCCAACCGGGTTTGGATCCGCTTGGGGGCCGGGTCTGAACCTGAAAGCCCATGGGCCTGTCGTGGCAGAAGGCCCAGGGGGTTTAGGGCTGACGTGGCAATACCAGGAGTGGTATAGGGCTGACGTGGCAAAACCCTGAGTGGTATAGAGCTGACATGGCTGATCGTGGGTCTTCTATGCTTCTGGGAGAATCGGAGGGCCTAGGCTGTGCCAGGTCATCCCCCTGCTTCACCAGAGAGGGGGGGACGGCTCATGGGGCTGTCACGGGTCGGAGACCGAGGACCACTGAGGCTCGTCGGATACGAGGAGGCCGGCTCTGGGGGGGGTGCACTTGACGTTCGGCGCCGACCCTGTAATGGTTCGAAGCCGAGCTAGATTGCTATTTTTACCTTTCTTGAGTGAGAGTTGTATTGGGCCCTGGTTGGGCCCACAGGCCATTTTTACCTACCATACAAGCCCCCCACTCCTGTGGGGGTGCGGGAGCTAGCCGGGGAGGAGTGTTCATGGTCGTGGAAATGGGATGGCAAATCGTTGAATCTTCCGGAGGAGAGTACCCTGGTGCCCGGCCCAACCTCGATATGACGAGGGATTATGTGTTTGACAAGGGCGATGCGAGACGTTGTTTCTTCCTGAGAAGAAGGCCCTGGTGCTCGACCGAACCTCGAGATGACGAGGGTTTATGTGTCGGCAAGGGTGATGGCGAGCCGTTGCTTCTTCCTGAGAAGAGTACCCTGGTGCCAGACCGAACCTCGAGATGAGGAGAGATTATGGGTCGGTAAGGGTGATGGCAAGCCGGTGGATCTTCCGAAGAAGAGTACCCAGGTGCCAGACCGGACCTCGCGCTGGCGAGGGATTATGAGTCGGTGAGGGTGATGGCGAGCCGTTGCTTCTTCCTGAGAAGAGTACCCTGGTGCCAGACCGAACCTCGAGATGAGGAGAGGTTATGGGTCGGTAAGGGTGATGGCAAGCCGGTGGATCTTCCGAAGAAGAGTACCCAGGTGCCAGACCGGACCTCACGCTGGCCAGGGATTATGAGTCGGTGAGGGTGATGGCGAGCCGTTATTTCTTCCTGAGAAGAGTACCCTGGTGCCGGACCGAACCTCGAGTTGAGGAGGGATTACGGGTCGGTAAGGGTGATGGCGAGCCGGTGGATCTTCCGAAGAAGAGTACCCAGGTGCCAGACCGGACCTCGAGCTAGCGAGGGATTATGGGTTGGTAAGGGTGATGGCGAGCCGTTGAGCCTTCCTGAGAAGACTACCCTGGTACCGGACCTGACCTCGAGCTTGGCGAGGGATTACGGGTCGGCAAGGGCGATGGCGAGCCGTGGAGCCTTCCTGAGAAGACTACCCTGGTGTTGGACCCGACCTCGAGCTGGTAAGGGACTTATGGGCCAACAAGGGAGATGGTGAGCCGTTCAGCCTTCCTGAGAAGACTACCCTGGTGCCTAACCTAACCTCGAGCTTGGCGAGGGATTACGGGTTGGCAAGGGTGATGGCGAGCCGTGGAGTCTTCCTGAGAAGACTATTCTGATGCTAGGAACTGGCCTCGAGCTGGCGAAGGGTTTAGGGGCCGGTCAGATTGTGGGCAAACCGTTGTGTCTTGGGAATGTTGAGCAGGGTGGTCTGCTGTCTTTGCGGAGCATTGGGGGCGCCTTGGGATCTGTGTGAGGTTCCAATTCCCCAGGTGTTTTAATGGCGCCGCCTAATAAATGTATGGCGCATGGTCTTCCGTCGTTTGGTTTCCCCCATGTCATAAAGGCCGGCCCCTGGAGGAGGCTATAAGTAACCCCCCCCCCTTTCGTAGTGGGTCAGATCAAAAGCAAGGGTGGTCTATTGGCCCTTAAAGGTGTCTGCTCCGGCGGACGCCTGTCTCTTGAAAATTTTTACCCCCGGTTGTGTCGGAGAGGTGGTTTCTCTGCCGCCCGGATCTTCTCTTGGATCTGATGGCCCTGATACGGCTACCAGATCCAGGGGGGATCAGGGCGAGAGGGGTGACGACCGAACTCCGAGGGGTGAGCTGTTTGCAACTGTGAAGGGTCTGTCCTTCCGGAAGAGATGAAGGGCGTTCCGGGCCAGTTGTTTGCAACTGTGAAGGTTCCGTTGCCTTTGCAGGCCGAACCTTTGCAGTTGCATCAACTGGCTCGGAAAGTTGCACTTCTCTCGATCTCTGAGTGTTGATCTGCTTTCGACCGGGGTGCTCGCCGAGGGCGGCGTCTTAAAGCTTTGAGCCTCGGATAGACGAGTCGTTCTCCGATTGGAGGTTGACTACTCTGCATTCCAATAGGGATCCAGGTGATGGCAGTTTCTGTCTCACCCTTGAACAGTTCGGGTCTTCGGCCGACGAGGCTGTAAGCCCCGAGCTGCTCACGGGTGAAAGGGGAACCGACCCCGCCTCGGAGCCCGGGGCGTCTGTCTAAGGACGGCGCCTTAAATCTTAAGTAAAAAATGTTCCCTCCCCAGAATATTTCTTCCGAGCTGACCTCCTCGTCTGGCTGCCAGTCTGTCATTGGATGATGTCAGCAGCGCACGTTTTGAGGACGTGGCGCGAATTCCCAGGCGGCAGTTGCATGTCAAATAGGTGAACAGTACTTCGCGGAAATCGAGGAGTCGCTTCTATCTCCTATAAATATTCCCCCCTCCCCCCCATCAGTCCACTCCTTTCTTGCTGCTTTTTTTCAAAAATTTCACAACCCTTCCGCGCTCATCTTTGCAACTTGCGGTACTAGGCTCGCCCTTCCAAAGTAACCCCAGGTGAGTTGGTAAGTCTGCTTAGTTTAGGCATAGATGGATAGGGCTCAGTCTGGCTCGTCAGCGTCGACGTCTAGGGGGGAAGTGAAGCCTATCTCCGAATCGACGTCCTGGGAGGAGCCCGTACTCGAGGAGGAGTCAGTACACGTTGATGAGTCTTCTGATACGGTTTCGTGGGAGGAACCAGTAGGTGAGGAGGAGGTATATGGTGCGAGGTTGTTGCGCTCTCGTCGTCCCTTCGTGGTGGAGAGCAGCGAGTCGGAGGAAGCGAATGATGGTTCGGAAGGCGTCCGTGTTTTGGAGCTGACTTCCGAGGGAGAGGGAGGCGAGGGTGGTACCGTAAGGAGATCCACAGTTCAGGGTGCAGGTCCGAGTTCCATGCTGACTGGTCGGGGGCCCGTATTCATTCCCTCGCCGGAGCGGACCAAGAAGAGGAAGAAGGCTCCGAGGAAGGCAGGATCGTGGACTGGTGGTTCGAGCCAGGGGTCTGTCTTCCGCAACTTGTGGACAGGTTCACCCGTGCAGCCGAAGCATTTCCGTCAATATCCTGACGACCTATCCGACAAGGAGCTCTTTGGTGTGCAGGCCTCTTCTCCGAGTCGGAAGAGGGTGTTGATGGACGCGATTCTGACCGTCTTGGATGGCGGGGACTTGGAGGTTTTGCAGCTGGCGTACCACATAGGTCCTAGCTACGAATTGATGCTGCCGAGCCCTACTTTGCGCCCAACCGATCCCCTATCTGCTTGGTATTGTGTCTTCCCAGTGGACGCGTTCATTTCTGGACTGAGGCTGCCAGTCCACCCGTTTGTTCGGGAAGTGCTGAACTGGGCCTCCTTGGCACCGATGCAGTATGGGCCGAACTCTTGGAAGCAGATAATCTGTTTTGTGCTGATGTGCGAGGAACAACAGGTACCCCTGCGGTTGAACGTGTTCCGAGCGATGCTGATGATTAGTTCGGCGGCTGAGGGTGTTTACTATATCTCCCCCCGAAGTAGGAGGAAGGTTGTTCACAGCCACCCAGACTCCATCAAGGATTGGAAGAAAAAATATCTGGTGATCCGGAGTGAAGAGCCCTGGGATATTCCGACTCGATGGAACTACTCCAAGCCGAACTATCCTGCGCCGGGGCCGGGTGATCTGACGGCCGAGGAGTGGGGGTTTGTCGAGCGCCTCCGTTTGTCCCCTAGTATTGATTGGACGAAGGTGACGGAGGTCCACCTGGCGAGCGTTGGACTGAGCCCAGCCGTTCTGCGTATGTAGTTGTTTCTTTTCTCTCAATCCTTTCGTACTTTCTTGCTCATTGTTCTTAATGGTTTCTTCTGTAGGTATGGATGAGGCATCGATTAAAGCAAGGAGGCTCGCCATGAAGAAGGAGAATGCCGAGAAGAAGAAGAAGGGGGAGGCGGCGAAGAGGCCGAGGGAGCCGCCCCTTGTTATTTCGGAGGTACCGCTCGAGCCGAGGGTTAAGAGGACTCGTTCGGAGACGAGCAAGGGGGCTGCCCCTTCGAGGGATAAGGGCCCAGCGAGGGCATCCGATCTCGACAAGGGGAAATGTCCCTTGGTAGAGGTTGAGGAGGAGGACCCGGTGGTGGAGATGTTGCGGCAACGGTGGGCGCCGGACTGGTCGGTTCGGATGGGTGACTGTCTGACCGAGGAAGCCCAGGCCGTGGAGGTGGTGGAGAAGCTGGCGACGCCTCGCGACCGCCAGATGATGGAGAGCGAGCCCGTAGAGGTGGCATTTACGCGCTTGGCGCAGGCCACCGTGTTAGTAAGCTTGTAGACCTCCTTCTTTCTGTTAGTCCTGCTTCAGGAGTTTTCTTCTTATCTGTGCTCTTCGGTCGCAGGCTTGTATGCAGGGAGCTAATGTAAAGAACCTCTACGAGGCGTCCCTGTCGCAAGAACGTGCTCGGGCGGACAAGAGCGAGCGAGAGATGAAGGAGATGCGGATCGAGCTCGAGGGTTCGCATCAGAGGGAGCAGCAAATGAAGCTGGAGCTCGAGGCCAAGGACACCGAGTGGGGGAAGAGGGTGGCCTCCTTGAAGAGGAAGTTGGCGAAGGAGAAGGGGGAGTTGACAGCTGCGTTCGCCAAGGAGAGGAAAGAGCTGACGGATGCGGGTCAGCGGATGGTGATCGCCGCCCAGGATGAGTGCTACGCGAAGGCCCTCAGTCATGTGAGGCACCTCTATCCGACCGTCGACCTGTCCAACTTTGAGTACGACATGGAGATTGATAGGGCCCCGAAGACTCCTGCCGAAGAGGGGCCCGTTGACAACCCGGCCGTCGACCCTCCGGCGAACCCGATCGACGACGAGGAGGGAAATCGAGTTGCATAGTTTTGTCTTTCTTTCTTTTTCCCCCCTTTCGATTGTATTTGCCTCCCGCGGACTGGCCACCGCCTTTTTGTAGGAAGCAGCAAAATTTATAAGAAAGTATCTTTGACTGGTCAAGTGTGTTGACGCCGAACATTTCCGAACCTCCTTGCTTATGTGCTTCGAGTCGGTTCTCTTTGTAGGTTGTGGCTTCCCTTCCCGAGGTGGACCCTCGTCGTTCCGACGTGGCGTGGCTCCGGAGCAAGGGGGAGGCATTGGAGGCCACCTTGGCTTGGTATCGTGAGAGGGCCCGCACCGCCGAAGCGGCCTTTAGTTTTTACAAGAACATGTCCGGAGCCCTTGGTGAAGAGGCAAGTCGTCTGGGGAGGGTGATGTTGGATCGGGAACTCGTGGGTGTCGGACCTGGATATGCTATGTCGAGTTCCTTGGTGCAGAGGCCCTCCTCCGAGAAGCGACTTCGCGATGTGCTAGTGGAGAAGGAGGTGGAGATACACCTCTACCGGTCGATGCTGGGCATCTCGAGAACTTCCTCGGGTGGTCAGTGAGCAGGGGGGTACCTATTGCGGTGTTGCTAACGGAACGCATGCGGCCCACCGATGCCCAGAGTTCCGTGGTCGGTATATCAATCGTGGCCGAACCAAAGGACCCTTATGCCAAGGAGAGAGTTCCCAGTTGTTTGTTTGGAGTGATCCCGCCGTTCGTCGGACTAGAGGGGCCTTGAGAGGGCGGCCTCCTGCTGTTCGAGATGAGGGAAGTATTTCTGTAATGGTCTTTGTTTGTTTCCTCTTAACCTAATAAAGGAACATGAATAGGGAATTCATTTCACCCTTTGCTTCGGTTGATAGCATACGAGATGATGAAGGGGATGTGGTTCGGCCTTATCGTTTTGTGAGGAATCGGAGTGGGGTGAGGTGAAGTCTTCGGTGTCGATCTCCTAACCTGGTATTAAGTCGGATCTGCCGAGGCGTTCGGAGTATGATACAACGAGATTTCCTTCGTATAAGATAGGGGGGGCCGCTAAAACGGCCCTTTACAAAGGAAAGCTTTACAAAAGGTTCAATTCTTAGCTAAGTTAAACCCTATGCTCATTCTTCGCAGGAATTCACTGGGTGTTTGGTGTTAAGGGGGAACCTCTCTTGCTCGATGGTAGGTCCGGGGGTAGGGCCGTCCTTCTCTGGTTCGAATTTGACGGCGTCGAGGGGGAACACTCCTCCCCCGACGGTGGTCATGTAGCACGATCGCGCTGCTTCTTGGCTGCCTCGGACGACGCCGACTCCTTGTGGGGTGGGAAATTTGAGCTTCAGATGGTAGGCCGAAGGCACTACTTGGAGGGAGCATAACCCAGGTCGGCCGAGTATGGCGTTGTAAGCCGCCTTGACGTTGACCACCATGAAGTCCATAGACTCGGTCCTCTTGACGGGAGCCGATCCTGCGGTAACGTCGAGGGTGACAATCCCCTCAATCACGACAGGGACGCCGGAGAACCCATGCAAGGTGTATCCGGCCGGCTTGAGCTTGTCCCTAGGTAACTTTAGATTCTCGAAGGCTTCGAGGAAAAGAATGTTCACCGAGCTGCCGTTGTCGACGAGAATTCGGCGAACTTCACAATTAGCCATGTGGAGGCTAATGACGAGGGCATCGCAGTGGGGGAGGCGAACGCCTTCGAGGTCCTCCCCTGAGAATGAGACTGGCATGGGTTGTAGCTTGGGAGAGGGGTTGCCTTGGACAGCATTTACCTCTCGGATGAAGGCTTTTCGGGAAGTATTCGATTCCCCTCCCATTGGTCCTCCATGGACACAGTGCAAGATAAATGGCGTGTCCGCGGCTCCCTCGGACTCGGGATCTCGATCCTGGATGCGGTTCGGAGTAGGGTTCGGGGGCGAGTGTCTCCGGTTCCTAGTATCTCGTCGATCCCGCGGGACTTCTCGGGTGAATTCTCGGAGGTAACCCCTGGAGATGAGTTCCTCAATCTCGTCTTTCAGGGCCCGGCATTGATCGGTGTCGTGCCCATGGTCTCTGTGGAAGCGGCAGTAGAAGCGCTGATCTCGGTTCTTGCCGTTGTTAGGTCGGGGAGGTAGTCGAACAATGCCTTTGTCTTCGATTTCTAAGAGGATGGCGGATACGTTATGCGTCAAGGGAGTGTACCTCTCGAAGCGGGGGATCGGCGGGACCTTTTTTACGGCCCCCGCGTCCCTCGGAGCTTTCTTTGATGGCTCGACTTCTTCGGCCTTCCGTTTTCCCTTCGAGTTGGCCTCCCTGGCATCTTCGGGGCTAAGGGCCTCTTCTGCTCTAATGTATTTCTCGACCCTGTTGAGGAGGTCGGGAAAGTCGATGGGGGGTCTCTTCGCCAGAGAAGCTTTCAGCTGTCCATGACGGACGTTGTGCCGAAAGGCCGCATAGGCGACGCCTGGATCGAGGGAGGAGACCGCCTTTGCTTCCGTGGTAAACCTCCGGACGAATACTCTGAGGGATTCTCCGTCTATCTGTCTGAGCCCAAGTAAAGAGGCGCTGGTTCTTTCCGCCTTCCGGCTGGTGACGAAGTGAGCCAGAAAATTGCCTTCTAGTTGGTCGAAGGAGTAAATGGAGCTGGGGGTGAGTTTCGAGTACCATTCACGAGCCGGACCTCGGAGTGTGGCGGGGAAGGCTCGGCATAGCAGGGGATCCGAGGCGCTGTGAATCATCATGAGGGTTTTGAAACCCTCCATGTGATCAGCGGGATCTCCCTCGCCGTCGTAAGTCTCGAATTGAGGTGGTCGGAAATTCCTGGGTATTTCTGCTTGAAGGATGGGGGCGGAGAAGGGAGGACGGATGGGTCTGTACCCCTGAGCCACTCGTCGGTCGCCGTCCTCTATGTGATCGAGGCGGTCCCCCATTTCTTGGAAGCGCCTCAGGAGTACGCCGCCGTCTTCTGGCTGGATAGTTGACGTGTGCGACATGCTGGCCTCGGCATCCGACCTAGTTTGGGAGTGGGAGGTTTCCTCTCTGGGGGCCCGTCGGAGGGCCCCGAGAATTTCTCTCCGGAAGTCTCGGAACTCCTTGTGAGTGACGGGGGCTCCCTCGACCCTGTTCGGTCGGTCCGAGGGCTGCCTTCCGATGCGGCTGAGTGCTGACCTCCGTCCCTCGGGCGGCGGTCTTGGATGGTTCGGGGCCGGGTTGGAAGCGGCCCTTCCCCTGTTGCGGTTAACCTGTCGGTTGATAATAACTCCTCGGAGGTCGGGCTGGACTTGGCGGGCGACGCTCCTTTGGGATCCCTGATGGGGAGCCCTGTGTTTTGAAGTATGTGGACCGGCATTAGCGATTGGTGGGGGCGAGTCCCGTCGGTTGACGGAGGAAGCAGCCCCCTTGCCCTTTGAGGCCATGAGAGTTCGGCTGTCGAGGTCGCTCGATAGTCGGGCTCGGATCGGCTTCTGAAGCAGTGTTCCCACAGACGGCGCCAACCTGATGCGGTTTATTTCTGGGAGACGTGTGGATGCACCAGGTGTGAGTTCGGACTCAATTTGTAGTTGAAGGAGAAAGCTGCTCGTCTGACGACCCTAGGCTGACCGGGCGGAACCTGTGGCGACCTCGGGGTGGTTCGGAGATCTGGGCTCGGATCAGAGGATTCGGATCCGAGGTCTTGTGTACCTGCAGACGGTCCTGAAACACCGGGGTTTGTCCCGGTGGCGGACCCTCCGACGATCTAGTCAGTCTCTGTGAGAGAGTAGCAATAACTAGGTGAATTTAAGTGGCAAAAGATTGATTACCTGAAAAGGTGGGTGAGGGTCTAGTATTTATAGAGAATCCCAACCGGGTTTGGATCCGCTTGGGGGCCGGGTCTGAACCCGAAAGCCCATGGGCCTGTCGTGGCAGAAGGCCCAGGGGGTTTAGGGCTGACGTGGCAATACCAGGAGTGGTATAGGGCTGACGTGGCAAAACCCTGAGTGGTATAGAGCTGACATGGCTGATCGTGGGTCTTCTGTGCTTCTGGGAGAATCGGAGGGCCTAGGCTGTGCCAGGTCATCCCCCTGCTTCGCCAGAGAGGGGGGGGACGGCTCATGGGGCTGTCACGGGTCGGAGACCGAGGACCACTGAGGCTCGTCGGATACGAGGAGGCCGGCTCGGGGGGGGTGCACTTGAGGTTCGGCGCCGACCCTGTAATGGTTCGAAGCCGAGCTAGATTGCTATTTTTACCTTTCTTGAGTGAGAGTTGTATTGGGCCCTGGTTGGGCCCGCAGGCCATTTTTACCCTACCACAATAGTATATATGAAATAATAATATATATTATAACAGCATATATACATATATATATATATATTTTTAAAAATAAAATAATAGTATAATATACATAATAATAATAATAATAATAATATAATAATAATATAATAATAATAATAATAATAATAATAATAATAATAATAATAATAATATAATAATAATAATAATAATAATAATAATAATAATAATAATAATAATAATAATAATAATAATTATTATTATTATTATTATTATATATAGATATATAATAACAGTAATAATATATATAATAATAATATAATATAATAATATTATTATATAATAATAATAACAATAATAATATATATAATAATAATATAATATAATAATAATATAATATAATAATAGTATATATAAGATGGTATAAATAAAATAATAATATGTATAATAGTAATAGTATAATAATAATATATATAAAATGATAATATATTATAATGATTGTATATTATATAATAATATAAAATAATTTACTATAATAAACATATTTAATTATATACATATATATAATAGCATATAATAATTATAATAATATATACGTAATAATAATATATTATAATTATATATTAAATAATTTATTATAATAATAATAAATTATATAATAATATATAATAGTAATATCTAATATTATAATGGGAGAAGGTCTTAGTGTCATTTGTCATTGTGTCATTCTACCAACATGTGCAACGCACGTACATAACTAATATAAAGGAGGTTTCCGGTTCAAATCCTCCCTACGTAGAGTTTTTATTTTTATTTTTTAAAATTATTAAAACGTGCATCGCATGTGTAAATTACTAGTATATAATAACAATAATATATATTATAATAATGATAGAATATTATAATAGTATATATAAAATAGTATATATGAAATAATAATATATATTATAATAATAGTGTGTGTGTGTGTGTGTGTGTGTGTGTGTGTGTGTGTGTGTGTGTGTGTGTGTGTGTGTATATATATATATATATATATATATATATATATATATATATAGGGAAAAAGGGGTATGAGCAACTTGCTCATTTAGTAAATGAGCAATTGATGATGTGACATACATGTGATTGGAAAAGTCTTAAAAGGGTTAGTTATCCAATGTATCACATGCATGCCACATAATCAATTGCTCATTTACTAAATGAGCAAGTTGCTCATATCCCTTTTACCCATTTAGTAAATGAGCAATTGATTATGTGGCATGCTTGTGATACATTGGATAACTAACCCTTTTAAGACTTTTCCAATCACATGTATGCCACATCAGCAATTGCTCATTTACTAAATGAGCAAGTTGCTCATACCCCTTTTCCCCTATATATATATATATATATATATATATATATATATATATATATATATTAAAAAATAAAAATAAAAATATAATATGTATAAATAATAATATGTAATAATAATAATAATAATAATAATAATAATAATAATAATAATAATAATAATAATAATAATAATAATAATAATAATAATAATAATATATAAAGGGAAAAAGGGGTATGAGCAACTTGCTCATTTAGTAAATAAGCAATTGATGATGTGTCATACATGTGATTGAAAAAATTCTTAAAATGGTTAGTTGTCCAATGTATCACATGCATGCCACATAATCAATTGCTTATTTACCAAATGAGCAAGTTGCTCATATTCATTTTACCCTGTATAAATATATTTAGAGAGAGGATGTGAAAAAACAGAAAATAGTTGAAGTGGAGTTTTGTAAAAACTGTTGAAGTAGAGTTTTTCAATTGACAAAATCTACTGACAATGAGCATTAGAAAAATTTACAATTTTGTTAAGTGGGTATGATGGTTGTAACAATTTTCTCACATTAATGGAAGTTAATGGAAGATGAGAAAGCGTTACTACCCTTGACTCTTATGTATGTTTTGCTTTAAAATAGATTAATTAGAATAGCTAAACTCTTCCATTATTAGATGGCCCCCACTTCATGAAGTAATCTAATGAACATGGACACTTATGAAAGTTTAAATCTCTATCTCTAATATTTTAATGGGAGAAGTCCTTAGTGTCATTTGTAAATCTTCCAACATGTGTAGCTGTAGCGTCCCGAATTTTCAAAATAATATCTCAGAAATACGTGGCACAATTTTCAGAATCAACTTCAATGTAATCATAAACATAGCAACTAAATACAGGAAAATTTAAACATTTTATTACATCAATTGTTTACAAAGCACAGCGAAAAATAAAACACCTTGGATTAAAATTTATTTCTTTTACAACACATTCTTTACAATTTGTCTAAGCCATATTATCATTCTACCACAAGCATCCAAATCCCAGCACCTACTTGTACAACATGAGGCTAGAGATAACTCTAACCTCCAAAACTACAGGGGTCAACCATAACGATATGAGTGACATAAAAAGAAAAGCAACATAAATAAAGCATAAAGGATAAAGTCATAAACAACATGTATCAACAGTAAGAATAAATGAAAAGAACATGAAATAACAATAAATAAAACATGAAAATATTAAGTGAAGCTAGACTAAGTGTCAAGTGCAGGGAAACAAAAAACAAATGCATAAAACTAAGTCAAGAAAACACCAATGCTATATGCTGACTCTCTCATGCACATTTATCGAATAGTATGCATTCCACACTATATAGGTCCAGTCCAAGCCCTTAATGTTCACCACTTGATAAGGTTTAATCCCTCATTATGCAACTAATCCGATTACGATGACTACTACGAGATTTAGACATTCTGCAAGTATCTGTTCTTGCCCTTGGAATATTAGAGGCCAATCCCACTCTGCAGATCATTCTGTGGCCCTTACGTCCATCGTCTCAAAAAACTGGGGATTGGGTCACTCCGCAGGTCATCCTGGAACCCCCATTGCACAAACATCCCATGAGCGTCGCTCTCGTCCTCGGAATACTGGAGATTAATTCCACTCCGCAGATCACTCTGTGGTCCTTACGTCCATCGTCTCGAAATACTGGGGAATATCTCACTCCTTGGATCATCGTGGAGTCCATAACCCACGTTTGCTCTCATTTCATCATCTCACCATCTAGTGTCTGTCCTTATCTTGTTAAGTTAATTAGTTATTTAATAGATTGTGTATCTCTTAGAGTTGGTGTACCCTACCAAGCTTAACTCAACTAAACAACAACCAAAATCTCAACCACTGGTAGTTAGGGCCCCACTCAATCTCTAAAGACTCGTAGCTCAACCATCAATACCAAAACTTTCAATAAAACTCACAAATTCATCATCAAAACGATTATATAAAGAAAACTTCTTAAATCAACAAAAATCCAAATCTATATAATGTACTCATAAAATTTCAGAATTTAAATAAAATATTAAATTCATTAAATAACAGAAACCATATTTTGAAGTCGTAGAATATCACAAAACATCAATTCCTTCGAAAACTACGAATATCTCTCTTTATAAAGTCATAGGAATGTAATTAAATTCCATTATAAACAAAATATAACTTTCTGTAAAATACTGAAATCTGTAGTAAAACATCATCTAAAATAGTAGATCAATAATACATAATATCGAGGAAATAGCCGTTTAAAGAAACGAAGAAAACTCAATAAAACGACTCAAAACAGCAGTTGCGGTCGACTGCAAAAATAATGTAAATTAGCGGTAGTCGACTGCCCCTAATTGAAATTCTCAAAAAAATATAACGGCAGTCGACCGCTAGCTGTTAAATAGCCAGCTTAGGATTTGTGCATGTTTAAACTGATACATCGATTAAACTTTGTGAAATCAAAATTAAACTTCCTGAGATGCTAAAGTATGACTTGTACAACATATATGAATTTATAAAACCAATAAAAAACACATTAAGATCATAAGAGAATTTTTTTTACAAAATCTTCAAAACAGTGAGATGAATATATACATATATATATATATATGTATATATATATAGGTGTGTTTAATCTTCAGTAAAACATCAAGAAAGCATCGTATAAGTATAATATATTATTCAAATCCACCTCAGTACCAAACAACTCCATATCCAATTGAAAACTCCATAAAATCACAATTTTGACAATTCTTCAGATAGTATGTGTGTGTGAGTGTGTGGGGTGGGGGTGTGTGTGTGTGTGTGTGTGTGTGTGTGTAAGGAAAAAGGGGTATGAGCAACTTGCTCATTTAGTAAATAAGCAATTGATGATGTGACATACATGTGATTGGAAAATCCTTAAAAGGGCTAGTTGTCCAATGTATCACATGCATGACACATAATCAATTGCTCATTTACTAAATGAGCAAGTTGCTTATATCCCTTTTACCCATATATATATATATATATATATATATATATATATATATATATATATATATATATATATATATATATATATAAGTGTAGGTAAGTGTATGTTTGCACGAGTAAACATCAAGAAACCATTGTGTATATGTAGTATATTGTTTCCAATCAACTCAGTGCCAAAACAACTTAGATCTCAATCAAAATTTCACCAAAAGCATCAAAAGCAACTTTTGGCCTGCACACCTTCTGACCCGGAGACAAAGCCCCTTTCTAAACATCAAAACTTGATTTATTTTCATTCAAAAATTCTTCTTGCAATTCATTAAACTCATACACAATCACTTACATCAGTTTACCCATGAATATATGTGAATATATACAACATGTATTAGTTAAGTTCTACTTCTTCAAAAATGTCAAAACAGTGCATGGACTTACACACCAGTAAAGGTGTTCATCTTAATTCAATTTTTGTGCATCTCAACATATAATCTCAATACAACAATCAAAACAGCAAGTATATGATAGAAAATAATATACCCATGTTTCTATTAGGTTCTTTAGCAATCTCAAATTATTTATTAGGGTTTTAATTCATTAATGGCATAGTTTATATGAAAAGATTCAATTTTAGTTCATCTACTCATCAAAATTTATTATTTCTTCATACAATTCCTAACATGCTTTCTAATAGATAAATCATCACATACAACATGCTTAGAACAGTAAGAAAATAAACCTATGTCACTCACCTAAATGAAAAAATCAATCGAATTAATAAAGAATAAGAAAAAGTCATTCTTTTTGCAAAATCAAAGATCAATGCTTTGAAACTCCAAGAAATTAATAGTAAAAAATATATTTTATTTTTACAGAGGAGAGGGACGGTTGTTGGGGCTCTTTTATAGGCTGAAATCTTGAGTTTTTAGAGTTTTACAAGTTTATGGAAACACCCCTTAACAAATTATTACTTTACATATATAAATCTTTCTTTAATAAAGTAGTTAAATAAATTAAAATAAAACCAAATTCTTTTATTACTGAGTTATTCAACCATCAAGCATAGCCTAAAAATTAAAAAATTCGGATTTGTACTCAGTAGTAATTTGCACAAAAATCCATCTTTTTGTAATATTTGCAAATATGTCATAAAATATTCGTAAAAATCCAGAAAATTCAAAAATAATATCTACTAATACATATTAGATTTTACAATTAAATTTCTAACTTTTACTTTCCAAGAAAATATTTGCAAAAGATCCAACCTAAATTTCATATTTACAAAAATATCATATTTGTTTAAATCTTTACCAAATCAACTCTAAGGGGGCGTTTGGTACGCGGATTGGAGAATTCCCAGGAAATGGTGGATTCCCAGGAATATGAGGGTGGGAATGAAGATTCCTGAGAATGTTGCAATACTGTGTTTGGTATACGACATTACATTCCTGTGAATACTTTATTACGGTGTTTCGTATAGAACAATTCATTCCCATCAATCCATCTCTACAGTAGACATTACCGAAAATACCATTTTGGCTTTATTTAAAAATAAATAAATATAAAAGTTATCTAATTTAGTAATTGATGTATATGCATGCATATGCAAAAGCAATATTGAAATATATCTTATAAAACTTTAGTAAATTAACAAATAGATTACTAAAAAAAATTATACTATGATTCAAATATATTTCAACCAGTTAGATGAAGAACATAACAAAAGGGAAAAATGAAATGTATTTATTAACGCGAGACATAGGTATTTAAATATATACAAATGAAACAATAAAGTTCATAGAAGCAAATTTCAACTCCATATATTTCAACAAGTTTTAAATAAAAAATAACATAAAAGAATTGAACTCAGTATGCTAGGTAGTTGGACATTTGCACCCCATGTCAAATAAATAAATAATATAGATTCATAAAGGAACCAAGATCTAAAAACAACTAAACAGTATGATAAATTAAACGCAAAATACTTCTAGTCTAGTTAATTGCCTAGTGCATATAGTGCAACAGGAGGTTCATAGCTATTTAGGTGATCAAGGGTTTTATTTATGGTTAAGGCAGGTGTTACGGGCAAAAATAATAATACCAAAACAAAGATATTATCTTTCATTTATATGTGTGTATTTGACTTTATATTTTATTTACTGGAAGAATAAATACCAGGTTCCAAAATCAAACAAAAAATTAATAGCAAAGTTAATATTGCTAGTTGAATCCCCTAATATAATTTTTCTGTTACTGATTGGATAGGAGGGCAATGGAAATGGAGAAAACTGGGGTCTTCTCTATCCGCTCACTATATTCATGGCAGCAGATCCGCGAGTTATATGATAAGCCATAAATTTGGAGGGTGTTTTGGGTATGTAATAATCTCACTCATTCTTTATGTAGAGGAATCTACAAATCCCACCCTTTTCAAGGGGAATGTTTATCCTTCCAAACTAATTATTTTGATAACTCTGGGAATTTAAAATTATTTACAAAACTATACCTATGTCTTACCAAATCAGGTAATCAAGAGGGTAATTCTAGATTCCCTTATACATTACCGCGTACCAAACGCCCCCTAAAAAAAATTTAAATAGATTTTATTTTTAATGATGACCATGACCATCCCAAAAATCAATAAAAACGAATTTTTATTATTTGTTTGAGGTCCAAACGGCTTTTTACATAAAAGCCCCTCTTTCGAAATATTTATAAAAATAGTTTCTTTATTCAGAAAAGTCCCAAAATTTAGGATATACTTAATTATAAATAGGATAATTTATCCAAAAATCTATTAATGGAGATTTGCACCCAAAAAAATATTTGCACGCGTTTTGCACGTGTAAAATTGACAAATTTGTAAAATAGTTAAATTAATTTAAATAAATATGAAAAATTAAAATATCATAAATAATTGAGGAAAATAAATCATTAAACATAAAACTTTAAGAACTCAAATTTTTTTGACTTTGCACATGTGTTGCACGTGCAAAATTGCAATTACAAGAAAATAGTCAAAATAGTCAACTTTATCAATTTATTATTATTTAATAATGCAAAATAAATTATTTTATTTTGCAGGATGTTACAGTAACGCACGTACATAACTAATATAAAACTAATATAAAGAAGGTTTCAGGTTCAAACCCATACTATATCTGAATTTTTACTTTTAAATAATTAAATTTATTAAGACGTGCATCGCACGTGTAAATTACTAGTAACTATAAGGGAAAGTTTAGCTTTCATCTTATCTTAGTTGTAGATAAATTTAGATTTTCTTTGTTTGTACATAAATGAAGCAAGCTTTTCTTTGAACTACTTTTGTTAGGTTGTTCTCAGGATTATGTCCTTACTGGTCCAATGCAATGCTTGGTGGGTTTAAAAAATTGTGTCCGAACTGAGCAACTTTTTACAGTTTACTTGCATGGCTATGGCAACTACCATAGACTTTATTTGATTCGGTGATTACTCATATAGAATTCAAGATATATAAAATTGGAGCAAACAAGGCAGTTAAGATTGCGGTTTGGTTATTTTTTCACTTCTTGAATTTCTCCCAGCAGTGAACAATTAATTTCGTAATAAAAATTATTTTATTATATTGTATAAGATATTAGAGATAATAAGGTTATTTTTCATATACTGCAGGTCACATATTTCTCTATTCAGCATGCTTAGTTTTTTTTCCTAACAGTTCACTAAATTAATCTCTTAATTTTGAATTTTTTTTTTCTATTTATAGTTCTTATGTTGGGTAAATACTGTCATGATTGCCATTTTGGGTATGAAATTGAAATATACAATTTTGAGTTTAGTTTAGAGATAGTGATGCGGTTTGTTTTTGGGGAACGTGTGGATGCACCAGGCGTGAGTTGTTACTCGATTTGTATTAGAGGAGACACCTATGCAGACGACCCTTGGCTGGGCGAACGGTACCGAGGTAGGCGGTATCGAGGTGGAGGCTGATGCTGGGCTCGGATCTTTGAGGCTCGGATCCGAGGGTCTTGTGTACCTGCAGACGGTCTCGGAACACCGGGGTTGGTCCCGGTGGCAGACCCTCCGACGATCTAGTCAGTCACTGAGTGAAAGTAACAGTAACTAGGGTTTTGGTGGCAAAAGATTGATTACCTGGAGAAGGAGTAAGGGTCTGGTATTTATAGAAGATCCCAACCGGGTCTGGACTCGTTTGGGGCCGGGTCTGGACCTGGTTGCCCGTGTGGCTGAAGCGGTGGAAACCTGGGCGGTTTAGGGCTGACGTGGCAGATGCTCGGGCGATTTCCGGGCTGACGTGGCAGCGGTCCGGGCGGTTTTCCGACGCTGACGTGGCGAATCTGGAGAATCAGGAGGTGCGCGTATCCTAAGGGGATCCTGTGGCCCAGGATGGGCACGTCATTCCTAGCCCATATCAGATAGGTTTTGGATTAGGATTGGTAACTTTGTTTAATTTGATAAATAATAAATTGGATTACAACTGGTGAGTTTTTTTTTTTGTTTTGTTTTGTGTGTGTGTGTGTGTGTAATTTAATAGAGAATTGTATATTGCATTTGTTTGTCTGTTTGTATGTTTATGGGGTTAGAATTGCTTTTAGTGATAATAGTGTGAATTGTGATTTGCTTGCCTTTTTTTTGGTATGCTTAGTTTATAGTTAGTTTGATTGTTTTTATTGAACAATGAATTGCTTTTAGTGTTAATAATGCGAATTGTGATTTGCATGCCTTTTTTTATATGCTTAGTTTGTAGTTAGTTGGATTTTTTTATTGAACATTGAATTAACTGTTATTTTATTGCAAGTTAGGACTTCTTCATTATATGTATTAGGTATGTTATATGTGTTCTTATCTCATGTTATAGCTTCTTCAAAGTTGACCCCTTTTGTTATTTATCTCAATATATAATGATTCGTTCATTTTTTCTTAAATCTGTTAAATTTGATAAATAATATAAGTTATATTATTATTCAGATTTAAATAATTTGACATATCACACTTATTAATGTAGGATGCAAGAAAAAAACAACATGTCGTCTTGAGCACCGGCCATGGGAAGATAGTAGTAGGATTTTATTGATGTTGGGGAAAGTACAACTTGAATTTCAGAAGCTTGTGGATACCTGTCGTGCCCATATTATCCGGACAATTTCTGAACCATCCAGGTCTCTTGTAAAGGAGCTTAAGATTGTGGAGGATATGAAGCACCAATGCGATGATAAGAGAGAATTATACAAATCCATGTTAGCGGCTCAGAGAGAAAAGGGGAAGTCAAAACATGCCGAAGGTGAATCAATCTCATCCTAACAATTACAAGAAGCACAAGATGATCGCGAAGACTATTATAGTTGTGATGGCAATGATGAAGGGGAGCTAAGCTTTGACTATGGGCAAAACGAAGAAAGTCAAGATGAAGCTTTCCTTCTAGAAAATCTATGTAGGTAAATATAGACAAAGTGCATTCAGAGTTGAAGGATTTTAGAAGGAGACATAGTACAAGCCAATCAACACCAATGTTTCTCGACAAAATCGTTGATGCACAATTTGATGTTGATGTGGTTCCGCAACAATTTCCCTCTTTTCAACTTGGGATAAGTTCAATTTGAAGATGTATGGAGTTGTTAGGGATGCACGTGAACACTGATATATCTGATATGGAGGAGATGAGTAGTGTACATGATCGGAGTGTACAGGGTTGTTTCTGTTGTTAATTCGAATAGCTGAGTCGGGTCGGGTTTGAGTAATTGTAATGGGCCTGAGAATGTTCAGCCCAATTAAGTCTGTTAGAGGAAGGGAAATGTGTTTACCTGCAGTCACTACAACAAAATAGGTCTATCCAGACGTTTTTTATTCCGGCTCTTGTAGAAAATGCCGGGGTGGGATGGCGTATCCGGGCATTATTTTTAAGAAACGATGGGGTATGGGAGTAAGTTAACTTACCCCCACTTTCCTCTTCAATTATTTCCTCTCTCTCTTTCTCACTCTCTCTCGAGCTCCATCGCCCCCATGCCGTAGGGAATGAAACATAGTGTGTGCACCTGATACATGTCATGAACACGTCTGACAGGACGATTGAAGTGTTAGCATAAATTTGAAGTTGAAGTGGTCGGAAGCAACAAGCCAGCATGTATGACTGTATACATATATACACACTCAAGCCAAACATTTTATGTCATATGCCTAAATCTCGCCATAGTCAATATCCAAACCAAATATAGACTAGCATAAGGAGGTTCTAGTCCTTTAAGAATAAAAACATTAATTAAAAAAAAAATGTATCGAATAGAATGAGTCTTAAAAAAAAAAGGCTGCCCAACCCAAGAATACTTTGATGATGCTAATCTGATGTCTGTCATTCGAAACTTGAAAGAACCAACTTCCAACTGATTACAAGAGTGGGGCTGTAAAACAAAATACGGATTCGTTCCTTCAGGTTTGGAGCCTGTGTTATTTTCAGTCAATCCAATCTCATTTGTGTTCCTTCCTAACTCTAGTTTGTCTCAAATAAACCCATATATATAGAGAGAGAGAGAGAGAGTAAGGTAGTGTTCTTTTTCTACTCTTAGAAGAGATTTACCTCTTGTAAGAGGTGATCCACCTCTTACAAGAGGTTTTTTAGCGTTCTTTTTTTTACCTCTTATAAGGGATTTTTTCCAAAATCACTTATAAGCCTAAAAGACTTCTAGTAGCCTCTTTCAAATTCTTATAAGTCTTCTAT
Organism: Hemerocallis citrina; assembly: GCA_017893485.1. Taxonomy (NCBI): domain Eukaryota; kingdom Viridiplantae; phylum Streptophyta; class Magnoliopsida; order Asparagales; family Asphodelaceae; genus Hemerocallis; species Hemerocallis citrina. The sequence goes on along the minus strand of CM030359.1, from coordinate 381,032,055 downwards.
CATTTAAAAAGTCTATATTACCCCAAGTATAAATAGAGAAATAATATAGTAAGGACAAAATGTGTAAAAGTAGAGAAAATGCTCTTATTTAGTGATCTATTTTTTTGCGGTTAGCAAACAAGCCTATCGATGTTTTTGATTTGATTATTTTTACATGTATTGATTTGCTTCTTTCACTTAGCAAAAAAATGCGTTTAGTATTTGATTTGATTCTTTTACCCGAGCTTAGCTAATGAACCTGGTCAAGTATTGATTTGATTTTTTTTCCTTCCGCTCTCAGTGAATGGACCAAGACATGAATTGGTTTGATTATATTGCTCGTACTTAGCTAGCAAACCTTGGCATGTATTGATTTGCTTCCCTCCTGCCTAGCAAACAATCTTAATAAGGTTATGATTTGCTTCTTTCCTGCTTAGCTAACAATCTTACAAAGCTATTAATTTGTTCGTTTCCCTGTTTGCAAACAAATCTACACTGGTATTGCACTCTTGCTAAAGTATATACTATATTATTTGGTTGACTTTCTAGTAATTGGGTATTGAACTAAAGTATGTTTAAGCTTAGGTAAGGAAGACAGTAGCAACTAAAGTAAGAACCTACAAATATTTGTGGTGTTTTTTTAAATATTTTTTGGATATAAAAGTCTTACGGGTTTCTGATTTTGAGTTGTTACTGTTCTTTTTCTACTCTGTGAGAAATGTGGTAGAATGGACGATTTACTTAATTTTAGATATGAAATGTTGGTATAAATAGAGAAATTATATAGTAAGGGCAAAATTGTCCAAAAGTAGAGAAAAGGCACTTGTAAGAGGTGAAAAAAGAACAGAAATCGCTTATAAGAGGTTCTTATAGGAGGTTATTTTTATATAAAAGAACACCTCAAAAAGAGGCTCTTACTGTAAATCTCTTATAAGAGGCAAAAAAAAAGAACAGTACCTAAGTCTATTAAGAGCTGGGGAGTTGAAATTCTAATCGGGAGCTGGAGATTTCAGCCATCCGATCGCGTTTGATCGCGATCGAACGGCTGAGATCTCCAGCCGCTTATCTTCGGAATTGATGAGGGGTAAAAGGGGTATAATCGATTACTCAATCCCTATCTCTTATCTTCTCACGCTCTCTCTCCCGCTCTCCATCTTCGTCCCGTTCTCTTCGAAACCCTAATCCCTCTCTTATCTTCTCACGCTCTCTCTCCCGCTCTCGATCTTCGTCCCGCTCTCTTCGAAACCCTAATCCCTATCTCTTCTCTTCTCACGCTCTCTCTCCCGATCCCGATCTCGATCTTCGTCCCGCTTCTAAACCCTACCTCTATATCTCTTATCTTCTCACCACCAAAGTGGAGCTCTCTCTCCCGTTCTCTTTCTTCGTCACTTGTGTAAACCCAACTCCACGAAAAACCCCATCTCCAGCCGCTTATCTTCAGATCTATTGAGGGGTAAAAGGGGTATAATCGATCAACCTCTATCTCCCTTATCGTCTCACGACCAAAGAAGAGCTCTCTCAAGTTCGTGGTCTCTCTCCGACGGAAAACCCAAACCGCGATAAGGGTTTCGATTTCTACTCTCAATTTCAAATTTTATTTCCTTTAGAATTGCTTCTAGTTTGTTGTTATATTTTTATCCCTTAAATTATGCATTCATTTCTTTAACAACTATACATTTATTTCTTGAAATTTATTTAAGCCATGTCAGAAACTTGTAAGATCAGTAAAGTTGCATTTGTGAATGCATCATATTTTTTAGAATAACAAATAATATTCGTACTATTATCTGGAATTTTGAGATGTGGACATGACACATGCATATAAGCACACATAATGCATGTAATATGCAGCCTAGTTTCTGTTTATTTTGAGATTTGCTTAAATCACTGCTTATAGTTTTGTTAATGGGGGGCATTTTTTATGCCTGTCCATTGCATCAAATCAAAATTAGGAAGTCAAATCCTTTGCGTGTTGTGTACGTGTACTAATACTTTAGAGGAAGAAGCTGAGGGATGTTTTCCATTTAACTATGGATGTTTCTCCCAAAAAAGAAAAATATTTAACTGTCCAAAATGTGTACGTACTTAAATTTTTTCAACACTAAGTTTCATATCCCCCCAGTATGAAGACTTTATTACTTGTAGCTTCAGAATGTATTGGAGAAGGCTGCGAAACCACTAAGGAAGTGTCGTTTGTGCAATAAGCTTGTTAACCATGACAGTCGCACTTGTCCTTTAAAGGAAATGTTAGTATTTAAATACAAACTTTATTTCAATTTTTGTTATATATAATATAATCTTATTTTCATTTTGTGAATATTAATCGTGTAGCTCTAATATGAATGAGTCATAAGCTTCTACTACTTTTTCAAGAATGGAACCCATAACAGAAGAGGCTCCAAATATTGCATGAACTTTATTGGTTTATTTCTGTGGATTTTGCAAGGTATGTGTCATACATGAATTAAAATAATTTCTGAACATGAACTGTAATTATTGTTCTTTAATACCTTATAGCACATTTGTTAAATTAACTGTTATGTCTTCATTGTTTGCAGGTAAAATAATGATGTACATAAAATAGATGCAAGATCTGAAATTTATATCCGAAAAGTTGGTAAAAAGATTTGGTTTATAGTTTATACTTCCAAGTTAGTAGGCAATGATGAAAAAGTTTATGCATGAGATTTTTTTTTGGAATCTAGTATGCATGGCTTAAAAAAGCAACCCTAGTGACAAATTAAAAATTCCACATTTGACTCACTTATACTTCTTGTATTATGCGGCAGTGATGAAAAGTTTATGCATGATTTTGTTTATTGATGATTATATATTCGGCAATTGGTATAGAAAATTTTAAAGGATTGTGTTCAACTTCATGTTCAGTTTGTGTTTGTTTTGAGCTGGGGAGCTGAAATTATTTGATACTTCACCCTTTTGTTCAATTAAAGTTGTTCTGAGCTTACCCATTTCCAACTTCATTTTCAAATGCAATTGTACTGAGCTTACAAATTTTGAGGTTCATGTGTAGTTTATGGTGGTGTTATTCTGAGCCTGCATGATTTTTGCATCTGAGTCTACAATTTTCTGTTTTTGTTGTACTTGTTCTGAGCATACAAGTTTTTTTGCTGAAATTTTTTACTTGATGATGCCCTGTCTATCCAAAATTCGATGATGTCCTGTCAATTTAAATTACCAGCTTCACCATGTTCTACATACACTCTCCAGGAACATACCACATACGTACTTGCATTTTTTTAATTTGATGAATCACTTTGTGCAGGAATTCAAGAGGAAGAACAAGAAGGTCGTTAGCGGAGAACCGGAGATACCTTCAGAACACTCTCCGACAAATGGAATTCTTTAGTGTGTTGGTCATGTATGGATTGTAATGAAAATAGTGGAAATTGAAAGATACAACTAGTTTGTGGTTACAATTGTGTATATATTTGTTTTCTATGATCTTCAGAACACTCTCCAACTAGTTTGTGGTTACAAAATTTGAAACTTCATGTTCAGCTTCTGTTTGTCTTGAGCGTACAGAATTTGATGCTTCATGTTAAGTTTCTGCTGTTCTGAGCTGTGCGTACACAATTTGATGCTTCATGTTCATTTTCTGTTTGTTCTGAGTTAACAAAATTTGATACTTCATGTTGTGTTTCTGTTTGTTTTGAGTTGACAAAATTTGATACTACATGCTCTGTTTGTGTTTGTTCTGAGCTTACAAAATTTGAGACTTCATGTTCAATTTGTGTTATTTCTGAGCTTACAAAATTTGATACTACATGCTCTGTTTCTGTTTGTTCTGAGCTTACAAAATTTGATACTACATGCTCTGTTTGTGTTTGTTCTGAGCTTACAAAATTTGATACTACATGCTCTGTTTCTGTTTGTTCTGAGCTTACAAAATTTGAGACTTCATGCTCTGTTTGTGTTAGTTCTGAGCGTACAAACTTTGACACTTCATGCTCTGTTTCTGTTTGTTTTGAGCTTACAAAATTTGATACTTCATTATCTATTTCTGTTTGTTCTGAGCTAACAAATTTTGATACTTCATGCTCAGTTTGTGTTTGTTCTGAGCTTACAAAATTTGTTACTTCATACCCTGTTTCTGTTTGTTCTGAGCTCAGGAGAATTTGATACTTCATGTACAGTTCCCGTTGTTATGAGCTTACACAGTTTGAGCTGTCACATTTTCAGCTTACACATTGAGTATACATCATACCATCGCATGACACCAAAACAATAATGAACTAAATATATGGAAGAATTTCGATCATCATAGAATTGAAAGGTAATACAATGTTCTTGACATCTAAAACTTTACAAAAAACTGAAACTTAACAAAAACTTTACAAAGTAATACAATGTTCAATAACGCACAGGTACATCAAAAACTTTACAAAAACTGAAAGTAACAATTTTTTTTGCTCCAAATATACAATTTTTTGTATAGTGTCAACAAAAATACAATTTTTTTTGCTCCAAATATCAACTGCTGTCGAGTTGTCGAGTAGTCAATAGCTCCAAGAAGCACTTCATGGTGAAATCAACCTGAAATCAAAATTAAACAGAGCTCATTTAGCCTGGAAAAGACAAAATATTTAAAAAATATAGTCGGCTCAGAACACAAACTTTCATTCAGTAATTATAGTAGGCTCAGAACAATAGAACATTTAGATCATAAACTGTTTCGAAGCAACAGCAACAGCAATATCAGTGTCACAAACCAATGTGTTAAAAACACATTTGTGACCACATACCAGTTATAACTTTCAACTTCCATCACTTCCATTACAATCCATACATGACCAACACACTAAAACATGATTGACACCAGACCAAACAATTCAACCAATAGAAACTAAACATGATGTATCAAATTGTGTAAGGTCAGCTCAGAACAACAAAGACTGAACATGAAGTTCAAAATTTGTTAGCTCAGAACAACAGAACCTGAGCATGAAGTTTAAAACTGTGTAAGCTCAGCTCAGGATGACAGAAACCGATCACGGTGTTCTACCTTGTTGTAAGCTCCAAACAAACAGAAACAGAGCATGAAGTGTCAAATTGTGAAGGCTCAGCTCAGAACAAACATAAAAGGAGCATGAAGTATCAAATTGTGTAAGCTCAGAACAAACAGAAACTGAACATGAAGTATCAAATTTTGTAAGCTCACCTCAGAACAGCAGAAACTTAACATGAAGCATCAAATTTTGTAAGCTCAAGATAAACAGAATCTGAACATGAAGTTTCAAATTTTGTAAGCTCACAACAACACAAACTGAACATGTTTAGTTCAAAATGTGTAGGCTCAGAACAACAGAACACTAAACATGAGGTTTAAAAAAAACCAGTAGGCTCAGAACACACTATTCATAACTAGGGCTGCATTGGGGTGCCGTGCCAACTAGGATATGATAGATATATAATCAAAAATAAATACATCAAGCTTGAAATAATTATTCAGATCATAAAGTGTTTTGCATCACTGCCTACACCAACACACCGAAGGAGAGAATCAACCACCAAAAGGCTTAAATGAGTATCCAACTCATACGCATCCAACATCAGTTACCAAAGAAATATAGTTTCTGTTTGTTCTGAGCTTACAAAATTTGATACTTCATGTTCTGTTTCTGTTGTTTTGAGCTTATCATCAACTGTCTTATATATATAGAGTAAGTCTATTAAGAGTTTGGGAGCTAAAATCCTTATCCTGAGCAGGGGTTTTTAGCCATTCGTTCGCGACTAATTGCGATCGAACGACTCATCTTCGATCCCGCTTATCTTCAGAATGTTTGGGGGTAAAAGGGGTAAAATCAAAAACCCCTATCTCTTATCTTCTCACGATCAATCGACCAAGCACACATAATAGACTTACTCATGAATATATATAGACTAAAAAAAACCAGTAGGCTCAGAACACACTATTCATAACTATGGTTGCATTGGGGTGCCGTGCCAACTAGGATATGATAGATATATAATCAAGAATAAATACAACAAGCTTGAAATAATTATTCAGATCATAAAGTGTTTTGCATCACTGCCTAAACCAACACACCGAAGGAGAGAATCAAACACCAAAAGGCTTAAATGAGTATCCAACACATACGCATCCAACGTCAGTTACAAAAATTATACTGATACTATCAATCATTGTGTGTCATCGGTGCCCAAAAATCAGATGAATTGAGCTAGACTCAAATCACATAAATGTAAGGTAAGTGTTGAGGGCATTGGGCACTCAAAAAACCTTTATTTCATTTCTTCCCCATCTTCTCTCCCGCTCATACCCCAAACTCTATTCAACTTTGAATAATTATCATGACACACAACCAAATACGCTTCAAAACAATAATTTCAATCCCCAAAAATAAATAACCAACTTATATCAAAATCAATCTCATCATTGCCTACACAAAACCGAATGAAAATGCAAGAAATTAAACAGAAATTATAAAAGCATTTATGAGAATCAAACACTTACCTCCGGAATCTGAGAGAGGCAGAACCCACTGAGAGTAGAAATCGAAACCCCTTATCGCGGTTTGGGTTTTCCGTCGGAGAGAGACCACGAACTTGAGAGAGCTCTTCTTTGGTCGTGAGACGATAAGGGAGATAGGGGTTGATCGATTATACCCCTTTTACCCTTCAACAGATCTGAAGATAAGTGGCTGGAGATGGGGTTTTTCGTGGAGTTGGGTTTACACAAGTGACGAAGAAAGAGAGCGGGAGAGAAAGCTCCACTTTGGTGGTGAGAAGATAAGAGATATAGAGGTAGGGTTTAGAAGCGGGATGAAGATCAAGATCGGGAGAGAGAGCGTGAGAAGAGAAGAGATAGGGATTAGGGTTTCGAAGAGGGCGGGACGAAGATCGAGAGCGGGAGAGAGAGCGTGAGAAGATAAGAGAGGGATTAGGGTTTTGAAGAGAGCGGGACGAAGATGGAGAGCGGGAGAGAGAGCGGGAGAAGATAAGAGATAGGGATTAGGTAATCGATTATACCCCTTTTACCCCTCATCAATTCCGAAGATAAGCGGCTGGAGATCTCAGCCGTTCGATCGCGATCAAATGCGATCGGATGGCTGAAATCTCCAGCTCCCGATTAGAATTTCAGCTCCCCAGCTCTTAATAGACTTACTATATATATATATATATATATATATATATATATATATATATATATATATATATATATATATATATATATATATATATATATATAGGGAAAGCTTCGGTTGAGCACTACTCTAGTGCTCACCGCGTGAACACTAGGTCTTCGGGCGTTCATATCAAAAATCCGAACCGTTCACATTGATCTACACATCTAAATTAGTCTCAATATGTAAAATCAAATCATTTGAAATTCATTTGCCCATTTATTGAAGTGTTACAAAATTGTATGGTCGAAATATGTAAAATCAAGTCATTTGAAATTTATTTGCTCATCCATGATGTCATTATAAAAAAACGATATTCAGCCATACAATTTTTGTAACACTTCAATGAATGGACAAATGAATTTCAAATGATTTGATTTTACATATTTAGACTAATTTAGATATGTAGATCAATGTGAACGGTTCGGATTTTCGATATGAACGCCCGAAGGCATAGTGTTCACGCGGTGAGCACTAGAGTAGTGCTCAACCGACGCTTTCCCTATATATATATATATATATATATATATATATATATATATATATATATATATATATATATATATATATATATAGAGAGAGAGAGAGAGAGAGAGAGAGAGAGAGAGAGAGAGAGAGAGAGTCCCCTTCTGTTCATATATATATGTGTGTGTGCGTGTGAGAGAGAGATATGCGTATGATACGAGCAAAACCATTATAACTAGATACTTGATTGTGCCTATATATATGTTGACAAATTTATCATACATTTTATGACTTACACAGTTCCAACTATTTCAAGTGGGGTCGATCCAAAGAAAATAAGCGAGCATGATTGAAGCAATTCTAACATAAAGCGGTGTACGCAATAAGAAAATCTACAAATATGATAATATTTTTTTAGTGTTTTTTTGTGCTTGAACTATTTAGTTTTGTAAAATAAAACTTGTGATAATTTTTTTGTAATCGAGCTATATGTATCTTAATTTATGTGAGAAATATTTAGATTCGAAATTTTAGACGGCAGAACTTTAAAGTTCTTAATTTGTGTATATGTTAATTATTTGTAATAATTATGAATTTCGTCATTTTATTATTTATATTGTGTCATTGTGAATTACTGAAAATTATTATTGATTTTGTACAGGTGTTTTAAAAAGAAAACAAACTAGAAAATTATTTTTTTTAAACACAACGTGAAAAACGCCGGGGTATATGAAATTATTTTTAATTAACTAATTTTAAATCGTAATTATAATTATATTATTGATTAATTGAAAAATAAAATATTACCTCAGTGTTTTCAAAATGCTAGGGAAAATTTCAGTAATTTATTTTTAATTTTAAAAATATCTCCTCATGCTTTACTAACGCCGGGGGTATGAGAAACCTATGTTAGAACATGAATTTTATAAAACAGAAATGCTAACAATAATTGTGAAGAGTTACAATTACAGGAAATTAAAGAACAAACCATACAATACAATACAGAGTCGAGATTTGAATATCTCTGTCCTTAAAGCAATTTTTGCCCCGTAGTGTGACAGTGGTTGACGAATTGCCTCCCAAGATACAACTGTATTACCTTTCCCTGAATAGCAGCACCCTAACTTCAGAGATCTGATTGAACTGGAACTGTGTTGTATTTTCAGTACTGACTGAGAGAGAAGGAAGAAGAAGAAGGTCTGGACTGGTTTTTTTTCAGGACTGTCTCACTAGCAGACAAAATGGACTGGTTTTATAGGAGATTGAGAGCAACTGAAGGGTCAATTACTCTGTAACAGCAGAGTAATGGTTCAAAGACCTAACTGATAAGCCATTACTCTGTTGTTACAGAGTAATGGTACCAGTTACTGAAGTTGAAAAGCCTCAACAGTATATTGGGGGAGCCAAGCCAAGCCAAGCCAGACTAGACCAGACCCGACCAGACCAAACCAAGCCAAGTCGAAGCCAAGGACGAGGTCGGGGCCGGAGCCGGACCGGGCGCGCGCGCGCGTTTGTCATTTTGGCTAAGTCCTCTCTCCACTACACGTTAGTGGTAACTCCCGAGCCACGCCCTTTAGTCTATTTTTTTAGTATATGTACCAGAGAAAACTTCCCCATTTTCGATATGGGACTATCCATTTTTTCCAAATATCCAAGTTAGTACATATCGAGTACCCAACTTTGGACCAACATTTCTCATTCATACGGAATTCGTTTTGGCACATTAATACATCACAGAATAGTACTCAACGAGAGGAACATGATCCAATCAATTTTCGGCGCTGCCGGTGGTCAGAGCCCACCGGAATCCGGCCCGAAAAATCTGCAAAAATGTTTTCCAAAATCTTCCCACATGAATGAAAATGACCAGACCATGTAATCCAGACACGACAGAAAGACACATGACAGAAAAAGACTGAAAATACAATTGGAAAATTACTGTATCAGGAATGGTGATAATTTTTTAACTTTGAACCACCCTTAGTGAGTAGCCATCAGATTCACTTGACTAGGTAGTGAACATGATGTCTTGAACTATCCGGGCTTTGATGTGAACCTAGACAATAACTATCATAAAGTTTTATCTTCTCACAGAACTAGGTTCTCTTGTTGTGTTCATTTTGGCCTTGAACAACCCTGGTTAATCGTGAGTGAACTTGGAGAATGTAGCCTTTCTTCATTCTCCTAGAAACGGCCCCATTTCACACTCACAAGTTGATTGCCCATAAAGAGTATCCTGCCATACCCCACTTTTATTTCAAAGCTATGGGAATTATTAAAAGCCAAGGCTAATCCTAACTCTTTGCAGGCAGCACTGTTTTATCATCGTAAGAGTGGGTATGAGATTTTAATCTCTCAGTGCTCCCGTTGATTCAACAAGATTTAGTTGTCCCCTTGAACCTAGATCTTGGGATCTCCAATTCCTAGGTAGGATTTCCATCAAGTATTCTCTTTCGTCATAGGCTTTAAACCCATTCCTCTTGATGATCTCACAACTTGCTCTTGCGAAAAACCTTTAGTAAATGGATCCGCTAGGTTGTTGGCCGATTTTATATACTCTATAGAGATTACTCCATTTGAGAGCAGTTATCTAATAGTTTTGTGTCGACTTCTGATATGAAGAGACTTACCATTATACATACAACTCAGTGCCCGTGCTATAGCCGATTGGCTGTCACAGTGTACACATAAAGTAGGCACTGGTTTGTCCCACATAGGGATATCCTCTAAAAAGTTTCGAAGCCATTCTGCTTCCTCTGCCGCTTTGTCTAAAGCAATAAACTCAGATTCCATGGTGGATCTGGCCAATAACGTTTGTTTAAAGGATTTCCATGACACAGTTGCACCACCAAGTGTGAAGACATACCCACTTGTGGATTTTGAGTTCTTGGAGTTCGATATCCAGTTGACATCACTGTAGCATTCTGGTACTGCTGGATATCTGGTGTAATGCAGCGCATGACTCTGAGTATGTCGCAAGTAGTTCAATACTCTAGTTATTCCTTTCCAGTGACTTCGTCCTGGATTACTTGTGTGGCGGCTTAGTACATTTACTGAATGTGCTAGGTCCGGTCTTGTACAATTTGTTAAGTACATCCGACTACCGATTATGTAATACCCTAAACTTTCATTTTAATAAAATTATTATTTTCACGTGTGGTGCACGTGAAATTTTAATATGTATCTTATTTTATTCTTATATGAGATCTCATTTTTTTTTGAGTGAACAAATATTTTATTTCTCTAAAAGCTTACTTCTAAAGCCCAAAAACACTATTTATTTAGTTAGCCCACTTTAACTAATTTTAGATTTGGTTGTCTTGGCCCACAACCTAAGCCCATTATCATATGAAACTCACAATTTAATTAATCAATTGAAGGGCTCACATTTGTCATGTAGAGACAAGTAGTGATCAAATTGATTCATTAAAATTGTACATTTTTATATGGGGACTAGGTGGCACGTGCGAAGCACGTGGTGTGCAATGCACACCATTCTTGGTGGCTGGGTTGTGTTGAATGAGGGAGAAGTGGGTTTGTGCTCATGGGTAGTTATTTGAGTGTGTGGGTAGTTACTATAACTCCTACTCTCATCCTAACCCTCCATTCTATAACCATCTACTAAATCCTAGCCTTCCATTTCACCCAAAGACTGGGTATAAATACCCCCTCACTTACTTGTAATCTACACTAAAATCCATTTGAGAGAAGAAAATATTTTTTAGAGAGAGAGTAGTGTTCCTGTGGAGGTCGGTCATCAATACAGAGGGAATTCTCGGTTTGGCAAGGAGCAAGAAGCAAGGAGGAGAAGGCATACTATCGCGTTAGGAGGCTTTACGGGATTTCGTTATTTCTTCAAAAAGATGGGTGTTTCTCATGACTTCTAAAATAGAAATCATGTTAGGATTTGAGTTTGATTTGTTATTGCATATGTGTATACTGAAGTGATAGAATGATTGTTATATTGAAATCTTTCGTGCTATACATAATGTGGAAAATGTGAATGAATGAAAAAGAACTAAAGACATTTAGAGAAACTGTAGATTACCTGTACAGTCGACCGATCATGTTGACAGTCGACCGGTATGATGAAATAAAATATGTACAGTTCGAAATTCCATGAAATGATGTATTTGATGTGTGCCGTTATCTTGACTTTCTTAGCATGTTAATTCGGAATTAATATTTATCTCCGTAGACAAATAATGAGTAAAGGACATATGTACGGTTAGAATTTGTATTTTTGTGAAAGAAAATACTAGTCACGTGAAATCTACTTTTAATCGTAAACTATGTTATGATGCTGGTAAATGGATAAGAATCCCATGTTTATGTTGACATTGAACATACTGTAGTTGAATAAAATGTTGTGTGCTAATTGAAGAACAGAAGGAAGAGATATTCCTTAATTTGAAATTAACTTTGATCAGTCGACCGAATGTATGTAGCAGTCGACTGTGCTGTACATTAAAAGTTTCAATTTGAACTCTACAGAACAGCCGACTGGTTCGAATGACAGTCGACTCCCCCGTGAATTATAATTAAAATTTGAACGCTGCGGAACAGCCGACTGGCCATGTGCAGCAGTCGACTCTTCCGAGCAGTTTATTGAAGAACTTTCCTTGGCTGAACGAGTCGACTGAGTATGCTCTAAGTCGACTGTCCAGATCACTTTTGATGTCTCAGAAGTCTAAGATTTGCTTTATGGTAAAGATAATGAATCTACTATTGTGAATGATTATTTGTTGTGACAATTTAGAAGTAGTAAATTCTATTTGTCTTCGCATGAATGTATGCATGAAATGAAGTAAATCATTCTATTGAATTTATGAAAGTTGTATGATTGTGAAAGTGATGAACATGAAAAGGAAAATCTATTGTGATTATGAAAAATGAACTATTGGGTTTGAAAGGCTCAATTCTGGTGATTGTGAATTGAAATTGAAACTAAAGAGTAGTTAAGTCTCCCACCGGCAATTGGAAAGAAATGAATTGAAATGGAATTTGAAATAAAAGACCAAGGTTGGGTCATGTTGAATGAATGATTAAGTCCGGTATAGTGGAGAGGCTAACTCTAGAGCTTTGATTTTATTCATGATTCTAATAAAATAAGGACTAGATACATAGTGGAGATGTGATGAAAGTAAGAGAAAAATACGATTATGAGGGCCATCGGATTGGCGGTGTGAGAGTGATCCACAGGCTGCCTGCTTGATGCGTCAAGTCATGGCGTGGGCACTACTCCAGAATTATCGTCCCGGTGGCGACGCTTGTGGGGTGTTTGAGTGGCTATGGGTGGTGCCATTGTTCCATGGCGGAGGCTGAATTGTCCATAGGTTGCCTGCTCGATGCGTCGTGTCAGTGCGTGGGATTCCCCTCCAGGCTACCTGGACATGGGCTCGTAGATCATAGAACATCTAAGATACTTACTGTAGTTACCGTAGTAGAGTAAGTCATGACGAGGGATTGAACCCTATAAAATGAAGTACGATTAAGGGCTTGCCCTCGGACCTATGTAGTATGGGATGCATAGAATCCGAACAAGTGCGCATTAGTGTCATATAATATAATAATTGCATTAAGGATTAAGTGCACAATCACAACACGACATCAACAGGATAGTCCCTTTTAGTTTTGTTTGTGAAAAAGTTTGTGATTTATTAAGAAATGAGAATCGTTATACTATTTCTGGCATAGAGAGGATGACCATGTATAATTTTCGTCGGTTGAATAAACTGACGTACCCACAGTTTTGCATGCAGGATAAATGGCTTGATAAAGATTAAAGAAGAACTGATGCTTAAAGATCATTTATTGATGCATCTTTGTATAATGTTGTAAATCGTTTTCGCTGTTATTACATGTAAATTATTCGTGATATATGCTTCCGCTGTAAAATGTAAAGTGTGAAATCTCATGTAACTCTGATGTAAAGTAAAAAGTTTTATTTTCTTGTGAAATTGTACCGAATGAAGTGTAAAGATCCTGTGGAATCTCGAATTCAGTATATTTTGGAGTTCGGGATGTTACAGATTACACGTGTATATTCCAGTTGTGATATGTTGTCACCCGTGTTTTTGAACAAGTGAATACTGGGATCCACAGGACTTTTGACAGTCCCATTCGAGTAATTCTTGAACCTTTCAAGTACTTTCTCAGCATAATGAGTTTGAAACAAAGTAATTCCCTCAGACGTCCTGGAAACTTTGATTCCTAGTATGACATCTGCAACTCCCAAATCTTTCATATCAAACTTGCCACTAAGCATGTTCTTAGTTTGTTTGATGATGTCGTTATTGCTCCCAATAATGAGTATACCATCTACATACAAACACACCAGAACGTATCCATTTGGAGTATCTTTGATGTAGATACACTTATCACATTCATTTATTTTGAAACCATTTGACATCATAACATTGTCAAATTTTGCATGTCACTGCTTTGGAGCTTGTTTCAGTCCGTACAGGAATTTTACAAGCCTGCACACCTTGTTTTCCTGTCCAGGAACTACGTAACCCTCAGGTGTTTCATGTATATTTCTTCTTCTATATCCCCATTTAGAATTGCAGTTTTAACATCCATTTGATGTATTTCCAGGTTACGTAGAGCTGCAATAGCTATCAACATTCTTATGGAAGTTATTCTTGTAACCGGGGAATATGTATCAAAGAAGTCTAGGCTTTCCTTTTGCCTAAATCCTTGTACCACAAGTCTCGCCTTATGTTTCTCTATTGAACCATCTGGTTTCAATTTTTGTTTGAAAATCCATTTGCATCCTAGAGCTTTATATCGAGAAGGCAAATCGACCAACTCCCATGTATGATTTTGCATAATGGAGTCTATTTCACTTTTGGTTGCTTCCTTCCGCATAGGAGCATCAGACGTAGACATGGCTTCCTTGAATATTCTGGGCTCATTTTCTAACAGAAAGGCCGTTACAAAGTCAGGACCAAATGACTTTGATGTTTTAGCCCATTTACTACATCTAGGCTCATCATTATCATGTTCTGGTTCATCAACCGAAGTGCTTGCATTTTCTTGTTCACGTGTACGTTTGGGATACGTAGTATCCTTGCATGGAAACACGTGTTCAAAGAAGGAAGCATTCCTTGATTCCATTATTGTATTCACATGGATATTCGGTATATCTGATTTATATACCAAGAACCGATATGCACTACTGTTGTGTGCATAGCCTATGAATATGCAATCAATCGTCTTAGGTCCTATGGTGACCTGTTTTGGATTAGGTATTGCCACTTTTGCTAGATACCCCCACACTTTGAGGTATTTATACGAAGGTACGTTACCTTTCCACAGTTCGTACGGTGTCTTGCCAGTTTTCTTGTGAGGTATTTTATTGAGAATGTAGTTGGCAGTCAGCAACGCTTCCCTCCACATGTTTTGGGGTAAGCCAGAATTCGACAACAAGGCATTCATCATCTCCTTTAGAGTTCGGTTCTTGGGCTCGGTAGTACCGTTCGATTCAGGTGAGTAAGGAGCAGTTGTCTGATGAACTATTCCATGTTCAGAGCAGAACATATTAAATGGTGCATCATATTCTCCTCCTCTATCACTCCTAACGATTTTAATTATTTTGCCAAGTTGATTCTCAACCTCAAGCTTATATTCTTTGAATTTATCCAAAGCCTCATTTTTGCTATGTAACAAGTATATATAACAGAATTTTGTGCAATCGTCTATAAATGTCACAAAGTACTTTTTGCCACCTCTGGTCTGCACGTATTTTAAATCACACAGATCCGTGTGAATTAGACCTAGGATTTCTGTGTTTCTTTCTACAGAACGTGATGGAGTTTTAGTGAGTTTGGCCTCCATGCAAACTTCACATTTTTCGGAGTTGTCTACCTTAAATTTTGGTAGCAAATTCATGTTAATTAATCTACGCATAGAATTGACATTAACATGGCCTAGTCTTTAATGCCAAACAGAAGAAGACTCAACAACGTAGGCAATAGGAGTAATTTCATTAACTTTGGGAACAACAGGAACAATAGTTTTAAGGATGACTGTCATTACATTAAACTTGAACAGTCCATCCTTTACATATCATTTACCCAAGTACACCCCATTTTTAGACAATACAAAATTATCAGAGGCAAGAACAACCTTAAATCTATTCTTGCTTAGCAAAGATCCTGATACCAAGTTCTTTCTAATATCTGGAACATGCAACACATTTGTGAGTATTAGTTCCTTGCCTGAAGTCATTTTCAGCACTATCTTCCCCGTTCTTGTAATTTTGGAGGTGGAAGAATTACCCATAAACAACTGTTCATCCTTGTTATACTTCTGGTATGAAGTGAACATCTTCTTGTCCGAGCAGATGTGCTTGGTGCCAGTGTCGTACCACCACTCTCGAGGATTGCTCCCCACCAGATTCACCTCTGATACAACAACACAGAGGTCCAGGTCAGAGAGATCGGTGGACAAGTTCTCAACTATGTGTGCATGGGATCTGTCATTCCCTTTTTCATGTCCAGTTCCAGCACGGTTGTTGTCCTTGCTGTGGCATTCAGAAATTCTGTGGCCCAGCCAAGCCAAGCCAGACCAGACCAGACCAGACCAAGCCGAGCCGAAGCTGGGGCTGGGGCCGGAGCCGGGCCGGGCGCGTGCGCGCGTGTGTGTTTGTCATTTTGGCTAAGTCCTCTCTCCACTACACGTTAGTGGTAACCCCCGGACCACGCCCTTTAGTCCATTTTTTTAGTATATATACTAGAGAAAACTTTTTCCATTTTCGATATGGGACTATCCATTTTCTTCAAATATCCAAGTTAGTACATATCGAGTACCCAACTTTGGACCAATATTTCTCATTCATACAGAATTCGTTTTTGGCACATGAGTACATTACGTAATAGTACTCGACGAGAGGAACATGATCCAATCAATTTCCGGCGCCGCCGGTGGCCGGAGCCCGCCGGAATCCAGCCCGGGAAATCTGCAAAAACATTTTCCAACAACCTACCCAGGCATTTAAAAACACCGAGGTAGCCCAAAAAAAGTCGGTGAAAGCTTAGCAGGTTGTAGTGAGTATAAAAGGAGGGAGAATGAGTTTTTTTTTGTTGATAAAAGATGAACCTGGTCATCGTTTCATTAATGATGGTTAACGAAACAAAGAAGTACAAAATAACAACCACAGTAGGAGCCTATAGCTCCACTAATACAACCTCCGAGCAGCATAAGAAAGACCTACATAAAATAGCATCACTAATACATAAGGACAGTCAAAAGCAGCAAACAACCGACATCCCATTGTGAACATGAGATGTAACCCCCCCCCCCCCCCCCCCCACCCCACCCACACACACACACAGGCCTGTGAGTCTACACCTCCTCATCCAGCTTCAACTTCTTCTTTGCTCCTGCATATCCTGCTTAATCATGAATGAGAAGAAAGATTTTATGCATTGATACTGAAATTATATAATTAATATTGCAAAAGCACAAGTCATTTCGGTCTAGCCATAGACCCTACAAAGTTGCTGCTACTGCAATCTCCCAAGCCCGTCTATCCTCCTTTCTAATTAAGTTTTCCCTCCACTACCCCCAAACGTGTGAACTCGATCTAGGACTCTGTGCACAACCAAAACCCCTACAAACTATCTCCCATGTGAGACTGCCTTAGGGCACGCGAATAATATGAGTGTGGTATCCTCGTCCACGTGACGTCGATTTGCAAGTTTCTTCTCCTAAGATTGACTTTAGAGAGAATAGCGCCGTTATGCACTAACCAGCTAAACACTCTGACTTTTAAGGGTGCTTTAATACCCCAGATAATGTTCTCCTCTTTACATCTTAGACCTTCGTCATTCAGCCATTTGTACATTGATGAAACCGAGAATGATTCTGAGGCATTGATATTCCACCATGTTTCATCCGTACCGTTGCTCATTTGGCCACCCTCAGATTGGATAAACCTATTCTGCTCTTCAAGCTGATTTATGCTGTCATTCGACAGCTGGTCTGAAACAATTAGACTCAGTTTACCATTCTTCCATACATCCGCTACCAGATAATCGTTGTTAACTGTTATAGCCACTGCTAGTGGGAAAAGGTTGTTGAGTGACCTGTTCCCATACCATTTGTCCCTCCAAAATCTACTGTTCCTCCCGTTTCCAATCCTGCACCTGGTATTACTGTGGAAGATCTCCTCCTGTTTCGTCACTTCTTTCCAAATAAATGATACTTTTCCGAACAAGCTTCTCCCTCCAAAACAATATTTTTTCCTCTTCCGGAACAGGTCGAACGAGTAGCTCCACCACCCTTTTCGTCATTTGTATATCTTCCACCACCACTTGCTAAGCAGCGCTCTGTTCATGTCGTGTAGGTTTAGGATTCCCAGCCCACCGAATTCTCTTCTCTTACAGACTTTACCCCACTTAACTAGATGAAACCCTTTGTTAGCCTGATCAGTTCCTTTCCACAAGAATCGTTGTCTCAGCTTGTCGATCTTGTTGATAACCCACTTCGGAAATTCATAGATCGACATCAAATATAGGGGAACAATACTAAGTACCAAGTTGAGCAGCGTGATTCTTCCTCCTAATGACAAGAACCGACTTTTCCGTCCTGCTAGTTTCTTAGCTATCTTTTCTATGAGGGGATTCAAATCCTCTCTTAGCAGTGTCCCTGGACTAATTGGCGTCCCCAGATATTTGAACGGGAAATTGCCCCTCTCACATCCTAAAAGCGTAGTGTGTTGACCGATGTTGTTAACTGATCGCTAATAGGTATGACACAGCTCTTCTTTAGATTTATTTTTAGTCCAGACCAGCTTTGGGAGCAGTCCAAAGCCGCTTTAATAGCTACAACTTCTTCCTCTTTCGTGCTTCCAAACAAGAGAGTGTCATCAGCATATTGTAGAATTGACATTAGTTGAGTGATTCCTTTTATCATGATCCCCTTGATGACCTTGTTCTCTTGTTCCCTCCTATCATTTCAGCCAGCCCGTCCGCCACGATGGCAAATAAGAGTGATGATAGAGGGTCCCCTTTCCTGAGTCCTCTTGGCACCTAATTTCTTTACCTTGCCACCCGTTTATATGAACGACCGACTCCCATCCTTGTACACAAATTTTAATCCAGGATCGCCACTTCTCTTCAAAACCTTTGAGCTTTAATGCCTCGTCCAGACATTCCCAATGCGTCGAATCATATGCCTTTTCGAAGTCTATCTTAAGCAAGATTCCGTCTGATTTGTCTTTATTTCCTCTGTAAACGACTTCGTGGGCTGAGGCTATGCTGTCCAGAATGTCTCTTCCACGAATGAAACCGCTCTGCGCGGAAGCCACTACATCATCTAAGTGTGGAGACAGTCTTTGGGCTAGCACTTTTGTAACTATTTTGAACGATCCATTTAGTAGGCTAATTGGTCTGAGATCCTCAACCGTGAGAACTTCCTATTTCTTGGGGATAAGAGTGATACTGGCACAGTTGAGCCTGTCCAGGTTTGCACATCCGTCGTATAGATCTTCAAAGATATTCATCAGATCTGCCTTGATAATCTGCCAGTAGAATTTGTAAAAGAAGATAGGCAGCCCATCTGGCCTCGGTGCCTTATCATGTCCGAGTTGCTTGATCGCATTGTCGACTTCGTCTTCCGTAAACCTATTTTCGATTCCCTCGCTACCTATCTAGAAGAGCTCCACATATCAGAGGAAAGATTACATCTAGCGATACTTCTCCTATCCAAAAGTTCTTGGTACTTCTTGTCTATATGCTTCTTGATGTGGCCGTCATTTTCTGTCCAAGTTCCATCAACTGATAATCTCACAATATGATTTTGTCTTTTTCTTCCGTTTGCCACATTGTGAAAGAATTTTGTATTTGCATCCCTTTCCTTAAGTCATTGTAGTCTAGATCGTTGTTTCCAATACAGCTCCTCCATTAATCCTATATGTTGTAACTCCAGTCTACATTTTGCCATTTCATCCTTTTCTGCTCCCAGTAGATCCCTCTCTTCTTGCATGGTTTCCAACTCGTGGATCTGATTGCCTAGCATCTCCCTTCTTGAGTTTACGTCTCCAAACTTCTGTCTAGCCCACCCTTTTAAAATCCTACGAAGGTGCCTTGTCTTTTCCACCCAAATTCCTACGGCTGATACTTCAATAGTGGAGCCATTCCATGAATCTTTGATGACTTGACGTGTTTCTGTATCCAACGTCCATGATTTCTCAAATCTAAATGGAAAATTCCTATTCTGCAAGCTTCGCCACACTCTATGACGAGAGGCAGGTGATTGGACGTATATCGCACTGTGGACCTCACTTTTGCAAGTGGAAACGCATCCTCCCATTCGTTAGACACCAAAATCCTATCCAGCTTAGCGAGGGTTGGATTTATTTGCATGTTAGACCAAGTGAACTTTCTATCGCCCATCTTTAACTATATCAGCTCCAAATCATCTATAGTGCTATTGAAGGTTTCCTGCTCAATGCGGTTGTGTCCTCTACCTCTATATTCATCTTGATATCTAGTAATATTGAAATCCCCTCCTAACATCCATGGCCGATCCCATGTACTCCTGATCGCTTTAAGCTCTGTCCGGAATTCTTTTCGCTTTCTGGAGTCGTATGGACCGTACACACTAATGACGACGTGTTCCCAATCATCACTTGTCCTTCTTAATCTAATAGAAGCCGTGAAAATTCCAATAAAATCATCTATAATTTCAAAGAGTTTAATATCCCCCCCCCCAAACAAACCCACCGCTGACTTAAACCTCCAGTCAAAGTCCGACTGGAGAATGAGTTGTAGTCCAGTCAAAGTCCACTGCTATCCCCCCGGACTGGAGAATGGACTGGAGAATGAGTTGTAACAGAATAACAATGAATGAATAATCAAGAAACCGTTTCCCCCAAATTTCTCAGCTCCAAACCCTAATATCTCCATCCATGGCCAAATCAAACAAACCCCGAATTCTAGTCCATGGGACTTCAACAGAATTGCACATAATATTACTTAGAGCATCCACAGTCGTTTTCTAAAATTTGCATATCTCCAAATTATAGCAAACGAACCCAAAAACCACGCTGCAGTCGTTTCTCAAATGTCCATATTATGGCAAAGTTGCTATTTCCATTTCTCAAATATGAGAAGCCATCTGAGCTTTCTCAAAATATAAAGGACGGGGTATGATACCCCGTTTCTTCTATATAATATTTTTTTAATCTTATCAAACGGAGTATGAAACATCGTCCCACATAATTTTTGATTTTTTATTTATTTTAAAAATAGGTCGAACGGAGAATGATACCCCGGACGGGGTATAAACCCCGTCTCTCTAATTAACCGATTTTTTTTTAAAAAAAAAATTGTTCAAACGGGGAATGATACCCCGTCCGGGGTATCAAACCCCGTCCCACATATTTGACCCGAGTTGAAAATCCCCTCAGACGGGGATAGATACCCCGTCCGGGGTATCATTCCCCGTCCAAGGATAGAAGCCCAGTGGAGCATTAAATGGTGATTGCAATTAATTGGGTAAGTTTAATTAGGTTTAGTTAGGTATTAATGCTGATTAGGAGTAGTTAGGTATTAATTGATTAGATTTAGTTATTATTTTATTATTTAATTTAGTTAATTAATATAGTTTAATAGTTAATAGTAATTAACTTTTTTTAATTTGTTTGAAACGATCGGACGGGGTATGATACCCCGTCTCTCTAAAAAATAGAAAAAATATAGCAAACACGACTGCAGTGAACGATCGTATTTGCTATTACTGTAGCTGCCATATTATAGCAAATGAGAAAAACGACTGTGGATGCTCTTATATATTGAGAATATACCTATATATCCAACAGAATTACCCCCTACGTACACTCAATTATTCAGTACAAATACTCCACAATACAAGGTTTAGAAGAAGACCCAGTCCATGGGACTTCAACTGCAACCATCTTCTCTTCATAACCAAACCTCACCTCTTTCCCATCAACCAAGCAACTTACTGGCATCTCCGACGAGTAGGCCTTCAGTTCACCCACACCCTTAACCACAATCTTAACATCGGTTTCATTGATTTCGTCCTTGAATTGGACTGATTGAATAGCACCACCTGTGTTCAGCATGTTCACGAGTCCAATGGGCGCAAATTGAATGTTCCTTTTCCAGGATAATATGTTAACCGGGGACACAACAAAGAGTTCGAAGTTAAATGGGTCAAGAGTTATTCCTAGATCAGCATCGGGCCTTAGTAGGGCCATTTTCTTCGCCCGGAAGGAATACACTGCAAAGAGCTTCACTCCTTGCATTGCAATTGGGCTCTTACCATTCTTCCACTCGATATCAGAAGGCCTCAGCTTTGTAGTAACGCTATGTGAATACTCGGATGCACACTTGTTCTTTCGATCCTGAGGGCTCCAACCTCCGCCTTGGCAGTTGAATGCACCAAGAACACCAGTGAACTAAACAGAAGATTACATGGAAATTAGCGACCAAATAAGATACATTTCCAAACAAAGATGTAGAAGTTAAAATTCACTGTCATTAGCATTACATGTTGATATCGTATCCTTTCTACTGTTTTGTTAAATTTTTTTTAAAAAAATGCTACTCTTAGTTCAATGTTCAAATAGCTCATGTTGTGAGAGGTTTAAAGTTTAAAAAGTCCTCAGCCACGAATTAATGAAAATTCATGTCTATTTCAGGCAAAAATAAATTCTTCTATATGCATGAGATAATTAACTTGCTCACCTTATTGACATTCCAAATTTTGAGCATGGTCCTGCCATCGTGCAGAGGATCCTCAAAGAGACAATCTCTAGTAGGAAGTGCATAGTGATCACACCGCAGAATTGTACCATCCGGTAAAACTAAACTCTTCAGGAGCTCGAAATCATGGCAACCAACAGAGTCACTGACATAGATTGGGCCTCCAGAAATGGCCCTAGACGCAGCATGGAATGCGGCACAGGGGTGAGTAGATTGGAACATGTCCCAATCTGGGTGAATGAAGTTGCCCATCCACAAGCTGTTGTAGGCACAGTGAACCATGTGGCAGCCCTGCAGCCAGAATGTACCGTTGGGATCACCAGCTGGGTCTGTGCACCAGAAATCGTCTCCTGTATTGACCATTAAACGGAACCAACTGTAAGTAATCAAAACATATATTTCTAGCATGTTCCAAATTATACCCAAAACGACATTAGTCTAGTGTGACAGTGACTGTGCGGTTGCAAGGTTTGATTTTGCGCACGCATTGTAAATGGTCACAATTCTAACTTCAATATCTAGAAAGCATCCTATTGTGTGGTTATCCGTGAGTGCCCACGTGGCACCATCCGTCTCTTATTCTTTATTTCGCCTTCCTTTTACACATGTGTCGCACATACCATATCTCGGATTTTCCAAAACAACCATTTCATGCAAATGGGCAATTAGTGGATATATCATGCATCAAGGATTGAATGAATATAGTAAGAATTGTTGAGGATGCAGGTGTCTATGAGCTAAATGCAACCAAATAATAGCATACAAGAGCAGGAGCATACCAACTCGGCCTAGAGAGATAGCTTCGGTGCCTAGAAGCATGAAGTCGTTGCAGTGTTCCATGCTCGCAATGACTCCATTGCCTTTGAAGTGTTTTCGGACTGATTCTGTTAGAGCTTTGTAGTAGGCCTTGGCGAGTTCCACTCTTCCTCCGTAGTCTTCGCATAACATCTCAAGCAACTGCAATCCACAATCATCACAATTACATTCAAACTTAGGTAAATCTAGCGAAGCTATAAACATTAAACTCCTTCTCCAAATAAAAAAAAACGGAAGGAAATCCATTCCCTTCATTTAGCCAGAAAGAAAGGAATAACAGAAAAAGACTTGAACGAGTGTCCTTTTCTCAGGACTTTTATAAGCAGATTTTTGTTTTAAAAGTTTTGTTTTTGGTTTTATTTTATTTTATAATCAAAATTGGGGCTTAGAAATGATTCTCTGTGTGAAGGTGTAGTGGGCCACTGGGCCTCCACAAACAAAATTAGAATGTGAAGAAGAAACAATTGAAGCCCAATACCATATTCAAGATACAAAAATAAACTCAGTATAAGTAGCCCCCCCCCCCCCCACAAAAAAAAAAAAAAAAAAAAAAAAAAAAATGGAAATTTCACTAGACAAAATCTAACCAGCCATGAATTCGTCCAGCTTCAAGTCTTTCTCCTCAATTAATTAATTAAAATTATGATAAATTTTTGAGCAGGTACGGTAACTAGTTTCAATTGCTCTCAAGTAAAACAAGGTAATCAATGAAATAAATATCACATATGTTTGATACTAGCTTTTCTAAAGGTTTACCAACAACTAGTAAAACAACAATTTACAAAATGATTTGTTCTTCTTAGGGAGTGTTTGTTAGATCGGATTTCTTTTCTCAACATTTACAGACAATAGCAATGATTCCCCAAATTTCATCTTTTTGAAATACGAAGAATGAGAGTGGAAGTGGTTGGATTTGAACTGTTCATTCTTTAAAATTGTTTACTCTAGGCTCCCATTGAATAATTTAGAAAAGCAACCACAACTACTATGCTATAATTAATTAGGGCACCCACAATATGGGTACCAGGTACGGGTACCTTCATTTATGAAGAAAATAAAGATACCTACCTTAGGTGACACACTTCAATAGATAGAAAAGAGGAAGTAGGTAGGAGAACTTTTTCATAGAAGTATGCCACCTAAGATAGTGAAAAAAATGATAATAAAATTAGTAGTGGTAGAAACATCCAATAGTGGTGTACCATCTAAGATAGTAAAGAGAAAGGTAGTAGATTTGGTAGTAGGTGTAGCATTATTCTTATTTTAAATAAAAACCACAATAAGGGATCTTCATCAAGACCGAGGTGGGCCGGTTCTTGATCAAGACATAGATCTCCCCTATATTCCATCCATCAATGTGGGCCCCCACACTTTTAATAATAATAACTATAATATTAATATTACAAGCGAGAAAATACTCATCTTATTATAGTTGAAATAGTAGTGAGTATCTTAATGGATATTCCGAATTCAAATTTTTCTCAAAAAGCGATGTGGCTCTTTGAAAATACCATATCAACATCCTCCTTATTATAAGTAACCTTCACTATTTTAAAATTGCTTTCTCTCTTTTCTCTTCATTAACATTAAATTTTCATTCAACCAACATGACATATTTGAAAATGGATTTATTTATTTCCACACAGTGGACTTCAAGGCTTGGATTTGAGTTTATACCATACAAACACGAAACAACCCCCTTAAATAATCACTTTTAAAGTCAACTGATTTGTCACCAGTCCCAAATATATTCACATATTCCTTGTAAAATTATAACAGTACAACTTTGTATACGAACACTTGGATTTCTTACGTTATACTAGTATTTGGTGCGCAGCGAGCCAGCGACCATCAGTATAGCCAATAGCTGTGTACGTATACGACTAAGATATTGGTCTCTTCATGCCCAGGTTATGACATAGCTTTTTAAATAACTTATTTAACTTATTCTCATTAAATAGGTTAATTCTCATAATGAATACCTTACACTTATGTGTAAATGTAAAAAGCCTACCCTCACTAATTTTACAAGTAATTTACACGTACGTTGCACGGCTTAATAAATACATATTTTTTAAAAAAGTAAAAATTCATGCACGTGTGTTGCACAGATTGGTAGAAGAACAAATTACACTAAGGTCTTTTCCCATTATAGTAGTAGAGATTATGATTTTTGGAAAAGCCTAAACTTTTTTATAATTGGCCCCTTGGAGTTTGCACCATCAAAATTATGGTCCAAATATAGGTGTCTATGGTCATTATGGTGTACTTATAAGTAAGAAATCATAATTCAAATGAGTAATGCTTTAGCCAATACCAATTTCACTACCATTTTCTTCACAATCTTAGGTGGCATACTCCTATTGGAGAGTTCTCCCACCTACTCTATCATTTCCTACCTATTGGAGTGTGCCACCTAAGATAGTGAAGAGAAATGTAGTGAAATTGGTAGTGGTTCTGGCATTACTCAGGATACTCAATTCAAATTTCACTTGTACAAAAAAAATAAAAAAAATCTATGATTATTGCATATTGAAAATAAAATCTATAATTATTATATGAATAATGCTGTATCCACTATCAATCTTACTACCAATTTTTTTTAGAGTAATGCTAGAGCCACTACCAATTTCACTACATTTCTCTTCACTACCTTAGGTGGCACACTCCAATAGGTAGAGGAAGATAGAGTAGGTGGGAGAACTCACCAATAGAAATATGCCACCTAAGATAGTGAAGAGAATTGGTAGTGAAATTGGTAGTAGCTGAAGCATTACTCTTTTTTTTATTATCTTAAATGATAAACTTGTGTCGGACAGTTTACCTAAGTAATGAAAAATTGACAGTAGATTTATCTTTTACTCTTATTATATATTCCTAGTTAAATGCATCTCCTCATTTTGCAGCCTCTTCACATCATTCATTTTCCACCACGAACAAATAACTCACACGTGTCTCTATTAGGAACACTCAACGGCTCTTCTACACAGTTCCACCAAACACTCATAAATATTTATAATATGCGGAAACTAACAGAGAAAATAAAAAGAAAAAGGAAAAAACACTTACATGGATAACGTCGACCTTGACTCCATCAATTCCGGCCGCCTCAAGATGCGAGTGCAGGCCCTGATACAGCTCCCCTACCCTCTCCGGCGCCACCAGCCCCACCCCATTGCTAACAATCTTATCCACCGCCAAATCCTCCATCGTCTTCTCCAACCCCGGCGTCAGCTTCGGCTCCACCACCTTCGCCTCCGGCAATCCCTTCATCTGTGGTCGCAACCCTCCCCAGTACCCGCACAGCGCGTGCCATACGTACACGTGCTCTATGGACGCAAACTCCTCCTTCAAATCACTCACAAATCCCTTCATCCCCTTCAATCCACTCTTCGGACTCTCGTAGTCCTTGAACTTGTTGTTCTCCTGGAATTTGGTCAGCCTGCACGGCATCTGCTCTCCTGCTGCCGTCAGGTTCATCCCTGAAAAATATATTTATGCATATGTATGCATGTATGGACATGTCAACATGCAGGTAATAGATTTATCTAAACTTATTAACTTCATGTCATGCATGACATGATCCAACAACTAACATTATGTATATATAGTAATTAGAAATTGATGACCTTCTTGTATATTAGGGTCGTCTTCATCGTGGCAGATGGATTGCCAACCATCGTCAATTAGGACGAGGCCTGGTGGGGCCCCGCCTTCCGACAAGCGCTTCACACCTTCCCAAACTCCTTGCGGATGCACCTTGAGGTAAAACGCGTCCCAAGTGCACCAACCAAACTTGTCCACAATCCCAGGTGGTGTCTTCTCCTCCAGCAGCTTGAACGTCCCCAGATGGGCTCTGACGACCCTCACTGCTTCTCTGACCAGAGCGAACGGGTCGTCACCGGCTTGTATGTAGACCGAGGTTCTGAAGGAGGATGCTCGGACTTTGGTGCTGCCGCTCTCCACGCACAGGTCAATGTTGTTTTCCTGGCCTGGCTGTAGAGAGGCGCGGAAGGCGCCTTCCAGTATCGGCAGCAGGACGACGTAGGGACGGTCGGAGTTGTCCGCCTTGTCCAGCAGAATCATCTGGCTCTCGTGCTCAACGTCAGCACCACTGGAGCCCACCCAGAGTGTGGTCCACCAGACCTTGAATCTAAAGATGCTCATGAACCGAATTCCAACGAGCTTGCCGATCGGGACGACGTGGTGGCCCAGTGGTTTTTCGGAGTTGAAGCCGAGGAAGCAGCCGGTTCTGTCGAGGGGGACGTCGCCTAGCTTTGTTGACCTTTTGAGGATAGCGGAGGAAGGGGTGATGGTGATGTTGGATGGGACGTCGAGGAGGAACGGGTGGCCGCGGGCAGCGAGGTTGCGGTTTTTGAGAGAGAGGGGGGAGATGGAGACGCCGGTAGGGACGTCGACCGCGGCGAGGATGTCGGTGGTGGAAATCTTGGTTAGGTTTGGAGCCATTGATAGGAAAATGAAATGAGAGAGAGGTTTTGATTTTAGATTTGGAAGTAGTACAGTTGTGTGGTGAGTAGCTAGCTTTGACGGAGGGATGATTGCAATTTATAGTAAATGAAGTGGGCCCCGCGGTGACGTGTTAGGACAGGTGGTCTGCGGTCATTGTAAGGTTGGTGGTGAGGATTGCGCGCGGATCTTAAACCCTGGTTTTCAGGGGTTGGTGGCGGGATTCAGGTTTGACAGTTTTCTTACTTAAAGTTAAAATAAGAAGAGTTTAACCGACCAAAATATCTGTCCACTTGACCACTGGAGCAGAGCAGGTAGGGGATTGTTCCAGGGTTTCGGATAGAATTTAACATCTATATGATAAATTACAAAGAAAGCTATCAAGTGGCTCACAATCAATCTCCCTTAAAATTAAAGGCCCAGATCAAATCTCACAAAACATATTTTTTCTCTAAAATTTCAAACTCCCAAAATCAAATTTTCCACCCAAACTAAAAAACTTATTATTTTATTAATATCTCTCTTTTCTTTCTTCACTTTTTCATATTTCTCTCTTTCTCTATCTCTCTTTCCCATTCTTTCTATATATATTTACTTAGAGATTTAGATTTTCAGAATTTTAATGTTTTTTTTTTTGCATATGTTATATTGAAATTAGTAAATATCTCTTCAACTCCACACTTAAAGTTCTAAGAAATAAGATTTTATACCCCCATTTATAACTATTTTTCAACATATACTAATGGAAACATGGACTTTTATTTACAACTAATTATTGTCATATTATTCAAACTTGAGCTACATAATTGTTGTTTTATTGTTTACAGGCTTTTCGTGTTTTGTATCGTTCCGAAAACGTGCCGTAGGCACGTGTCCACGGGCAAATCTAGTAGATTGATATTTCATAAAAGTGTTTTTTTTAAAATTTACTTTTTGGCTTACTTTTAAAAGTTTTGAATAAAATATTAGGATAAGTGCTATAAAATCAACTCCAGACGCACTCTTCAAAATGAATGCCTTTACAAAAAATTATTCTTTTAATATTCTTTTTTAAAGATTTTTTTTTTGACTGGCAAAAGGTAGGAAAGTCCTACCTCACAGATAATATATATATATATATATATATATATACAAACTAAAAAACTTATTACTTTATTAATATCTCTCTTTTCTTTCTTCACTTTTTCATATTTCTCTCTTTCTCTATCTCTCTTTCCCATTCTTTCTATATATATTTACTTAGAGATTTAGATTTTCAGAATTTTAATGTTTTTTTTTGTGCATATGTTATATTGAAATTAGTAAATATCTCTTCAACTCCACACTTAAAGTTCTAAGAAATAAGATTTTATACCCCCATTTATAATTATTTTTCAACATATACTAATGGAAACATGGACTTTTATTTACAACTAATTATTGTCATACTATTCAAACTTGAGCTACATAATTGTTGTTTTATTGTTTACAGGCTTTTCGTGTTTTGTATCGTTCCGAAAACGTGCCGTAGGCACGTGTCCACGGGCAAATCTAGTAGATTGATATTTCATAAAAGTGTTTTTTTTTTAAATTTACTTTTTGGCTTACTTTTAAAAGTTTTGAATAAAATATTAGGATAAGTGCGATAAAATCAACTCCAGACGCACTCTTCAAAATGAATGCCTTTAAAAAAAATTATTCTTTTAATATTCTTTTTTAAAGATTTTTTTTTTGACTGGCAAAAGGTAGGAAAGTCCTACCTCACAGATAATATATATATATATATATATATATATATATATATATATATATATATACTAGGTTTGCCCGTTGACACGAGCCTACGGCACGTCTTCGGAACGGTACACCTTGTTTGATCATAAAAAATAGTTTTGGAGGTCCAGCAATTTAATTGAAGTAGCAAACATAGAGCAAAAAAACATATTATATGTTTTTTTTTATTTTTTTGAATTATTTTTAAAGTTTTTAAATTTTTAAAATTTTAAATATTTTTAAATTTTAAAAAAAATTTATTTACTTAATTTTTTAATATTATATAGAAGAGGGAGGGAGAGAGAGAAAAAAAAATTAAATAAATATAGGAGTTGTTTTGGGTGGGAGATTTGAATTTGAGTTTTGGGGGGAAAATATGTTTTGTAAGGTTAGATCTGGACCTTTAATTTTTGGGGGATTGAAGGAGAGCCACTTGATAGCTTTCTTTGTGTTTTATTATATAGATATCAAAATAAAAGCAGTACAAGAGTCATTACAAAAGAGGCTGTAGGCAGTTGCTCGAATCTTGGAAGTAGTCAAGTTCGAGATGGCATGCCTTTGGATCGTAGAGAGGGTAGCGGGCATTAGTCGTACACCTCTACTAGATCCACCGACATGATCTCATCACTCTCTTCCTTCTGCCATACAATCTGAGACAATAAAACCACCTATCAGTCACAACAGAACATAAAACAAAGCTTAAGCAGAAGTATAACAAACCGGACTAGGCACAGTCCTAAAATTACAGTCTTAGAAGCAAGAAAAGAGTCATAAACTGTAGTAGGCAGCATTTCCATCAGCAGTGTCCCCCCTAGTTGGTCGCATTAAGTCACTGTCTCCCGTTCCTCTGATTTCCTCCAATATCTTGGGCTTTTTCTTTGATTCGCCACTTGAATCTAGCCAATATGAAAACCAGAATTTAGTGTTAGATATCAGCTTATCCACAGATGACTGTTTGCTTGAAAAAATTCTATCATTTCTAGCATTCCAAATAGTCCAACAGATAGCTATGGTGACCAGATGCCATGAGTGTGTGAATTTGCGCTTGGTGTGATCAAAACACCAAGTGGTGAAACATTCCGAAATGGACTCCGGCAGGTTGGAGATACTAAATGCACGTGTGAAGTGAAGCCAAGTTTGGGTAGCCTTCGGGCACTCAAAAAAGATGTGGTAGGTGGTTTCAATATGACATGCACAGTCAGTGCATTCCATATCACCATCCCAACCTTTAGAATGAAATCTTTCCCTCGAGTTGAGCTTTTCATCGCACAACATCCAAGTACAGATTTTACATTTTAGTGGCGCGCAGTTCTTCCAACAAGCGCGAAAGAAGGGAAAGAGAAGGCCAGAGTCACTATAGAAAGTGTAAGCTGATTTGACTGAATAGCTCCCAGAGATAGAGTGGTTCCAGATTGCTCGATCAGGTAGCTGCGGTGAAGGCTGAATGGTGAAAATGGTTTGGAGAAGGAGTCTCTTTTCCAATAGGATGTTACTAGTAGAGGATGTGTGCAGACTAGGTCGCCAGGTCCAATGTCCTTGGTTCAGGAAGCCTTGAGATCTTAAAGATGCTTCTTTGTTTCAAGCTGCTTCAAAGAGGGAGGGATAAAGAGTGGCAATACTGTGCTTTTCAATCCATTTGGATGTCCAGAACTTGAGCAGACTCCCATTGCCAAGTTCCCAGGAGATCCCCTGGTCGAATTGTTCTTTGAGTTTGAACAGATTCTTCCAAAAATCTGAAGATTGAGCCTTGCAGACGAAATCGTCGCTGGCGCTATGGAAGTAAAGTGATTTAAGGGTTTGGGAGCATAGGGAGTTGTCGGTGTAGAGTTTCCAGCACCATTTCATCAGAAGGGCATTATTGAATTGTTGAAGATCAAGCACCCCAAGTCCTCCCTGTTTCTTAGGCTGGCAGATACGCTTCCAGCTAGTGCAAGAGGCCCCTGTTGCCTTTGTGTCGCCTCCAACCTAGAAGAATCTACTTCTCATTTGGTCAATTCTGGCTATCACCCAACGAGGCAACATGAAGAAAGAGGCAAAGTAGGTAGGAAGCGCACTGAGAACGGAGTTGATCAGAATGAGTCGCCCCCCACGAGATAGAAGTCTGCCTTTCCATGTGGATAACCTCCTCTCAATCTTGAGGAGCAAGGGTTGCCAGTCCCTTCTTTTTAGCCTTCCACTTGCAAGTGGCATACCGAGATACTTGGTTGGCAAGGTATCTTGGGTACAGCCTAAGATTTGAGAAAAAGCGTTGAGCTTTGCTTGAGAGGGTCCAAAGTAAGTGATGGCTGATTTGGAAAGATTAATGTGGAGTCTAGAGAAATTAGCAAACAGGTGTAGGAGCAATTTCAGGTGAAGAACTTCCTGCTCGTCCCCTTTGCAGAAAATCAAAGTGTCGTCGGCAAACTGTAGGATGGATAGGTTGGCCAACGAACCTCTTAAGCTAAGCTGAAAGAAGGTGCCATTTTCTCTACCAACTCGCAGCATTTGTGCAAGTACGTCTACAGCCAAGATGAAAAGCATCGGAGAGAGAAGGTCACCCTGCTTGAGTCCTCTTTTGGATCCAATAGTTTTACCCCCTACACCATTGATCAAAATATTAGATTTGGTGGATTGCAGAATTGCTTTAATCCAGGAGCACCAACGAGGCCCAAACCCTCTGGCAATAAGTAGCTGATCCAAGAAATCCCAGTTTAGCATGTCGAAGGCTTTGCGAAAATCAATTTTTAGCATAATTGAATCAGATTTCTTCGAACATCATAAGTTGATTGCTTCGTGTGCCACCAGAAAGCAGTTTACCGTGGATTTACCCTTGAGGAATGCGCTTTGAGATGAGGAGACAAGAGAGTGTAGAAGAGGGCTTAGCCTATTGGCAAGGATCTTAGTGAAGATCTTCATAGAGCAATTGAGCAGGCTGATGCCGGATGTATATATTAAAAGAAGATGGACCAGGGATATGATGAGAAGAAGTTATACATCCGTTCCAACCGAACCCAATACCGAGAATTTTGCTTCTCGATATTGTGAGTTAAGCTACCATGCAAAACAGATTGTCGATCTTGGTTGTTCCTCCAATGAAAGTTACAAATACACGTTGGAGAATTTGCAGAAGATCATTGATGGGATTTCTTGGCTACAACACAAATTAGGTGAACAACCAGAACATGCCTCACAACCACATGACAGTGTAGAACCGGGAGGTAGTTCACAACCACATGGTAGTGCACAACCTCATGATGAAAGGAGTGGACACATACCTACACGTGTTAGTGACCCACAGCAATGCAGGATAAAGGGAAGGCCTCGCGCCAAAAGATTGAGGCCGATAAAAAAGCAAATCCGCATAAAAAACCGAGACGGTGCCGAAGATGCGGCGTTGTACAAGTGAATCATGATTCAAGTAATTGTCCAACTTTATTTGAGGGGTAAGACTCGTACTTTATTTGTTTGTCCCTCGTTTAAATTTATTACACTTCATTTGTGGTAAATGAGTTTCACACTAACTAAAATTTATCTTTGAATGAAGGCCAAACAATCTGCAAGAAGTAATTCCATCCGATGAAGAGAGTTCTGACTCGAGATATGATGATCCACTGTGAATTGGAATTTATTTAATGTAATGTTTCAGTATATTACAGATTATTGCCCATGTGGTTAATTACTTTTGGTTGTTAAGTGTAAATGTTCTTGAGACTCAAGTGTTGTTGGTTTGTGTCGTTTGTTAATATTGTTGTTGTTGTTGTTGGGATTTTGTAGCTGATGGGTTGTGTATAATTTTGCTTCATTTTGGGGGTGACTCAATTGTATCAGCTGTAGCTGCTCTTGTAGTTGTATGATGCGGTTTATTTCTGGGAGACGTGTGGATGCACCAGGTGTGAGTTCGGACTCAATTTGTATTTGAAGGAGAATGCTGCTCGTCTGACGACCCTTGGCTGACCGGGCGGAACCTGTGGCGACCTCGGGGTGATTCGGAGATCTGGGCTCGGATCAGAGGATTCGGATCCGAGGTCTTCTGTACCTGCAGACGGTCCTGAAACACCGGGGTTTGTCCCGGTGGCGGACCCTCCGACGATCTAGTCAGTCCCTGTGAGAGAGTAGCAATAACTAGGTGAATTTAAGTGGAAAAAGATTGATTACCTCCAAAAGGTGGGTGAGGGTCTAGTATTTATAGAGAACCCCAACCGGGTTTGGTTCCATTTGGAGGCCGGGTCTGGACCCGAAAGCCCATGGGCCTGACGTGGCAGAGGGCCCAGGGGGTTTAGGGCAGACGTGGCAATACCAGGGGCGGTATAGGGCTGACGTGGCCAAACCCTTGGTGGTATTTGGAGCTGACATGGCTGATCGTAGGTCTCCTGTGCTTCTGGGAGGAACGGGGGGCTTAGGCAGCGTCAGGTCATCCCCCTGCTTCGCCAGAAAGGGGGGGACGGCCCATGGGGCTGTCACGGATCGGATGCCGATGACCACTGGGACTTCGTCGGAGACGAGGAGGCCAGTTTCGTGGGGGTGAACTTGGGGGTCGGTCCCGATCCTGCACTGGTTCGAAGCCGAACTAGATTGCTATTTTTACCTTTCTTGAGTGAGAGTTGTATTGGGCCCTGGTTGGGCCCCAGGCCATTTTTACCTTACTACATTGTACAAATATTTTTTTTAAACCTAGGCTCCAACAACGGCCTACGTTATTTGTTGAAATTTTTTTGGACTTCAATAACTCTCTTTGTTTTTGGAGCATGAACACAGAGAGCAAGACCCTTAATTTTTTAACCTTAAGCCGTTGCCTCCAACAACGGCATAAGTAATAGGACAAAAGTTTAAGTTTTTGGGGTGCTCTCTGACTTGGACAAGTTAAAAAGAGCAACAAGTCAAAGAGCAAAACAATAATTTTTTTATACCTTAGGCCGTTGTCTCCAGCCTAGGTTGTAGTCAAAAGTTGAAGTTTTTAGGGTGCTCTCTGACTTGGACAAGTTAAAAAGAGCAACAAGTCAGAGAGCAACACCCTATTTTACAAATACCTTAGGCCGTTGTCTCCAACAACGGCCTAGGTAATAGGACAAAAGTTGAAGTTTTTGGGGTGCTCTCTGACTTGGAGAAGATAAAAAGAGCAACAAGTCAGAGAGCAACACCCTATTTTATAAATACCTTAGGCCATTGTCTCCAACAACGGCCTAGGTAATAGGATAAAAGTTGAAGTTTTTGGGGTGCTCTCTGACTTGGAGAAGATAAAAACAGCAACAAGTCAGAGAGCAACACCTTATTTTATAAATACCTTAGGCCGTTGTCTCCAACAACGGTCTATGTAATAGGACAAAAGTTATAGTTTTTGGGGTGCTCTCTGACTTGGAGAAGATAAAAGAGCAACAAGTCACAGAGCAACACCCTATTTTACAAATATCTTAGGCTGTTGTCTCCAACAACGGCCTAGGTAATAGGATAAAAGTTAAAGTTTTGGGGGTGCTCTCTGACTTGGACAAGTTAATAAGAGCAATAAGTCAGAGAGCAACACCCCTTTTATTTATAGGTTATATCTTAAAATTTGGAGTTTTTGTGTTGCTCTCTGACTTGACCAACTTGAAAAGAGCAAAAAGTCAGGGAGCACCCCTTTATATGAATACCTTAGGGTTAGGGTAAGGTTAGGGTTAGGGATTTTTTGTTAGATGGGTTTTCTGTTAGGGTTTCAACCCAAGTAGTGACATCCCTGTTAGATGGGTTTTTTGTTTTTTCGTTTTTTACAATTTTCTCTTAACTCTTTACGAACTGTCTCTCTGCAACTATATACCAAAGACAGATGGTCTATACTTCTATATCGTTTTTATTTTTTTTATTATTTTTCAACTTTTCCCCATATCTAACCAATATAAAATTATCAAGGTTATATGCTTTAAAATAATTCCAAAAAATAAAAGGATGAATGTTATATGTGTAAGGTTAGAGTTAGTGTTAACGGGGGTTAGGGGTAGGGGTAGGGTTAGGGTAAGCTAGGGTTATGGCAGGGTTAAGGGTTATTGGTTGATTAAGTTGATCATCTTCGTATTACAATATAAGACTTAATCTCTTCTTTCCTTATTGGGTTATACATGTAGGGATCTACATGTGGTGCCCACTTTGTAATAACAAACGTATAAAGTAGGCAAGTTATGTACATATGGATTTCTACATGTGGTTTTTTCCATATTGGACTTGTTGTACATGTGAGTTTCTAGACGTGGTGCCCACTTTGTAGAGTCTCCGAATGAAGGGAAAACTATGAAGAGAAAAAGAGCAAGGACCGATGATGCTATATGAAGTGATAAACCTCCAATGTGAAGTAAATATATAGCTATTTCTTTGGTCTTTAACCTTGTTGGGCTATACATGTGGGAATCTACATGTGGTTTTTCCCATATATGATCTACATGTGGGGATCTACATGTGGTTTTTTCCATATATGATCAACATGTAGGGATCTACATGTGGTTTTTCTCATACATGTAGGGATCTACATGTGAATATAAGCAAGTTATGTACTTTAGATTTTTTCCATATTGAACTTGTTCTACTACATGTGATGCCCACTTTGAAGAGTCTCCAATAATAGTAGGCAAAGTTTCCTAAACAAAATGAACACTCCATTCCTCGACATAGACTTAATATCTACATGTGGTCCAACTTATGGAATCCATGAGTTGATAAAACTCCATTCCATTCTCATTCACATGATCCTTGTAATACTGCTCCTTGTACTTGTCACAGATTTTGCATATATATTGGCCACAAAGAGCATTATAACCACTAACCCTAACCCTAACCCATAACCCTACTCTACTAAACCCTACAAGAACCCTAACCCACAACCCTACTCTGTTTTCCCTCTATTTTCCCCTCTATTAGGTGAATATCCTGTTTTCTCTCTATTTTTCAGTAATTCTGAATGTTCTGAGTGGTACTTACTGAAAAGAGTTTAATGCTCCATTCATAACACAAACAAGTCTTTATATATTGGTCAAGAGCATTGATAGAACTTAAATATCTATAAACTCTTTACTGAAAACTTATTACATATCAACTCTCAACTACAAATATTAACCTAATTAATGATAACCCAAAACAAGCTCTTACCGCAAATGTGTTTCTTGCAATAACCCTAACCCTACAATAACCCTAACCCTACCCCTAACCCTTGCTTACCCTTATCCTACCCTTAACCCCCGTTAACACTAACCCTAACCCTAACCCTAACCAATAATCGGATAGGTGTACGTTCTGAAGAAGAATTTACATTTTAGTGATAAGAATATATTTAACAAAATGTTTTTTACAAATGACAAGATTACGTTATATTTTCTGGTATTTTCTGTAAATATTTAACCATCGTGATTATATATTGGTTAGTTAGGTGTAAAAAAATGGAAAAATAAAAAAATATATAAATGATATACAAGCACAGATCATCTATCTTTTGTATAAAGTTCCACAGAGACTGTTCGTAAAGAGTAAAGAGAAAATTGTAAAAAGCAAAAAAGTCAACTTTTGACCTACTACCTAGGCCGTTGTCTCCCGTTGTTGGAGACAACGGCCTAAGGTATACAAAATATAGGGGTCTTGCTCTCTGTGACTCGTTGCTGTATTTAACTCCAACAAGTCAGAGAGCAGCCCAATATGTTCAACTTTTGACCTACTACCTAGGCCGTTGTTGGAAGCAAGGGCCTGAGGTATAAAAAATATGGGATCTTGCTCTCTGACTTGTTGCTGTATTTAACTCCAACAAGTCAGAGGGCACTCCAAATTGTTCAACTTCTTGCCTATTACCTAGGCCGCTGTTGGAGATAATGGCCTAAGGTATACAAAATATAGGGGTCTTGCTCTCTATGACTTGTTGTTGTTTTTAACTCCAACAAGTCAGAGAGCAGCTCAATATGTTCAACTTTTGACCTACTACCTAGGCCGTTGTTGGAAGCAACGACCTAACGTATAAAAAATATGGGGTCTTGCTCTCTGACTTGTTGCTGTATTTAACACCAACAAGTCAGAGAGCACCCCAAATTGTTCAACTTCTTGCCTATTACCTAGGCCGTTGTTGGAGATAACGGCCTAAGGTATACAAAATATAGAGGTCTTGCTCTCTATGACTCGTTGTTGTTTTTAACTCCAACAAGTCAGAGAGCAGCCCAATATGTTCAACTTTTGACCTACTACCGAGGCCGTTGTTGGAAGCAACGGCCTAAGGTATAAAAAATATGGGGTCTTGCTATCTGACTTGTTGCTGTATTTAACTCCAACAAGTCAGAGAGCACCCCAAATTGTTCAACTTCTTGCTTATTACCTAGGCCGTTGCTGGAGACAACGGCTTAAGGTATAAGAAATATAGAGGTCTTGCTCTCTGTATTTTATGGATGAAAATAAAAATTTCAACAACTAACTTAGGCCGTTATTGGAGACAATGGCCTAGGTTTAAAAAATATATATATCTACAACTCGACCCAGCAGCTACAGCTGCTACACTTGAATTTTTCCAATTTGCAAACACTTTCCTATCACCTACACTCTCCAAATAAATTTATACGAACGACCACCAAAATCACCAACATAATTGACTATTAGCAATTAATAACAACAACATCAACTACACTTAAACTTACGAACAACAATTACCACATATTAAGTTACAACAGGAAAAAAACCCCCAAAAAAAATTACTACAACAAACAAATTGTATACGGTATTAGCTAAGAGCCGGGCGTGTATGGTTGTCATGCTCGCCTCTTCCAAGTAGGATTTCGTCGCCGGAGTGGGGATGACGCCTCAGGAATTTCTTCTTCTCCTCCCTCCTCTTGTACGTCTCCAACAACCCTCTCTTCATTCTCATCTTGTTGCTCTTGTTCTTGAGATGGATGTGAAGATGTAGCTTGTTGTTCTTTGAGTTCACATTCCCGTTGTTGCTCCATCAATGCAGCTGGCCTACCCCTCACGCTCTTATGTCGCCCTCTCGGTAACCTTATTGCTCTATCCAAACGTTCAGCCTCTCCCAAAACATCCAAATTGGTACGGCATGAAGAGAGCATCCTCTGAGCGAACCTTTTCATAGTCGTGCCCGCATTACTTTTGATTACGTCCACGCATTCTTTTGCCATGTCCATCGTATTATCAATCGTAAACAAAAAACCCCCAAAAAAATAATTATACAGATTCGGAAAAGTAAACAATTCAATAACTTTAAATATAACAAACATTCAAAGAAATTTAAAGATTATACTTACCTCTATATGTATAGCTGAGGCCTCCGGTTGGAACATGGGTTGTGAACTAGAATAGGCGGGTGGTGGTTCAATCTCCCTCTCCTCAATTATTTGTTGAACACGAGTAGGTAGTTTTGTATCGAGAGAGATGTACAAACGTGTAATTGATCTGAACCATTGCATGTACTTCCCTTGCTCTCGTTTTTTATCACGCCGGTGCTTGTAAGTAGGGAAAAGCGGACACTCATAAACGCACATACACCGGCGGTCACAGACCGCCGGTATACGTTCAATATACACCGACGTTTCTATAAACGCCGGTGAATTGATGAACACCGGCAGTTTATAGCCGCCGGTGAATGTATATTGAGGCAAAAGAACGGCACTCAGTGGCCCCCATACACCGACGTTTTCTGGCCGCCGGTGTAGGTATCACATTTACCGGCGTCCACGAAAACCACCGGTGTAGACCCCTTCCTTTCCGCGATGCTCGCTTCGGCGGCATTTGGACCGGCGCTATTATAAACGCCGGTAAAATTTTCACCGGCGTAAAAAAATGCAGGTAAATACGTAAAAAAATGCCGGGAAATCGAGTTTCTTTTGTAGTGAGTCGTCGTCATCCACAACTGTGACTCAGTCGTGCACATCGGTGGTAGTCTTCCCACCTGCTCGGGTGTATACGGCACCCAAATCACGAACTTTTCTCGTAGTTGGTCGAGCTCGTCTTTGTAGTACGTTAGTACACCTTTTGGGTTGTCTTTGTAACTCCGACAACCTGCCCAATATACCCCTAAGGGTGCTAACATATGAGGATTTTCTGGTTCGGCTATCCAACCGTCCGTCGGTCTCCTAATTCGGGGATGACCCAAGTGCAGTCGCTCCCATGACCAAATCTGTAACAAAACCATCGGACCGGTCATTTCGGTCCCATCTAGCATTACAGAACACAACGATCTGTATAGCGTTGCCAACGCGCAACTTCCCCAGTTGTAGCAGCAGCTAAGCCTAGGTCGGCGAGCAATCGTAGATACATGAGGTGCACCGTATCCCTGGATGAGTTAGGCAAGAGAACCGTTAGAATGTAACCTCTGGTATAGGACTGTACATAGTGGTCGGGCGATGCATCGGTCAACGTGCCATCAAAATGTCCCTTCAACCAAGATAGTCGGATTGATTGTCCGACAAAAATATCCTTATTTTTCGTGGCCGCCTCATCAAACTTTGTACCAAGCATTTCATTACACAGCTCTATTTTATCAAAGTTTATATTACCCGTCACGGCCAACCCATCTATTGGAAGACCAGAGATCATCCCTATATCTTATAGCGACACCATCATCTCTCCGACCAGTAGATGGAAGGTGTGCGACTCTGGCCTCCAT
This sequence comes from Hemerocallis citrina, assembly GCA_017893485.1. Taxonomy (NCBI): domain Eukaryota; kingdom Viridiplantae; phylum Streptophyta; class Magnoliopsida; order Asparagales; family Asphodelaceae; genus Hemerocallis; species Hemerocallis citrina. The sequence continues at coordinate 380,992,084 of CM030359.1, read as the reverse complement.
CGCTCCACGAGTGCTGAGAGAAGTGCTCGGTCGAGTTTTACCTAACCCATCATGCTGATTCCGTAGAAACCGGCCGCAACTAGGTACTCGACAATACGTGGGTGCACCTTCATGGTCTCGTGGGTGCGGAAATTACACATTCGCGTCGTCCTACCCCATACTGAAGAGAATCTGTGGCGGTCTTGCAAGGTCAATTCACCGGGATATATTGGTCTAAGACCACGACGTGGTGCCATCAAAGAGGATGCACCAACCTAAACGAACCCAAAAACACAATTATTATTAGTGTACTAACAATATCACTAAATACAAAATGCACAATACAAATTAATAGTTCTCACAGTCTCTGTGGAATGTTCCCCCCGAGCATTCCTAGATGTCCTTTCGGTTTCCCTCGTTCTAGTCATTTTTCTGTAACAAAGTTCACATATATATAACTAATTATTCACAAAAAAATAGCAAACACAAACCAACGAGATGCAAAATTTTCAAAAGTTCGCTTCTACGCATCAAAACAACACAAACGAGATGCAAAAATTCCAAAATTTGGCCGTCACCTCTGGCACACTAAACAAAGCCAACACAACTTGTAGAAGTGAGTTCCGACCCACGGTTTGAAAGATATGGTCGTGTATCGCTTTCACTCTTAAAAAAAGAGCGGCAAGAGATACATTGACGTGTCTCGCAAACTGTGGGTCGGAACTCATAAATACAAGTTGCGCTGGGTTGTGAATGGTTAGCCCAATCTACTCGCACCGTTTCGTATTTTTTGGACTTCGTTTAAGCATTTTTCTATTGAGACCGTACTAAAAAAGTTTCGAGGTAAATTGAAGTTTTTTCATATAAGCGTCAAAACAACACAAACGAGATGGAAAAATTCCTAAATTTGGCCGTCAAGTCTGGCACACCAAACACAAGCCAACGAAGCTTGCAGAGGTCAGTTCCGACTCTCGGTTTGAAAGATACGGCTGTGTATCGGTTTATATCCATTTTATTAAATAAAAGTGATAAACGGACGTATCTTGCAAACCGTGAGACGGAAATTGCCTCTACAAGTTCCGTTACCTTCTACGCGATGAGTCCGACCTACTCGTTAAATTTGAAAATTTTTGGATCTCGTTTCTTTCCTTTTTCTATATTCCACAACTACAACTAACACTACATCTACAAAAATGTCTACAAAATATATACAACATACATGATCCGAACTAATTGTATATTCTCTAAATTATAGACTACAAAAGAACCTCGATTTAGCGGCGAATATTCCCCGGCATTTTACTAGTAGCGCCGGGGTAGGTAGCGAATAGGAATGGGGCGCCAGATGGGATGGTTATACACCGGCGGTCGAATTAAAACGCCGGTGAATCCGCGTATTCACCGGCGTTTTATTTAAAAACGCCGGTGAAGTGTATTATTCACCGGCATGTCTAATTAAAACGCCGGTGAAAAGCTGCGATAAATTCCATCTACCCCAACCTTTCGCTGGCCATTTTCCCAAACCCCAAAAAAGTAAAGAAAAAGAGGGCGCTTCGTTTTCCCTCCTTCCTCGCTCTACTTCCCGCGCATTTGCCTCTGCCGCTTCGTCCTCTTCGACAGCCTTCGACCTTTCGTCATCGTCCCTTCTTCCCTTCGCCATTTTCGATTTCCCTCCTCCCTATCCCGATTTGGAGGTAAATCGGCGATCGAAAACGACCGTGTCGCCCCGCTCTCTCTCTATCTCCTCCCCCCCCCCCCCCCCGCGCTCGTCGCCCCGCTCTCTCTCTCTCTCTTCGGTATCATCTCTTGATTTCCCTTATTTTTGAAACTTAGCATGTTTTTTCTGATAGATGCATCTTGATTTCCTTAACATGAATGGTTTAGTTGGGATGAAGAATTAATAGAAAAATATATGCTTAGGTACTGGAAATTTTCATGTTCTTTTACTGTTAATGAAGCTGATTTCATGCATCTGATTGTCTTCTTGGCATGTTTTTTTGATATAAAATGGGTTCACTGTGAACTGAGGATGCTATAGCTACGTATGCCAAAATGGTCCGGATATGCACAACAATTGGGTTTTAGATTTAGTTGGGCTGAAGAATTAGTAGAGCAACATATATGCTCAGATAATGGAAATTTTCATTTCAAGATACTGTTAAAGTAACCTGCAGATTGCCCTCTTTGGCATAATTTTTTAACCAAAAATGGGTTCACTTCCAAACTAAGTATGCTGCTAGAATTTTCATCTTATTTTACTGTTAATGAAGCTTATTTCATGCATCTGATTGTCTTCTTGGCATGGATTTTTGATATTAAATGGGTTCACTGTGAACTGAGGATGCTATAGCTATGTATGCCAAAATGGTCCGAATATGCACAACAATTGGGTTTTAGATTTAGTTGGGCACAAGAATTAGTGGAGCAACATATAAGCTCAGATAATGGAAATTGGGTTTTAAGGTACTGTTAAAGTAACCTGATTGCCCTCTTTAGCATGATTTTTAAACCAAAAAATGGGTTCACTTCCAAACTGTAAATGCTGCTAGAATTTTCATCTTCTTTTACTGTTAAAGAAGCTTATTCCATGCATCTGATTGTCATCTTGGCATGTTTTTTTAACCAAAATGGGTTCACTGTGAACTGAGGATGCTATAGCTACGTATGCCAAAATCCTCCGGATATGCTGAACAATTGGGTTTTAGATTTAGTTGGGCTAAAGAATTAGTAGAGCAACATATATGCTCAGATAACGGAAATTTTCATTTCAAGATACTGTTAAAGTAACCTGTTTGCCATCTTTGGCATGATTTTTTAACAAAAAATGGGTTCACTTCCAAACTAAGTATGCTGCTAGAATTTTCATCTTCTTTTACTGTTAATGAAGCTTATTTCATGCATCTGATTGCCTTCTTGGCATGTTTTTTGATATTAAATGGGTTCACTGTGAACTGAGGATGCTAGCTGTATGCCAAAATCCTCTGGATATGCACCACAATTGGGTTTTAGATTTAGTTGGGCTCAAGAATTAGTAGAGCAACATATAAGCTCAGACAATGGAAATTTTCATTTTAAGATACTGTTAAAGTAACCTGATTGCCCTCTTTGGCATGATTTTTTAACCAAAAATGGGTTCACTTCCAAACTAAGTATGCTGCTAGCATAGGCCTCATCTTCTTTCACTGTTAATGAAGCTGATTTCATGCATCTGATTGTCTTCTTGGCATGTGTTTTTGATATTAAATGGGTTCACCGTGAACTGAGGATGCTATAGGTACGTATGCCAAAATCCTCCGGATATGCACAACAATTGGGTTTTAGATTTAGTTGGGCGAAAGAATTGGTAGAGCAACATATAAGCTAAGATAATGGAAATTTTCATTTTAAGGTACTGTTAAAGTAACCTGCAGATTGCCATCTTTGGCATGATTTTTTTACCAAAAATGGGTTCACTTCCAAACTGAGTATGCTGCTAGAATATTAACGTTCTTTTACTGTTAATGAAGCTTATTTCATGCATCTGATTGTCATCTTAGCATGTTTTTTTAACCAAAATGGGTTCACTGTGAACTGAGGATGCTATAGCTACGTATGCCAAAATCCTCCGGATATGCACAACAATTTAATACACCGGTTTAATTATCTTCCAATTTTCTACTGGTTGGTGTTATTTACATTAAACTATGCTTAGTTTCATTTGAACCAAACTATCATTGTAATTTAATTTGTTACAAATATCATTTTTTAAATTTTTTTATAATTATGTTGGTTTGTTAATCCTACTAAAGTACAAATTTTATGATAGTTATTATAAACATGTTATTAATTAAATTTGCATCTCTAAAGAAGTTATTGAATTCTTGACAGGTACAACATGCCGAGGCGTGGAAAGAGGATAAATATAAATGATGGCAACGAGAGCCATGGGGATGAGCAGCCACTACATAATAGTGGCAGTCAAACAGATGAGGGTGAGGGTGGGACGCCGCCCACTGTCAAAAAACATCGTGGGCGGACTAAGATGACGAATATATGGAGGCTTCAGAATGACGAAAGGATCGAGGTGGAGGCAAACGGTGTCGGGCAATCGGTTGGCGATAACGCCAGCAAATTTTCTTCCTTCATTAGGGTTATAGCAAGGAACCCCCGGATACTTCCTTTGTCATACGAGAGTTGGCCGAAGGTGCCAACCACGACAAAGGCCACTGCTATTACGACAATCAAGGTATTTCTCATCTAAATTACATAATTGGTCGGCGCAAATATATTATTGAAATATGTATTTTTAGTGATGGGTAATAAATTTTGCAGCAATACTTCTCGTTCGTCGACTCCCTTATGCCTTGGGTTGAAAAGTCACTCTCCAAGAAGTGGAGGGACCACAAGAGTGACTTGAAGGCGAAGTTTTATGACAAGCTTTCAGAGGAGGAGAATGCAATGAATGTGCCAGAAAATGTGGAGCCTTCAGATTGGCAATTTCTTGTGCACTACTGGAGTTCGGCGATCGGTCAGGTATTTACATTAAATACACAAAAATCTAATGAGTATGTGGTTGTATGGCTACTGTAATGATTTTTTCTGCTAACTTCATTGTGGCATGTACAAAAAAGGGCAGAGGTGGGAGTTGCCAGTCGGTCAAAGCAGCTAGTGTTGCACACCGCTGGTACACAGAGCTTCGCTCTGGTTCGGGAAGAATTGGTAGGCGCAATAGTATTGAACATTTTTTACTTACATTTATTTGTTTATAACCATTTCATCTTACTAATATATAGGCAGAAGATTTGGGGGGTCCTACGGAGTTTGGTGACATTGACTTTTTCGATGCCACCCACAAATCGAAGGATGGGACGTATGCGAGCCCTGAGGCAGCACGGATTCTGGTAATTTGTGAACTAATATCTAATGAGTAGTCGAAATCTCCTCTGCCTTTAACTCTGATTGTTATGTCCTTTTACAGACTAACGCTCGGAAAAGGTATGATGAAATCTCCTCTGCCTCAGATTCTGACCCTACGGCGGCACGCCCAGATTGGCATACCCGGCAGAGAGTTGCCTTGACCGATGTTAGGAGAAAGGAGAGGCATGGACGTGTCCGTGGTATGGACCTAGGACCAACTCCCTCTCGGCTATTCGGACGGAGTGAGTCTAGTTCAAGTGTCAATCGGGACGAGGAGATGACTTCCTTAAAGGCACAAGTTGCACTCCTCCAAGAACAAATGGCCAGTTTAATAGGGCAGCAATCCCACATCCCACCCTCGGTAAGTATTTAAATTGGTATTTTTAAAGAGATTATGGTCTTGAATGCATGAAAGACACGTGCTAGTGTTTGTGAGTCTGCATTGTGGCTGTCGTCTATAAGTATTTCGTCTATGTTTCTTAAGTGGGCTGTGATTAGAAAGAAAGGGCTGGAGTGAAGATCTGGAAACCCAAATAGAGACATCTCGTTTATTATAATCTATACTTATTGTTGGACCAATCCCCTCTTGCTGTTGTTGCTGATGTCTCTATGTGTCCGTGTGTTGAAGGGAAAGAAGGGATGAGAGAGAGATGAGGAAAATGCCGCTATGTTAGCCTGGTGTATCCTCATTCTCTACCATCCCTCTTTCTGGCTCCATATATGGCTTATATATTAAATTGGTTTCCTTCCACGATGACAGTCCGTAATACTGCACTTGATATGAGCCCTGTCCATAGCTGCACTAAATCTAATACCCAATTGTTGTGCATATCCGGAGGATTTTGGCATACGTACCTATAGCATCCTCAGTTCACAGTGAACCCATTTTGTTAAAAAAAACATGCCAAGATGACAATCAGATGCATGAGATAAGCTTCATTAACAGTAAAAGAAGATGAGGATGGCAATCATGCCAAAGATGGCAATCAGGTTACTTTAAAAGTATCTTAAAATGAAAATTTCCATTATCTGAGCATATATGTTTCTTTAACAGTGACTGTGACCAATTGTTCTTAATTGGGCTGTGATTAGAAAGAGACGAGTTGGAGTGGAGATCTGGAAACCCATATAGAGACATCTTGTTCATAATAATTTATTATTATTGTTGTTCTTGTCGATCTTGCTGTTGTTGCTGATGTCTCTATGTGTCCGTGTGTTGAAGGGAAAGAAGGGATGAGAGAGAGATGACGAAAATGCCGCTATGTTAGCCTGGTGTATCCTCATTCTTTACCATTCCTCTTTCTGGCTTCTATATTTGGTTTCCTTCCACGATGACAATTCCATAAAACTACACTTGCTATGAGCCCTATTCGTCATTTTCGATTTCCCTCCTCCGCTCTCTCTCTCGCTCTCTTCGGTATCATCTCTTGATTTCCCTTATTTTCCAAACTTAGCATGTTTTTTCAGATAGATGCATCTTGATTTCCTTAACATGAATGGTTTAGTTGGGATGAAGAATTAATAGAAAAATATATGCTTAGATACTGGAAATTTTCATGGTCTTTTACTGTTAATGAAGCTGATTTCATGCATCTGATTGTCTTCTTGGCATATTTTTTTGATATTAAATGGGTTCACTGTGAACTGAGGATGGTATAGCTGTATGCCAAAATCCTCCGGATATGCACAACAATTGGGTTTTAGATTTAGTTGGGCTGAAGAATTAGTAGAGCAACATATATGCTCAGATAATGGAAATTTTTATTCCAAGATACTGTTAAAGTAACCTGCAGATTGCCCTCTTTGGCATGATTCTTTAATCAAAAATGGGTTCACTTCCAAAGTAAGTATGCTGCTAGAATTTTCATCTTCTTTTACTGTTAAAGAAGCTTATTCCATGCATCTGATTGTCATCTTGGCATGGTTTTTTGATATTAAATGGGTTCACTGTGAACTGAGGATGCTATAGCTGTATGCCAAAATCCTCCGGATATGCACAACAATTGGGTTTTAGGTTTAGTTGGGCTAAAGAATTGATAGAGCAACATATAAGCTCAGATAATGGAAATTTTCATTTTAAGGTACTGTTAAAGTTACCTGATTGCCATCTTTGGCATGATTTTTTAACCAGAAATGGGATCACTTCCAAACTGAGTATGCTGCTAGCATCCCCATCTTCTTTCACTGTTAATGAAGCTCATTTCATGCATCTGATTGTCTTCTTGGCATGTTTTTTTTTAATATTAAATGGGTTTACTGTGAACTGAGGCTGCTATAGCTACGTATGCCAAAATCTTCCGGATATGCACAACAATTGGGTTTTAGATTTAGTTGGGCTGAAGAATTGATAGAGCAACATACATATAAGCTCAGATAATGGAAATTTTCATTTTAAGGTACTGTTAAAGTAACCTGCAGATTGCCCTCTTTGGCATGATTTTTTAACCAAAAATGGGTTCACTACCAAACTGAGTATGCTGCACTGTTAATGAAGCTGATTTCATGCATCTGATTGTCTTCTTGGCATGTTTTTTTTTATATTAAATGGGTTTACTGTGAACTGAAGCTGCTATAGCTACGTATGCCAAAATCGTCCGGATATGCACAACAATTGGGTTTTAGATTTAGTTGGGCTAAAGAATTGATAGAGCAACATATAATTAAGCTCAGATTATGGAAATTTTCATTTTAAGGTACTGTTAAAGTAACCTGCAGATTGCCCTCTTTGGCATGATTTTTTAACCAAAAATGGGTTCACTACCAAACTGAGTATGCTGCTAGCATAGGCCTCATCTTCTTTCACTGTTAATGAAGCTGATTCCATGCATCTGATTGTCTTCTTGGCATGTGTTTTTGATATTAAATGGGTTCACTGTGAACTGAGGATGCTATAGCTACGTACGCCAAAATGGTCCGGATATGCACAACAATTGGGTTTTAGATTTAGTTGGGCTAAAGAATTGATAGAGCAACATATAATTAAGCTCAGTTAATGGAAATTTTCATTTTAAGGTACTGTTAAAGTAACCTGCAGATTGCCCTCTTTGGCATGATTTTTTAACCAGAAATGGGATCACTACCAAACTGAGTATGCTGCTAGCATTTTCATGTTCTTTTACTGTTAATGAAGCTGATTTCATGCATCTGATTGTCTTCTTGGCATGTTTTTTTGATATTAAATGGGTTTACTGTGAACTGAGGATGCTATAGCTACGTACGCCAAAATGGTCCGGATATACACAACAATTGGGTTTTAGATTTAGTTGGGCACAAGAATTAGTGCAGCAACATATAATTAAGCTCAGTTAATGGAAATTTTCATTTTAAGGTACTGTTAAAGTAACCTGCAGATTGCCATCTTTGGCATGATTTTTCAACCAGAAATGGGATCACTTCCAAACTGACTATGCTGCTAGCATCCCCATCTTCTTTCACTGTTAATGAAGCTCATTTCATGCATCTGATTGTCTTCTTGGCATGTTTTTTTGATATTAAATGGGTTTACTGTGAACTGAGGCATCTTTGGAAATTTTCATTTCAAGATACTGTTAAAGTAACCTGTTTGCCATCTTTGGCATGATTTTTTAACCAAAAATGGGTTCACTTCCAAACTGAGTTTGCTGCTAGCATCCCCATCTTCTTTTACTGTTACTGATGCTTATTTCATTAAGATCCAGGATGGCAAATTTTGATTGGGCTGTGATTGGATTGTTCAGTGGCTGTTGTCTATGTTCTTAGTTGGGCTGTGATTAGAACGAGAGGGCTCGAGTGGAGATCTGGAAACCCATATAGAGACATCTTGTTCATAATGATTTATTATTATTGTTGTTCTTGTCGCTCTTGCTGTTGTTGCTGATGTCTCTTTGTGTTCGTGTGCTGAAGGAAAACAAGGGATGAGAGAGATGAGGAAAATGCCGCTATGTTAGCCTGGTGTATCCAAAGTCTCTACCATTCTTCTTTCTGTTTCCATTTCTAGCTTCTATATTTGGTTTCCTTCCACGATGACAGTTCCCTAAAAATACACCTGATATGAGCCCTATCTTATTTTTCTTATTTTTCTTATATTTGGTTTCCGTCCACGATGACAGTTTCATGAATTGTCTGAACAATCCATGAAAGACATGCTTAGATACTGAATTTTCATTTGTTTTACTGTTTTAGGTAGTGGATATTCCCAATCAAAGGAGAATATAGAGTTTTCAAGTTAGATACTGAATTTTCATTTGTTTTGTTATTTTAGATATATTTAAAAAACAAAATTAAGTACCGGATTTTTAGCATTGCAATGTAATTATTTTACCTCTCTATTTATCATCAACAATTCCATTTGCAATTGACACTTTGATCTTATAATTTAAGATACAGTTAGATTTTTTTGCAAGTTCAAAAAATATGTATATTCTGTATTGTGGTCTACTGTTGAATTAAACTATTATTTTTTTTTTCACAGAGCGGTCGCCCAGATGAAGAAAATTCTGATGATCAGAACTGAAGCTCCTCGAGGGTATGAATCCGTGGTCCTCCTTGCTGTTCTTGTGTCCTTGCTGTATGATTGTTCTTATGTCCTCCTTGCTGTTATGTCAGACTGTTTTTTTTGGATGAGAGTTATGTCAGACTGTTCATTTGGGATATTTGTCAGACCTGAGATATTTGGGATGTTCGTCGGTATATTAATTTGTTAATTATGACTGTTAATTTTACGGTGAATTTGGTTGTGATTATGACACTGTTAATTAGTTTGTTGAGATATTTGGGATATGACACGTGTTAAACTTTATTATTCTTGTGTTTGGTTGTGATTTGCGCATTAATATGCAACGAAATTGGTTGAATCAGTTGTGAATTAGTTTACAGGTTTTGTAAAAGAAACTGTGAATTGAAATCGAACGGAAAACCGGAGAAAGGAATACAAGCGAGCATAGCTAGACCGGCGTTTTATAAAATGCCGGTCTATCTATTGAATTAGTTGCAGTGTGCGATATACCGGCGTCCACACAAACGCCGGTGTATGCGGCTAGACCTCGGTGTATGCCGGCTGCTGTAATGGTAAAAAGAAACACCGGCGTTTTATAAAATGCCGGTGTAGTTGGGCTCACCGGCATTTTTGATCACGTCGGTGCTTGTAAGTAGGAAAAAGCGGACACTCATAAACGCACATACACCGGCGGTCACAGACCGCCGGTATACGTTCAATATACACCGGCGTTTCTATAAACGCCGGTGAATTGATGAACACTGGCGGTTTATAGCCGCCGGTGAATGTATATTGGGGCAAAAGAACGGCACTCAGTGTCCCCCATACACCGGCGTTTTCTGGTCGCCGGTGTAGGTATCACATTTACCGGCGTCCACGAAAACCGCCGGTGTAGACCCTTCCTTTCCGCGACGCTCGCTTCGGCGGCATTTGGACCGGCGCTATTATAAACGCCGGTGAAATTTTCACCGGCGTAAAAAAATGTAGGTAAATACGTAAAAAAACGCCGGGAAATCGAGTTTCTTTTGTAGTGAGTCGTCGTCATCCACAACTGTGACTCAGTCGTGCACATCGGTGGTAGTCTTCCCACCTGCTCGGGTGTATACGGCACCCAAATCACGAACTTTTCTCGTAGTTGGTCGAGCTCGTCTCTGTAGTACGTTAGTACACCTTTTGGGTTGTCTTTGTAACTCCGACAACCTGCCCAATATACCCCTAAGGGTGCTAACATATGAGGATTTTCTGGTTCGGCTATCCAACCGTCCGTCGGTCTCCTAATTCGGGGATGACCCAAGTGCAGTCGCACCCATGACCAAATCTGTAACAAAACCATCGGACCGGTCATTTCGGTCCCATCTAGCATTACAGAACACAACGATCTGTATAGCGTTGCCAACGCGCAACTTTCCCAGTTGTAGCAGCCAGCTAAGCCTAGGTCGGCGAGCAATCGTAGATACATGAGGTGCACCGTATCCCTGGATGAGTTAGGCAAGAGAACCGTTAGAATGTAACCTCTGGTATAGGACTGTACATAGTGGTCGGGCGATGCATCGGTCAACGTGCCATCAAAATGTCCCTTCAACCAAGATAGTCGGATTGATTGTCCGACAAAAATATCCTTATTTTTTGTGGCCGCCTCATCAAACTTTGTACCAAGCATTTCATTACACAGCTCTATTTTATCAAAGTTTACATTACCCGTCATGGCCAACCCATCTATTGGAAGACCAGAGATCATCCCTATATCTTATAGCGACACCATCATCTCTCCGACCAGTAGATGGAAGGTGTGCGACTCTGGCCTCCATCGCTCCACGAGTGCTGAGAGAAGTGCTCGGTCGAGTTTTACCTGACCCATCATGCTGATTCCGTAGAAACCGGCCGCAACTAGGTACTCGACAATACGTGGGTGCACCTTCATGGTCTCGTGGGTGCGGAAATTACACATCCGCGTCGTCCTACCCCATACTGAAGAGAATCTGTGGCGGTCTTGCAAGGTCAATTCACCGGGATATATTGGTCTAGGACCACGACGTGGTGCCATCAAAGAGGATGCACCAACCTAAACGAACCCAAAAACACAATTATTATTAGTGTACTAACAATATCACTAAATACAAATTAATAGTTCTCACAGTCTCTGTGGAATGTTCCCCCCGAGCATCCCTAGATGTCCTTTCGGTTTCCCTCGTTCTAGTCATTTTTCTGTAACAAAATTCACATATATATAACTAATTATTCACAAAAAAATAGCAAACACAAACCAACGAGATGCAAAATTTTCAAAAGTTCGCTTCTACGCGTCAAAACAACACAAACGAGATGCAAAAATTCCAAAATTTGGCCGTCACCTCTGGCACACTAAACAAAGCCAACACAACTTGTAGAAGTGAGTTCCGACCCACGGTTTGAAAGATATGGTCGTGTATCGCTTTCACTCTTAAAAAAAGAGCGGCAAGAAATACATTGACGTGTCTCGCAAACTGTGGGTCGGAACTCACAAATACAAGTTGCGCTGGGTTGTGAATGGTTAGCCCAATCTACTCGCACCGTTTCGTATTTTTTGGACTTCGTTTAAGCATTTTTCTATTGAGACCGTACTAAAAAAGTTTCGAGGTAAATTGAAGTTTTTTCATATAAGCGTCAAAACAACACAAACGAGATAGAAAAATTCCTAAATTTGGCCGTCAAGTCTGGCACACCAAACACAAGCCAACAGAGCTTGCAGAGGTCAGTTCCGACTCTCGGTTTGAAAGATACGGCTGTGTATCGGTTTATATCCATTTTATTAAATAAAAGTGATAAACGGACGTATCTTGCAAACCGTGAGACGGAAATCACCTCTACAAGTTCCGTTACCTTCTACGCGATGAGTCCGACCTACTCGTTAAATTTAAAAAATTTTGGATCTCGTTTCTTTCTTTTTTCTATATTCCACAACTACAACTAACACTACATCTACAAAAATGTCTACAAAATATATACAACATACATGATCCGAACTAATTGTATACTCTCTAAATTATAGACTACTATGCATAATACAAAAAATCAAACTCAAAAATTGAAAAAAAAATTCATCCCTATTCACATAGTTCATTATAGAAAATTGTGATTAAGTAAATACCTAGTCCAAATAGAGAGAGAGAGTTGGCGAAGATGTGAGAAGCCGCTATTGTAGACGAACAAGTTGAAGAGGTTAGGGCGTTGGAGAATTTGTGCTAGGGTTCAGGTGATTTGGGATATGGGGTTAGGTTAGGGTTTGGGGTATTCGGGAGAGGGAGAGAGAGATAGAGAGGCTTCGACAAAAGGAGGAGATTGATAAGGCAAGGAGATCGACAAAAGGAGGTTGGAGAGAGAAGTAGGATTTGGGGATGGGTTTCGGGAGCTCAAGAGAAAGAGAGAGAGAGTTTGTGACGAAGACGGAGTGAGCGAGATCTGGATATGTACAAGTGTTTGGAAAAACACTTGTACATACCTTGGCCATTGTTGTAAGGTTGATTTTTTTTATTAAAAGAAACAACCTAGGTCATTGTTTACAACAACAGCCTAAGTGATTTTTCGAACAAAAAAAACTTCACGCCAAAAATTCGAAGCGTTTTTTGGCGTGAAGTATCAAAATTACCCCTCCGCTAAAACTCCTCTATCAGAGCGGAGCGCATCTGATCCGCTCATCACGATCAGATCGGATCGGAGGGCTAGGATTGCTGTTTTCCAACCCGGTTGAAAACAAACCCGTTTTCAACCGAGCATTTCCATATATATATATATATATATATATATATATATATATATATATTATTATTATTATTATTATTATTATTATTATTATTATTTTGAGATACTTGCGGTATATATTCTAGATATATAGCTAAGTATGATTATGATTTAGCTTTCTTTCTTTCCTTCTTTTTTTTTCTTCCCAAGTAGAATAAAGGGATGATTCACGAGTTTAAACAGTGGTTGGAAATTAAACCTATTCTAATCTTGAAAGAATTGTTGGTGAAAGAAAACCATCAAAGAATTTGTTCTTTATGTATAACATCTTTTGAACTTTTGGGTCCATGTTGTCATTTTAGACACACATGCATGGAATCTAATCTTCTAGTTAGTGCCTCTTTTCCTAACCACATAAATCTCATCTTCTCGTACCTTGTAGCTAGAACTCTCCAAACCCCTTTTTCATTTTGTCTACAAAAAAATTCTTTGCAAAATTAAAAAGGAAAGGTTCCCTAAAATATTCTAGATACAGCCGGAAGTTTCCTGCTTTTGTTCGAATTCTCCTGTGAGTTGTACGTGGCAAACTTAATTATGGTTCTGCCTGCCTGCATGCATGCATATTCCACTTGTCAAACGTGCCATGTAAGATATGTACACTGCAAATTGCTTGCATCTCGATGCAATAGTTGTCGAAGAACAGTTAATGAATACTGGATCAGTAGTTAATAAATCAGTCGTTTGAGGTTTATATATTCGATTTAAGAAACGTTGAGGTTAGTGTATTGAAAAACAAATATTTATCCTAATTGGACTTATTAATTAATTAATTAATTAATTAATAGTATATTCATAAAGATGCTATCTTATTATACCTTACTAAATTTTCAAGGATAAAGTTCGAAGTATGCTTAAAAAATAATTAATGTGAGATTGAGAGGGTAAAGATATTATGTTACAAAACGAAAAACAACTTAAATTTTCGAATTAAAAAAATGACTGAAACAACTTATATTTTGGAACAGAAGAAGTATTGTGATTTTAAACTAAAACATTTAGCATTAACATAGGTTAGTCTTCCAATTGGAACAATACAATCTACTGCTTTAAAAAGCCAAAAAATAAAAAGAAAAAAGGAGAAGAATCTGATACTACAATTTTTGTGCCGAGGATACATATCTATCTATAACTATTATAATGGCAGAGATGGTCCCTTTTGATCTCTCTGCGATTGGTTCCCCTTTCTCTCTCCGCCCTCGTCTACCATTCCGTCCCTTTCCCCCTTCTCCCAGCCAGATCCACCTTCCCCTCTTCCCCCCCCCCCCTCCATTTCGCGTTTGCTTCCCTAGCTGCGCAGCTCCCCCAAAGCGGTTCCCGTTCCCCCCTTCTTCTGCGGCGCTCCCCCTGCAGACTGTGCTCCTAATCGGTGTTCTTTCTCTCTCTCGTGGCCCTTGATCGTCCCGGTCCTCCTCGGTGGGTGCTTCCATTGTGCTTACCAAGCCTTCAAGTTACTTCCTCATCTCAGGTGGTTTTTCGATCACTGTAAGTCTGGTCGACTGGTTTCAGTTCTTGATTGTGTGCCTCTTACCACTGTAAGTATCCTCACTCCAGCTTTCGTTGTTTTTAGTCTATTGGCGTTGCCTTCTTTTGTTTTTGTTCTTGTATTTTAGCTTTGTGATTTCGGTGTGCTACTCTGTGTGTTGTGTATCGATTAGGGTTTTTAGCGCTCGAAATTGAGCGTTGTTGCTCGGAAGGTGGCTTTTTACTTCTTCTCCCTCCCCCCTACTTCTCTCTTCTCCCTCCTTTTCTCAATAGCCCCTCCTTCTCCCTCCCTCCCGATATTCTTCTTTGCAGATTTCTTTTCCCTGGTCATCCTCCTCGGAGGTGCTACTTTTTGGCATTATTTTTTGCCATTGCTGCTCTTCCTCAATAATGGGCTTTGGATTAAGGCCCATGGACCGTTCATGGGTCGAAGTTGTTAAAAAAAATAAATGTAAGAAAATTATTCCCCCCATATACCTATCGGGTTTCAATTTTACTGGCCCAAAGCCCACTAAAGGGCATCGTACAACTCTTCTCGATTCTTCCCCCTATTTACAATCCCGCCTTCCTCATCTCTCCAACGCTTCATCTCCCTCTTCCTCCCAAAGTTTCTCCTCTCGTTCCTCTTCTTACTGCTTTCGGTGTCTACGGCAAGGGCATCTGAAAGTTGAGTGCTCAGCAAAAATGAAATGCTTATTTTGTCTTAAGGAGGGTCACTCTCGTTACCGCTGTTTCTCTCTGCAGAAGCTACTAGGGCTTTCGGTCGGCGTCCCAATTGCTGAGTCGATGCTGGATGCCCTCGATTTCCCCGCTTTGCAAAAGAAATTAGCTGAGCTTCCTCCTTCTAAATCCAAGAAACTAAAAGCCCCCTCCCGTTCTCCTCTCCTTCCTACCCCCGCCTCTGAGCTCCGTCGACCTTCTCCTGTGGTTCCGACCCCACTTAAGCTGCCGTCTCCCGCTCCTGTTCAGGCCAAACCCATGATCACTAGGGTGTTTTTACCTAACTCAGAGCTCTCTGACCGTCTGAAGATTTACAGTAACTTTGGGGCGATCTCTTTCAAGGGAGGTTCCATTCCTTTCTACACCCTCAATGCTTTCCTTTGCAACTTCTGTAATGTTAAGGAATGGGAATGGGTTCTCTACTCCTGTACTAATGGAGACGCAGTCATCCAATGCCCCTCTTCGAATATCCTTGACGATCTCTGCGCTAACCAATCACTCTCTATCGGCTCTATTTCCATGACTATCCGTAAATGGGTCTCCAACTCTTCCTCCTCTACTGTGCTCGACCATTCGCCCATCAAGGTCTCACTGGTAGGACTGCCACCCTTCTGCGACTCGCTGAGGCTGGTGGCTTCTTTTACCAAATGCATTGGTGAGATTATTAGTTTATCTTCTTGCGCTCGCTTAGCTTCGTGTAGTATTCAAGTCGAAGCTCTTTTTCGTTGCCCTGCCCCTAAGGAGCACATCGAAGCCTTCTGCCTTTCAATGTCTCTGTTCAGTATCATGGGAATTCCCCTCAACGAGGCTCTTTGCAGCCGGGTCTCGTTCTCTCGCCCCCTCCTGAGTTTCATCCAGGCTCCTCTACTGGCCTCAAGCCATCATCTTCCTCCAGGAGTTATACCCCTACCCCCTTGGCTCAAAAGTCTCCTGCTCTCCCTCGCAAGCCCTCGATTACTACTGTTCCCCCTAAAATTTCGCCAGTGAAGTCTCCCAATTTGGTGTGGATCAACCCCGATCGCCCTACCCTTCCCCTCCCGAAGACATCTATCCCCTCCTCATCTCTTCAGGCTGCTCAAGTGCAAGGGCCGGGCACTGGTGCTCAAATTCACGCCGTTTCTCCCTCTAAAGCTGAGTCATGGCCAGCTTGGGAGGTCAATCCTTCCTTCGCCTCTGATTGGGAGCAATTTCAGCGCTCGGCGCACTTCCCTACCACCAGTACCTCCCGTTCAGTGGTACCCTCCCCTTCCTCTAAGGCCCTACCTAGCGCTAAGGGTAATGACTGGACTGATAAGGATGATCTCCTTGGTGACGAAGTCGCTGCGCTGGAACTTGCCCAATCATCCAAACAGGTTATTACTTCCACTTCTCCTTTTTATTTCAATTATTTCTACTTGTTATCTGTGTTTGTTTGCAATTGTTCTTACGAGTTGGAAATTTATTTCCCGATCTTTAAATCCTCCTCTTTTCATATGCCGAGGGACTTAATGTCTATCTCCTCTCTCCCCCTTTCTCTTATCGTCTGTGATTCAGCATTTCTGCCTTCCGGCTTTGGCTCTCGTAAGGCTTGGCCTTCCGGGGCAATGACTGAGGCTAGCAATCTTAACAATTTGAACATGTGTTGTTCGAATCCTATCCCTCCGGTTATTGACACTTGTTTGGGCTCGGGGATGGACCATGCTGGCCCGTTGCACTCTCCCATCCCAGTCCCGGTGATGCCTTGTAGTTCTCAACACCATGTCTCTGCTTATGGCTCTTTTCGAATGATTCGATCGAGTGCCCGTCTTAAGGCGAGACGATTGGCGTCACCAATTGCATTTTCCCTCTCCCCCCCCCCCACTCGAACCCCCCACCATTGGGCTCTCTTTATCATCATCAATTCGATGCTTTGTCGGACTCTGAGATGTTGTCCCTATCTCATTCCTTAGGCTTTTCCCTTAGTCCCGAACCCTCCTCCTCTATCTCCTGCATTAGAGCTTTAGAACGTTCCTGAGTCCAGGAGTACCTTAGTCTTCATGATTAGTATCTCTTGGAATATCAGGAGCCTCAATTGCCCCGCCAAACAAAGGTCTGTTTATGACCTTATCGCCTCCTCCCACTGTGATATTATCTCTATCCAAGAAACTAAGATTGAATCTCCCTCCCCTCATCTCTTTCGTGCCTTAGGAGGTTCATCAATCTCGAATTGGACCTCTCTGGGCGCGACTGGCTCTAGAGGCGGGATTCTTCTTGGTTTCAGAGACTCGGCTTTCTCTTTAATAGAGAGCCACCGTCTGAATTTTTTCCTGATCGTGAAGCTGCACTGGCAGGTACTCAATTGTGCTCTAACGGTTATCTCGGTTTACGGGCCATCGACTTCAGATCGCCGCCCCCTCTTCTGGCAAGAATTCCTTTCGCTGCAACCCTTTGTACAGGGACTCGTTTTCTTCTGTGGTGATTTCAACGTTACTCGTTTCGCTTCTGAAAGATCATCCTATGTTACCTCTGCCTCCTCTGATTCCCAATCGTGCATCTTCAACAATTGCATCAGGGACCTTCAGTTATCCGACATCCCTATTAATGGTAGGGCTTTTACCTGGTCGAATCAGCGTCTCTTGCCTTCTCTCGCTAAACTAAACCGGTTTCTGGTATCTCACCGGTGGTTCTCGCAATTTCACAATTCCTTTGCGAAAGCTCTCCCCAACCCATCCTCGGATCACGCGCCTATCGCTCTATTCTCGAATTACCATTTCCCTCTCCATCTTCAATTCCGCTTTGAAAAGTACTGGATCCAAGACCAGTTATTTATTAAACTGGTCGAGGATTGCCTCGCTGCCATTACTGGTTCTCGCGGGTTGGGCAATCTGCTTCTTAAGCTTCACGCTATCAAATATGGCTGTAAGATTTGGCGTCGCGAACGTCAATCCAACACCAATTTTCTCAAAGAGGTTTTGCTCGGATCCATTCAGGCCTTAGACCTGATGGAAGAGCAAGCCCCACTTTCGTCTCATGCTCTTCAGGAGCGCCTTGCGTGCAAGCGTGATTATGCCGATATCCTCCTTCAAGAGCATTCGAAATGGGCTCAAAGGGCTAGAATTCATTGGTTGAAAGAGGGTGATGGTAACACTGCTTTCTTCCACCACTTTGCATCGCATCGTAGGCGTTGCAACCATATTTCTGTTATTCATGATCAGGGCGCAGAGTTAACCTCTGACCCGGACATTCACCGAGCTTTCCATTCTTTCTACAAAAATCTCATTGGTTCCTCTAACCCGCGATTATTTTCTCTTGACTGGCAGCAACTTTATGGTCCCCCGACCATTGATTTATCCTCCCTAGAGGACCCCTTCACTATGGAGGAGATCAAGTCGGCTGTTTTTGCTTTAAAAAGCGATTCAGCTCCTGGGCCGGATGGCTTCCCGGCTTTCTTCTACCAAAAGTTCTGGCCCTGGCTGAGGGATGACCTGTTCAATCTTTTCCAGGACTTGCATCACGGATCCTTTTCTTTTGATCGAATCAATTATGCCCACATTGTTCTGATCCCTAAACGGCAGGGTGCCAATTTAGTTTCGGAGTTCCGACCCATTAGTCTTATTAATACCTCCTTCAAAATTATTATGAAAGTTCTTGCTACTAGACTCGGTGCTATCATTTCGCCTATGATCGACCCAGCCCAATCGGGTTTTATCAAGGATCGTTTCATTCTGGACAGTGTCGCTGCTGCTCAAGAAATCATAACGCTTAGTCATCACCACTGCCTAGAGGGTATCCTCCTTAAACTTGACTTCCAAAAAGCGTATGACAACGTCCACTGGGACTTTCTCTTTGATATCATGCATCACCGTGGTTTCGGTCCAAAATGGATTGGATGGATTAAATCCAGCCTCAAAGCTGGTACTTCTTCTATCCTTATCAATGGCTCTGAGGGCCACAAATTTAAAACCAAATGCGGTTTACGTCAAGGAGATCCCCTTTCTTCCCTGCTCTTCTCTCTGGTTGCGGACGTTTTCAGTAAACTGCTCTGCAACGCCCGTGATGCTCATGTCATTGAGGGTTTAGGCCGTTCCCGTCATTTTGACGGTATCCTCAACTTGCAATATGCGGACGACACCATCATTTTCGCCAAACCCGATCAGGCTTCTCTGCGCAATCTTAAGCTCTTACTGTACTGTTTTGAACAGGTTTCCGGCCTAGCCATTAATTTCAACAAATCATCTGTTTATTGGCTCGGCGGTGACGACTCTCGTCATGTCCAGATCTCCCAATTTTTTAATTGCCCTATCGCCTCCTTCCCCATTTCTTATCTCGGTATCCCCCTGAGATGGGGTCAGCTCCACAGATCGGACTGGGTCCCCATCATCGACAAAATCGAATCTAGGCTTAATGTTTGGACCGGTAAGATCCTCTCTCGAGGTGGTAGGTTAATACTTCTTAACTCTGTTCTATCCGCCATGCCCCTCTACATGATATCCTTCTATTACCTTCCATCCTGGGTTATTAAGAGGATTGATCAAATTCGTAGCAATTTTTTTTGGACTGGTAAGGCCCTTTATAAGCAGGGCTCCCACCTGTGCAATTGGAACACCATCTGCTCTTCCAAAGCGCACGGGGGTCTGGGAGTTTTGAACCTTCGGGATCATAATATTGCGCTTTTAGGTAAATGGCTGTGGAGATTCCATAAATCTCCTCATTTATCTTGGGTCCAATGTATCAAAGAGTACTACTTTAATTTCTCTCCTTGGTGGCGATTCAATTCCCCGGCCCATCGTTGGGCCTCCCCATTCTGGAAGGGGGTCTGGAAGGCCTCCATGGCCTTCCAAGCCAGCATTTATAGGCTTTGTGATGATGGATCTAGAACCAAATTCTGGACCGATCTGTGGGTTGGCAATACCTCCTTGGCCTCTGCCTACCCCTCGTTATTCAGGCTCGCTGCCTATCCAGATGCCTCAGTTGGCGAATCGTTTATTTGGACCAACAACACGCGATCTTGGAGTATCCCTTTCATTATCCAGTTACCCCCTCCTCTTTCATCGGATTTTCAACAGCTGATAGCTTCTCTCAATCTCTTTCAGTGGCATCACTCGGAAGACATTGCCTGGCGTTGGAATGCAACTGGTTCCTTCTCGGTTAAATCCTTCTATAATTTCCTCAATTTCCGTGGCATCGTCTCCCCCGCTGCTAATTTCATATGGAAATCCTGTGCTCCTCTCAAGGTTAAAATTAACTCGTGGTTAGCCATCCACAACAAGCTTCTCACCGTTCAGGTACTGAACAACAGAAATCTAGCGTGGGGGCAACGCTGCCCTTTCTTCTCAGATGCATCCGAAGATGTTAATCATCTTTTTGTAACCTGCCCTACCATTCGACCTCTTTGGAAAATTGTAGCTCTAGCTTGGGGAAACCCAGCTATTCCGGCCGATCTTCGCGCCTGTTGGAACTCCCCCTCCTATCTACCTAAATATAGCAAGGGATGGTATCTTTCGGTTCATATTATTATTTGGGTAGTCTGGAGGGAGAGAAACCGCAGAATTTTCTCTCACAAACCGGCATCTATCACCTCTCTTACTGATGAATTATTATATTTTTTCAATTTCTGGACTTCGCAGCTTAAGGAGGACAAGCGGAAGTTTTTTTACTATAATCGTTTAGAGGAATCTCGAGCAGTACTTACCATTCTTAACGCCCTCTAATGAGGGCGGTATATTGTCTCGGCTATGCTCTTAATGCGCTTGATCTTTAGCTATTTTCTGTTTCTATTATCTTTTGTAGTCAGATTTTATATATTGCTGTTGCAATTTTGATTTTTTTGCTCTCCCTACTCATTCTGACTTCTCTGATGTTTGGGATTGGCTTACAGGATTGAAGCACCGACCCAAGTGCTCTGTTTTGTGGTTCTCTTTTGTTCCCTCGACTCGGGTGTGTTGTTCTGTAAGCCGGAGGCTCTTCTGTTTTGCGGCTTGACTTTGGTGATGGTCGGGGATTATATCTGCTGATTTACTCTGTCGGATGGATTTGGAATCGTTCTGTGTTGTACTGTTGTGGTTTTTGGTAATTTCAAGTTAGGTGGGTGAGCGCATGTTTACTAGCTTTTGGCGTTTAAGCTCCTGGACTTGTATTACTTATTTTGAGAGGGCTCCCGACGAAGCCTCTTTGTTCTGTATTTTCTTAGACCATTTCGAGTGGTAGGGTTGTGCCCTCTTGTCTCTACTGTTTATTATGTCTGGGTGTTTGGTTATAATGTGGGTATTTTAGATTTCTGTGAGTTCTGAGCTTTGTATCAGCTTGCTTGAGTTTCTTGCTCCTACTATTGGCTGTATTACAGCATATTTTGATTTCTTCCCTAAGCCTATATTAAGTCCATTTTTAGGTCTCAGTTTTTTGCGGCTCCCTGGGAGTTTGGCCGCTTATGCTGCTGGCGAAGAGTCCCTGGGGTGCTGATCGATGCTTATTCGTCCAACTTTCGTTCGTCGGGTTCGCTGCTCGGCACGGTCTGTCACCGAGACGGTCTCTCCTCCTTTCCTCGCTGATGATGCACCAAGTGCGCTCACGATTGTGTGCATTTTTATCCCCGGCCGATCCTGCTTCTCGCCAGTTCGTGACGTTATTTGTTTTGAGCGTCTTGTTTGTCTATAGTCTTTATGTCTGCTCTTTTGTTATTTTCGCTTCCCGCGCATTTTTGTTTAGGGCCACTGTTTTACTACTTGTAAAACCCTGCTATCCCGCTTTGTACAGCTATTATCATTTATTAATATATTTTTTTGATCGGGCTGGAGTCGTATGACTCTATCCGCTTACATCAAAATAATGGCAGAGATGGGGTTGGTAAACAAATAAACAATTTTTTATTTTTTTGTGTATGTGTGTCAACACGTGCAGCGCACGTGTTGGTAGTGATTTTTTTTGTCTTTTTCATTCTCCCTCCACGTGCATCGCACGTGCATGATACTAGTAATCTATATAATCTATAACTATTATAATGGGAGAGATGGGGTTGGAAACAAATAAACAATTTTTTATTCTTTTTTGTATGTGTGTCAACGCGTGCAGCGCACGTGTTGATAGTTTTTTTTTGTCCTTTTCATTTCCCTCCGCGTGCATCGCACGTGCATGATACTAGTAACTATTATAATGGAAGAGATGGGGTTGGAAACAAATAAACATTATTTTATTCTTTGGCGTATGTGTGTTAACACGTGCAGCGCACGTGTTGGTAGTTTTTTTGTCCTTTTCATTCTCCCTCCACGTGCATCGCACGTGCATGATACTATATATATATTTTTTTTTTGGTAGATTTTTTTTTGTCCTTTTCATTCCCCTCCCCATTTTTCCCACATGCATCGCACGTGCATTACACTAGTAACTATTATAATGGGAGAGATGGGGTTGTAAACAAATAAACAATTTTTTATTCCTTAGTGTGTGTGTCAACACGTGCAGCGCACGTGTTGGTAGATTTTTTTTTGTCCTTTTCATTCCCCTCCCCATTTTTCCGCGTGCATCGCACGTGCATTACACTAGTAACTATTATAATGGGAGAGATGGGGTTGAAAACAAATAAACAATATTTTATTCTTTGGTGTATGTGTGTCAACACGTGCAGCGCACGTGTTGGTAGTTTTTTTTTGTCTTTTTCATTCTCCCTCCACGTGCATTGCACGTGTATGCATTTACAAGTTTGATTTACAATAACAAAAATTAAAAGAAATTGTGATCGATGAACATTTCTTTCCTTAGGCACCAGGAAACTCGATTCTTCTATTAATTAATTAGTTTTTGGAGAAACTTGCATAACTAAAAATCTAATTGGTCATCACTTTAACGGTGTCGGTGCACGTAACTAGTCTTAATCCTAGAGCAGATTAATTGAGTCAGTCTAATTAAGTAGCTAGCTTGAGGTAGCGACACATGCATGTTATGGATATGCTTGTAAGGTCGGTGACAGTGTAAAGTGAGACTAGACTCACCAACTACCAACTACCGTCTACCAAACTGTCTTTGAGGATAATCACCTTTGATTAGGAACGATGATCTCAAACCTTATATATACTATAATTTACACATGCTATGCTATCCACGTCTTAATAAATTTAATTTTTTAGAAGTAAAAATTTAAATATAGTATGAGTCTGAATCTGAAACTTTCTTTATATTAATTATGTACGTGTGCTGCACATATTGGTAGATTAACAAATTAGTAGATTTACAATTGACACTAAGGCCTTCTCCCATTATAGCATTAGAGATTAGAGATATATCCTTAATAATGAATTAATTAACAGTCCTCTATATGGTGTATATATATCGCTATAGATTATCAGATATTATAAGAGATGGATGTGATCTTAATAAATTAATTGCTACTATCTCTTTCACAATTTTCTCCCTTCCCATCAGCAATCCCAGTCTTAGAAATTCTAGTCATAGATATTGTTAGGTTTTGTGAGAAATTAACAATTGGGAATTAGGGTTTATCTGTAGATCTAAGTTGCTTGAGATATTCACCCTAGGTATCAAGATTGGAATACCTAGACTGCTATCACAAGCCAGTATTTATTCCTAAATACTGGTTTGGATATCGGGTTATAAGCCCACAAACCCGCGTTCCAATATTCAATCAATTGTACGTTCATTACACGTGTTACACATATGCACGTGCTATATTTATATAGAGAGAATATACCAATATATCCAACAGATATTTCTACGGATCTTTACGATCGTCAGGGAGATCAAGTAGGGGCACAGTTTTTTTAGGAGATCCAAATCGATGAGTGCAATTTTTTTTTGTTTTCCATAAGATTTCCTTGACCTGGCCTGGCTCAAGTAGGCCTCCTACCTCTAACCCGGCCTCATTTTTTAATACATGAAGACAAATTTGAAACCCAAATTAGTGACAGTTTTAAAGCCCACAGAGTAAAATGCTAAGAAGATGCCATGATGGCCTACAGACTACGGTATGCTAGGCCTTGCAATCCAGGCCAACCGAAATTAACAGGCCTTATTAGTTGTTTATCTTCTCCAAGTTGGGCCGAGTTTTTTTCCTCTTCTTCTTTTCATTTCTAGTATTGTTTTACACTAATCAATTCTCCTGTTATATACAACTAGTAATTTACATGTGCGATGCACGTAATAATAAATATAGTTTTTTTTTAAAGTAAAAATTCAGATCTGGATTTGAACCTAAGACCTCATTTAGAATAGTAATGCACGTGCGTTGTACGCGTTGAAAGATTTACAAATAACACTAAGCCTTCTCCCATTATCATATATATATATATATATATATATATATATATATATAGTATTTAACACGTGCGATGCACTTTTTAATAAATATATAGTTTTTAAAATAATATAATATAGCACGTGTGAGGCACGTGTTAATAAATATATATATTTTTAAAGTAATATAAAGAATATAATAGGAGAGTTGGAGCTATACGTGGATGCACGTAAGTTGATAGGTTTGAAGTGTATAATGGAAGAGTTGGAGTTGTACATGCGATACACGTAAGGTGGTAGATTGACACATGTGATGCACCTCTTAATAAATATAGTTTTTTAAAGTAAAAAAAAATTTAGAAGTAGTCGGGATTTGAACCTAAGGCTTCCTTTATAATAGTTATATACGAACCTTACACGTGTTGATAAATTGACAGATGACACTACCACATTTTTTCATTATAATATTAGATTAGATAACAAGAAAAATTAAATGGAAGACTATAGAAAAGAGACTTGTCACTAAACTTTAGAGGCGGTTTTGCTGGTTGCAGTAGCACAATTTGTAAACGAAATATTTTAGCATGGTTTGGATGCTTGAGAATCTGTCTTATAATTTATTTCAAAAATTAAAAGCACAGTGCTATTAAAGTGTTGCTTTTGTTGAATTTTACTTGTAAATAGAAATAGAAACCCCTAATTTCATATAAGAAGAAGACTATTCTCCTTTATTTAATATTTTCTCACTCCTTTATTATTTTCCAGACTTAACAACTAAGTCTTCATTTTGGATATAAGGTCACCATTCTTCTCTGTTCCACGTACTCCATTCCATTTTCTCGAGCCAAAAAACCTCCATGGCTACATAAACCCTGAATTTCCTGAGCTGTGGAAAAAATCATGGTCTGTTGTCTTCAGATTTCTATTTGTGGTCACTTTCGAGCTTTGTAATTGTTCATACCTTTTTTTTGAGTATCTCTTCAATCTCTAAAGGAACCCCAAAAGTATATTTCTCAACAACCCACATTCATTGATCAAAAAAAAAAAACAACCCACATTCTCATAGTTTGCTTCAATTTTTCGAAGTCTTTTTAATTTGTGGAAGTACTAGATTTGCCCGTGGACACGTGTTTACGACACGTCTTCAGAACGATACAGCATATGAAAAGTCTTATAAACAGTAAATCAACAATTATATAACTCAAGTTTGAATAGTATGACAATAATTAGATGTAAATAAAAGTCCATGTTTTCATTAATGTATATTGACAATAATTATAAATTAGGATATAAAAGTCCATGTTTCCATATATATATATATATATATATATATGGCAAATGCTCCATTTTCAATGCTCCATTGAAAATGAGTCTAGTTTTCAAGGGTTGGAAAACAGCAATATGAGTCGTTGGATCGCACATGATCGTGATCAGCGGCTCAGATCGAGCCCCGCATCACTCGTTTCAATTGATCAGCGGAGGGTTATTTTGGGAATTTCGTCTCAAATAACTCTTCGCCTGATTCGCTCTAAAAAATTGATATAACCTAGGATTATTTTGGGAAAATAACAACAACCTAGGTTATATCAATTTTTCAGAGCGAATCAGGCGAAAAGTTATTTGGGACGAAATTCCCAAAATAACCCTCCGCCACTTAAGTGATATTGGGTAATGGGCGGAAGCGATCTGAGCCGCTGATCACGATCAAGAGTGATCCAATGGCTCAGATCACTATTTTCCAACCCGTGAAAACAAACCCGTTTCCAATGGAGCATTTGCCTATATATATATATATATATATATATATATATATATATATATATATATATATATATTTATATATTTATATTTATATACTTTTAGGATTTCCCAATCACATGCACACCACCTCATCAGTTGCTCATTTACTAAATAAGCAAATTGTTCATACCCCTAGGATTTCCCAATCACATGCATGTCACCTCATCAGTTGCTCATTTACTAAATAAGCAAATTGCTCATACCCTTTTTCCATATATATATATATATATATATATATATATATATATACTAGTTGAGGTAGGCAAGTGCACCAAGTGCACTTGGATATGGAACCTAGGCTTGATCCGGGGGGCTCTGGATTTAAATAAGTTAAAGACACCACCTACCAGTAGCCACATCAAAGACATGAATTTTAGAATCTCCCATTATCGACTACTTTCACAATTTAGAAAGATGACAATCTTTCGGTTACAATGTGCAGAAATAATTTCGCAAATATTAGCTACATGAAAAAGATATGGATCAAATTTCCATCGAGAGATCCAAAAAGTACTTGAAAAAATGATATATCAGCATAACTAAACACATAATATCTAAGATTTCTACACATTTTAATAGTTTATCAGCACACATCATCACGACCATTGTTGTTACCAGAGTAGAAGCTCAAGACCTTTCAAATAGAGAAACAAAATTCAACCACATAGGAAACAACATTATAGTATATATATATCTTTATTTATTTATTTTAAGAGGCTATCAACATTACATAGAGCCTTAATGACGAAACTGGAGACTAATTGAAAGTTGTATCTAATAAGCGAAATATCATGAGCAATAACAAAATGATATAGGATGAACATTATTATATTTTTCTTTCCGCTTGAGCATTTGGGCACTTGAACAGCAACAACAACAACAATAACATGTTATATGTTATATGTTAGGGCCCATCTCATAACTTCATCATGACAACCCGCATCTAGGATCTTGTTAAAGGTTCAGTTTCTCAAGATTTTGTGTTCAATCTCTGATGTAGCATGTAAGAATTGTATTTGCACTTCTCTTAGATGATTATGAAAAATTGCTAACTGAAATAAGAGCCGGGGAAGATGTCACATGACGAATTCAAGTAACATATCATGAAGAATAAGCAATTTTATTGATTTGTATCATGTTGTGATTTTACATGATGAAGAAAAGCCTTTACGTTGTGAACCTCCTCAAAAGTTTCTTAGTAGACCTTATGCTTCCATATGTTCAATAAATACATGGCATCTACTGTTAAAAGGCAGTGTAATGCTTGCTTAATCATCAACATAGACTGTGATTATCACCTGTAGCTACATCTTTGAACATTTTCTCCATTGACACCTTGTACATATTAGTAGTTGTTAACTCAAAGAAATAGAGGAAGCGTGTACATCTAGAGAGCGTATCATACATGATGTAAAGAATTAAAACGTCACCAGCAAATCTTCCTTTCCAGAGTAGACTCCCAACCCTTCAATTCTATACATTTAGTTGCACGCTTTTAGGTTTAACAAAAATCAGATACTAAGCATGTTTAATATAATTCTCTACTATATCATGGTTTTAAGTCTCTTTCTTATTTTGTGGATTAATTCATCCTCGAAAAGTTAACAGATTTTTGTTATATCATGTAAACATTTTAATGTGCAATTATCTCCCAAAATTAAAATACATGATAACATTCACCGCTTCTATTAACTTTTAAATAAAGAAGATTTATGAAGGGAAAGGAGCATACATGAGTAATCGATTTGTTTAACTATTTGTTGAATATATAAATCTTCCTTGTATTTGACCATTTGTCGTTTAAGTACTTCGTGAAACTCCTTGAAACATCAAGAGATAAATTAAATATCAATTCACATCAGTTGCTCATCATTATCGGGTATATTTTATTCATACATCAATTGAGAACAATGATGCATTTTGTAATTTAAATTGGTTGCTATGAAGCAGTTGCTGCTTGTTGGTATGAATCTCGTGTTTGATAAATGCCCTGAAATATGTTGATTCATTAGTTTATTTCTTACTCTTATGTATATCTTAAACTATTTTATCGAAAATTTGAAATTTGAATCGAATTTCCTTAAATGTAGTTAGCCTATCTTTTAACTCTATTTTTAGTTCTAAACTGTTGCTGTAAAACCTTGGTTTATTGTGTAAATAAGAGTTATGTTTAATTACTATTTTAACACATTGTTTAGCACTATACCTTCTTTTATGTTATCAATATTATGATACTTTTTTGGATACTTTTTTGAAAAGACGAATTTTATGAGCTTGTAATATCATCAGTAAATATACATAGGTGCCCAAATAATATAATATCATTAGTCAATATAAGTTATTGAATATGCATGTAATGAAGCAGTATTGGACATTTAATATGTAGATTTGTATCATATCTTAGATTTAAGTATGTAGAATGGTTAATAAAATCAACAATCTATTTGTTTGATTACGTTAGATGTTGTTCATTTATGCATATGTTGGATATACAATGATCAACATTGAAAATAGAAATGTTGGTCATTTCAAAGAATGGCTTAGCTTATATATATAATCATTTATTTGCATATTGAATTGTACTTTCTTTTGCGTAGTATTGCAGTCAATCACCTGGATAACAATATTACTACAGTTATAACAAAAGATCAAAGTGTGGCCCCATTCCCTTGTTTCAAATCACACCCATATATATTTGTTATCTATTGAAACAATGATTTGGAATCCCTTTATTTCTAAAGATGAGTTATAAAATTGATATTTACAGAAAGCACCCGGATATGGACTCATGGTCTCACACTGGTCGCCTACTCACCAACTGGCATTTATTAATTTTAAAAAAAATAAATATATAATGATATTGAGACCTCTTCTTCTCTTCTCTTCTTTATTGACTAGGAGTTTGGTCAATTTGAGATCAAAGAGGTAATTAGCCGTTTCTGAATTTTATTTTGTTACTTAAATTTATGGTTTTTAGCTACAGTTTTTTGGGTTAGATTTTTCTTGGGTGTGATGGAAATTAATTAGCTTTGTGATGAGGAAATCACATCCTTATAATTCAGGATCTGCTTGTGTTGTGTGTTGAGATCTGTTGCAATTATTAATGTAATTCAGGATCATCCATAATTGTTAATAATATTGATCAAGAACATGGCTGATAAACACTCATCCTTTTGCAGATTTCACAGAATCTGAAAAGCTCTGAAGTACCTGATACAGATACGTCTGGATCAAAGTCCTTCTTCAATGGGAAGCAAACAAATAGACCCAGAACCAAGCTATAATAAATGGGTCAAGCGTCTCTGCTCTAACCCATTGGATCCTATTGTAGTTACTCCTAAGAGATTCAAGATCGGAGATGCTAATTCTTATAGTGGTGCAGTGCAAAATCTGCTTAGTAGAGCAGTGAATTACACCAGAATCATATCTGACTTACCTGAACCTCAGCAGCAGCAGCAGCTCAATAAGACAATTTCTTTGGAAAAGAATGGTAGGTCAGTCATGGAGAGTCTGTGAAATCAATGCCTTGGGTTCAGAGATGGTGTCGTAATAGTAAAGAGAAAGGTTCACAGAAAGCAGTTTTATTTCATCCAGAGAATTCAAATGTGGCACCTGAAAAGTATGAAGCCAAGCAGTTTCCAAGTCTAGCTGCAATGGCTTTAGTCGGGAAGCAAGTGATAAATTTCAGGCCATGCGAGTTTCGGAAGAGGGGATCCACCACAGTAGTCTGGAATATTTGATGATTAGTATTATGTTTAAATCATGACATTTGCATGGAGTGCAAATTCCCTAGGGATGGAGAACATATATAGAGCAGGTTGTTGAAATTTTCTTAAGCATATTTATGTTAACAAAGTGCATTATTATTATTATTTTTTATCCCATCAGCTCAGCTCCTATCATATTTTTTGTTCATGTACGTCGTTGGTTTAGTCTCTCTGCAAGATTTCGTTTTTGCAAATACTTTGGTAGTTTCACAACAATCTCCCCTTATATTTATTCATATCTTCAGTTCAGTTAACATTAATCTTCTCTTTTACAACACATGCGCACAATAGATTTGATGATTAGTAGCCAAAGCACAGCTTTGCAAGAGGATGTTTCTCTCTTTTCTTTTTCTTATCACTTCTTTTGTTGTTGTCATTGTTATTTTTGTTGTTGAATTCTGAATTCCTTTGGGTTTCAGGATCCAAATGTGAGAACTGAAATAATGATTAATGTCAACATACATTTCTGCGGAGCTTGCCCAGATTTTGTTAAACCATTTTTATCAGCTTTGTTCACATCTGTATGCGATATTTTCTTCAGTAAGCTAAGGTACAGGTTACTGTCGGGTATAAAAACATGTAATTCGATCTATTGCTGAAAGCTGCCTCTTTTCTAGAAAGTTGTTCCTTAATGACAAGTTGAAATGAGTGTTTCTAGAATATTACAAGCAATTACAAGCAATTGTCGGGAATATTATTATTAAAAAGGATGAACAATAAATTACAAGCAATTTTAAGCTCGATCAAGAAAGTTAAAACTCGAAAGTCCTTGATCTTATGAAAACTACAATGATATCAGTTTAGGATTTACTAATTTGTTTTTTTTAATAACTTTTTTTAATATCAGTTTTATGTTCAAGAAAGTTAAAGTCGAAAATGATGATTAATCTTATGAAAAATATAATGATTATATCTTTATGTTTTAGATGAAACTATTACGCATATAGTTCTCTCTTACATCGTTCGAATTTGGATGCATTTGTGCTTTGTTTTGATTGGATTTTTGCTATAATTGATTAAACTTGGGTTCTTGATCCTTGCTTCAAATCTGATTTCGATGAGCTTGTTGTTGTTGGAGTAATTTTGAAATTCATGATTTGCTTTTTAAGATGATTGACTTAGTCGAATTTGTAGTTTGAAGAATATGGGTGTGCTAAATGCAAGAATGTTTAGATAAAATTTTCAACATTTATGTGCACCACCTCATCAGTTGCTCATTTACTAAATAAGCAAATTGTTCATACCCCTAGGATTTCCCAATCACATGCATGTCACCTCATCAGTTGCTCATTTACTAAATAAGCAAATTGCTCATACCCTTTTTCCATATACATATATATATATATATATATATATATATATATATATATATATATATATATACCCCTAGGATTTCCCAATCACATGCATGTCACCTCATCAGTTGCTCATTTACTAAATAAGCAAATTGATTTCCCAATCACATGCATGTCACCTCATCAGTTGCTCATTTACTAAATAAGCAAATTGCTCATACTCCTTTTTCCATATATATATATATATATATATATATATATATATATATATATATATATATATGGAAAAAGGGGTATGAGTATATGGAAAAAGGGGTATGAGTATATATATATATATATATATATATATATATATATATATATATATATATAGAGTTCCCTTCGGTTGCACACTACTTTTGGTGAGCACTCCGTGAGCACTCACGAACTAGAGACCCTATGAAAAATTTGAACCGCTCATATTGTTCTATATGCCTTAGATAGCCTAATAATAAAAAATCAAGTAATTTGAAGTTCATTTGCCCATCCATCAAGCTGTTAGAATTTTCAGCCATTCAATTTTGTGATGATGTAAATCATGGGCAAATGAACTTCAAATTACTTGATTTTTTATTGTTAGGCTATCTAAGGCATATAGAACGATATGAGCGGTTCGGATTTTTCATAGGGTCTCTAGTTCATGAGTGCTCACAGAGTGCTCACCAAAGTAGTGTGCAACCGAAGATTCCTCTATATATATATATATATATATATATATATATATATATATATATATATTAATGAGAGAGTTGGGGTTGTCATTTTTCAACATACAAACCCGTGCATTGCAAGTGCAAAACAATTTTATAATATATGTTTAGCACTAAACATACACATATGTTACACGTATAACTCAAATTTTACTTATAAAAACGTGCATTTCACGTACAAATTGTTGTTTTTTCTTCAAAATATTTTCCCAATTACGTGCAACGCACGTCCAACTCCAAAATTATTTCTTAACACGTACATCGCACGTGAAAATTCTCCAACTCTTATCAAAACGTGCATCGCACGTGAAAAATAATAGTGTATATATATATATATATATATATATATATTATAATGGGAGAAGGCCTTAGTGTCATTTGTAAATGTTTTGTCATTCTACCAACCCGTGTAACACACGTGCATAATTATTGTAAAGGAGATCCTATGTTCAAATTAAGACTACATCTAAATTTTTATTTTAAAAAACTATATTTATTAAAACGTGCATCGCACGTGTAAACTACTAGTATATATATATATATATATATAGAGAGAGAGAGAGAGAGAGAGAGAGAGAGAGAGAGAGAGAGAGAGAGAATTAAATAAATAAAAGAGTTGTTTTGAGGGGATTGAATTTGAGTTTTGGGGGAAAACTTTTGGGGGGGAGGGTGAGTTTAGATTTAGACCTTTAATTTTGGGGGGATTGAAGCAGAGCCACTTGATAGCTTTCTTTGTGTTTTATTATATAGATTTGTTGGGCCTATTTCTATAATATCTAATATATACATCTTTTTTATAGGATTTTCTTTGTGAACTAGCAGATTAGTGGTTCATCTAATATTTTTTTTGTCGCATTACAAGTTTGGTCAAATTGGACCAAAATGAGTAGTAGTCACAAGAAAACTATTAAATGTTTCACACTGCTAAACTTAAGAATGTGAAATCAACATACTTTTGCACTAGTTGCTCATCGAAACCTTAATTTTTATCATATAATATAAGGTAAGTTACAAAGTACCATGTGAACGTTTGAGTCTAATACAAAATGTTCGTTGTATCAATTTCTCTGTTAACTTAACGCATTATGTTAAATTTGAATTATTGAATTACTTTTTTATTCTTACCCTTCAAAGTTGGTACATTTTGTTCTCTCCTTTCTTCAATCTGGGAACCCTATCTCACCCTCTCTTTAACTCTTCAGATTTCATTTCACTATTCCAATTTTGGGAATTGAAGTATAAATCAGGGCTGGGTAAGATGATGAGATTTCAGATAGTGGAAGTATAATAACAAACTTGACTGTTCCAGGGCCGGCCCTGAGTTTCCCGGGGCCCGAGGCAAATGCCCAAATTGGGCCCCCCCATGCTCTTTAAAAAAAAAATGTATACACAAAATTTGCAAATTGTGAAAGCAAATATACAAAATATACAAATTTGTTTTAAATCACCCAAATTTAAAGTCTCGAATTCAATTCAAAGTCTTCAAGCCTAAACCCAAATAATTCTTTAAAAAAATTTAAAGGCTCAAATAATTATTTTTGGGGCCCCTAATAATAGTATTTTTTTACGCGCAAAACACGTGCATATATTTACAAAGGAATTACAAATTTGGGGGCCCCTAAAATCGCAAAAACGCCGGGGTCCTAAGGCGGCTGCCTCACCCGCCTCATGGGTGAGGGCGGCCCTGGACTGTTCTGTTAGCCCAATAAGTCTGTCACATGGGTTGCTAGTGTTAGGTTGCTAGTGTTAGATTAACAGAAAGAGATGAAAAAAGATAAATGAATATTATTAGGCATTTAGGCCAATATATATATGGTACAAGTATAATCTCAATCATACACACCCCGTCTCAAACTCACGGTGGATCAATCAATTTGAGTTTGCTCACTAAGTATCTGACGGAATTTCTAGATAGTGTGAGATTTCGTGAAAAAGTCGGTTGTCTACTATGAAGAAGTCACATAATGACGTGAAATAGTTCGTGCCTCAAAAAACTCACCTACGAAGTGACAATCAATCTCTATGTGCTTCGTCCGCTCATAAAAGACCGGGCCTGCAATACGTATAGCAGTCTGGTTGCCACAGTGAAGAGGAGTTGCTCATGTAAGGGTGACACCTATATCTGATAATAGCCTCCGAACATGAACAATCTCTCTAGTAATGCATGTCATCGCTTTGTACTCAGACTTTGTGGAAGAACATGCAACAACTGCATGTTTCTTGCTTCGCCATGAGATTAGCGAATCACCAAGAAATAGACAAAAATCTGTGTTAGACAGTCTAATAGTAGGATCTCCTACTCAATTTGAATCAAAATATGCACTAAACTCCAGTCTAGATGTAAATGACATGAATAATAAGCGAATGATATTGCCCGAAAATATATAAGGATATGAAGAAGAGTACTGTAGTGAACTGATCAAGGGACTGAAACAAACTGGTTGACAATACTGTCTGCATGAGAGATATCAGGTCTGGTCATGCATAAATAAACAAGTTGTTCAATAATCTGCATGTATCTAGTGGGATCGGGGAGGAGCTTACCATCTGTGGGATGAAGCTTCACATGAAGCTTTATGGGAGTATCAGCTGATTGACTATCAGATAGAGTTGTAGTGGAAATAATGTATGATGTGTATTTATGCTGGGAAATGAGTATCCCCTGAGTGGCCTGGGCAATCTCTAAACCTAGAAAATAACGAAGCCTGCCAAGATCTTTCATATGAAACTGCTGGTGAATGTATCTCTAAGTGCATGCAATGTTTGTCGAGTCGTCCCCTGTAATAATCGTATCATCAACATACAACAGTAGAAGTATCATCCCTTACGGTGATGAACGCATAAACATAGAGTGATCTTAGAGCTCTGACTGAAACCTGCATGTGTGATGACATGTTGAAATCGCTCAAACCAGACCCGAGAAGTTTGTTTCATACATAAATAGCATGACATAGATGGCAAACATGACAAGGAGGTGTGGTGAGGCCAAGAAGAGGCTGCATGTAAACAACCTCAGATAAGGTATCATGAAGAAATGCATTCTTCATGTCAATCTAATATAACGGCCAATGATGGATTGCGGCAACGGCAAGAAGAGTCTGAACTGTGGTTATCGCGAGAACGACAAGAAAAGTGCGAACTGTGGTCATTTGGGCAACTGGAGCAAATATCTCATCTTAATCAATGTCATACACCTCAGTAAAACCTCTGGCAACTAGACGAGCCTTGTGTCACTCAATGGAGCCATCAAGTCAATATTTGACCTTGAAGATTCACTTGCAGTTAACATGCTCGACTCCCTCTGGTAGTGGAACAACATCCCAGGTGTCAGCCAATCAAATGCACGAGACTCCTCTGCGAATAGCTTCCCACCACTCTATATGTTGAATAGCTTCTTGATAAGATTTGGGCTCACGAGTGGAGTTTATAGTGGTGGGGTATGCATGAAACTGTGGTGAGTAAGATGCTAGTGTGCCAAACCCAAACTAGTCTAGAGAATCAGTGGCATCTAGCGTAAAACGTGCCGGTGGGATACCCGTAATGGAACGGGTTGAGTGGAAAATTGCTGGTGAATGTACAGGCTGTGGAGGTGATGTAGGTGGCGTTGGTGCCTACAGAGGTGGTGATGCAGGATGTGATGGAGGTGGTGTAGGTGCATATGGAGGTGGTGATGTAGGTGGTGTGGGAGAAACCTCTTCAGGAGTGACTTGGATCATATATAATATCTGTGTAAGGTCGGAGTGGAGCTAGAGGGGTGGGATTCAATGGAACTCATGAAGATGTATCTAGTGAGTTACTCGAAGAAACTGGGGAATCGAGAAAGCGAACATCTTGAGGGAAAGACAAATAGCAGGGGAAGTCTTCAAAACAAGGATACTCGATGTGAGATACATATGTGACACTGCAAGTGAATATTGCAACAATATTCCTTGTGTTCATAACTGATACCTAGGAGAACACACTTAGCGGTCCGGGTGGTCAGCTTCGTGCACTCAGTTTGAGAGAGAATGACGTAACAGGTGCACCCAAAGGTACGAACCATACTGTAGTGTAACACCCTAGATTTTTAAATAATGTTTTTGAGATTAATAAATGGATTAAAATAATTTTTGGTGTTAATAAATATTTTTTCTGAAATTTATCTTTTTACACGTGCAAAACACGTGCAAATATTTTCTTGGAAAGTTCAAAGTCAGAAATTATTTTGGGGAAACCTAATATTTATTAGTAGGTATTATTTGTGAATTTTCTGAATTTTTCTGATATTTATTTGACATATTTGCAAATATTACAAAAAGAGAGGCTTTTGTGCAAAATTACCACTTGGAGTGAAAACTTTAGATTTTTGGAATTCTTAGGCTGAGCATGATGCCTAGCCAACTCAGAGGTAAAGAGTTTACTTTTTTTTCTTAATAGATTTGGTTTATTTTACAAATTTCTTAAAGAAGAGTTTTTTTTTCGCAAAATTGCCTCTTAGAGGCCAAAATTACAAAATTGTTTTCTGGGTTTGAAACCAGTGCCGGCCAGATTTGAGAATTTGTTTTTGTTTTTAAATCTAAATTTAATTGGGTTATCTAATTTCCAAGTATAAGAATTTATATATGTAAAGATATATTCAAAAGGGGATATTTTGCAAATCTATTCAAAAACCCTAATTATCCTAATTCCGTCCTATTTAAAAGAAAGGTGCAACCGTCTCTTTGCTGCACTACACAAAAGGTTTTCTTTACTATTGATTTCTTGGAGTTACGAAGCGAGGATCTTGGTTTTCTTGCGAAAGGAAAGACTTTTCTTATTCTTTTTATGACTTTGGTTGATTCTTCAAAATGGTGAGTGACATATGTTTGTTTTCTTATTGTTCTATGCATATTGTATGTGATGATTTGTTCATTAGAAAGCATGGTATTGATGGATGAATGAATAAAAATTGAATATTTTTATGAAAACTATGCTCTTGATGATTAAAATTCCATATAGATGACTTGAGATTGTTAAGAACCTATTAGAAATCATGAGTATGACATGTGTTGGAGAAGGACATGAATCTACCAGTAAAAGGACATGAATCTGAGGCAGCGGAGATGGTTGGAAGTGTTGGAGGATATCCGACCCGAAATCAAGTACCATCCAGGCAAGGCCAATGTGGTGGCTGATGCGCTCAGCAGGAAGAGTAGTTTGTCCCGATTGGTCACAACTCAGGAGAAGTTGGCAGAGAAACTTGATAGAGCAGAGATTGAGGTGTTGTTGCAAGGATTAGGGGCTTCTTTAGCTTAGTTGAGACTTCAACCTACATTGAGGGACAGGATTATTAACAGTCAGAAGACCGATCCAGAGATTCAGGAGATAAGAGAGCAGGTTGGCACTGGCAGGTTGTCAGAATTCCAAGTGAGAGATGAGGTATTGTGGTTCGGAGAGCGGCTGTGTGTGCCAAATCAAGCAGAACTGAAGGAGAGCATTCTACAGGAAGCACATGTCACATTATTATCCGTACATCCAGGAAGTACCAAGATGTACCTGGATATAAAGTAGTATTTCTGGTGGTCAGGGATGAAGCGGGATGTGGCTGAGTTTGTCACCAGGTGTGCAGTCTGTCAGCAGATCAAGGTCGAGAATCAGAAACCCGGGGGTTTGTTGCAGCCATTATCCATTCCGGAGTGAAAGTGGGATAATATCCGCATGGACTTCATTACAGGTTTGCCTAGGAGTTCCAAGGGCAACGATTCAATTTGGGTGATAGTGGACCGACTCACCAAATCGGTTTACTTCTGGTGAGGAAGCTTACTTGTTTTATGGATAAGTTAGCCGAGTTGTATGTCGAGGAGATCGTGAGGCTACATGGAGTTCCTTTGTCGATTGTATCCGATCGAGATGAGTGATTTACCTCGCATTTCTGGAGAAGTCTTCAAGCAGCTTTGGGGATGAAGACTGAATTCAGTACTGCTTTTCATCCTCAGACTGATGGACAGACCGAGAAGGTCAACCGGGTACTAGAAAATATGCTAAGATGTTGTGTGTTGGATTTTGGTGGCAGTTGGGAGAGGCATTTGGCTCTAATAGAATTTGCCTACAACAACAGTTTCCAGGTAATCATTGGGATGGCACCATATGAGGCTCTGTATGGGAGGAAGTGCAGAACGCCGGTGTGTTGGTATGAAGTGGGGGAACGAAAACTGTATGGGCCGGAGATTGTGCAACAAACCTTAGAAAAGATTAAGTTGATCAGGAAGAGGTTAGTCGATGCCCAGAGCAGCAGAAAAGTTATGCCGACAACCGCAGGAGAGATATGGAGTTTGAGGAAGGTGATTTTGTCTTTGTGAAGGTGTCTCCAACTAAGGGAGTAATTCGGTTTGGAAGGGGAGGGAAATTAGCCCCGATATACATAGGCCCTTGTAAGATATTGAAGAAAATTAGGAAGACGGCTTATCGGTTAGAACTACCGAAAGAGTTGGCCTAGGTACACAATGTCTTCCATGTGTCTATGTTGCGAGGCTATATTCCGGATCCAGGTCACCATTTGCCCGAAGTGCCAGTAGGTCTACAGTTGGATTCGAGCTACACTGAGTGTCCAATTGAGATTGTGGATCGACGAGAGAAAGTCTTGAGGAATAAGACTATACCTATGGTTAAAGTCGTCTGGAGGAACCAACTTGTTGAGGAGGCCACTTGGGAATCAGAGGAGAGAATGATGAGAGATCACCCTGAGCTTTTCAATTAAAATTTGTAAAACTTTGTTTTTTTCTTTCCTTCACTCTTTAAGTGTAGTTCTGAGGACGGAACTATTCTAAGGAGGGAGTGTTGTAACATCCCGTATTAAATTTCTAAATAAGAATACATTTTTTTTAATTTTTACACATGTAACGCACGTGCAGTTTTAGCTCATTATTTTCATTCTAAAATTTATTTAGAGTTATGCATAATTTCCTTTCATTTATTTTATTTTTTGTTTTTTATTAGAACCCAAAGGTCAAATAGAAGACTTTAAGCCCATTAAAATAAGTAAATAAAAATGAACCAAGCTCACAAAAGGAAGCCCACTATAAATTCATTAAAAAGAAAAAGCCCACTAAGTTATTTTACTTTAAATAAACACATTTAAATCCTACACTTGTCATGTAACAAGTCTGTACATTTAGGCTATAAACAAATAATTAAACAAATGAATGAGAGAGTGTGCACATGTGAAAAATCCAAGGGTTGGCAAATTCATGAAGGAATGAGAAGATGTGGGAGTTTGTGTAGTAATGGTGAGTGGGCGATTAATTTGGTTAATGACTATTTATTTTTGGGTAATGAGTGTCTCTTCATTCACCCATTTAACCCTATAAATACCACCCTATTTTCTTCATAATCTTGCACCAAAGATGAAAAGAAACAGAAGATAAGAAAGAGAGGAACAAAAAGAGAGAGTTATTTGAGTTCTTGCTTGGAGGAAGGAGAGCTTGCTAGGAGGAGAACTTTCTAAATTATACTATCATGCATGTGTAGGTAAATTGATATATAAAAATGATATGCATATGAGTAGTGATTAAATTGTAATGATGATATTTAGAATGAAAATGCATGCTAATTGAAAGATTGTCATGAAAATAAGTTGATTGATATTTTTTGATTGCATGGTAGTACATCATGATTAGATTAAATAATATGAATATAGATTTGTACATGAAGTTATTAATTCATGCCAAGAAAAATTATTGTTTTGAATTTTGTTTGCACATCAGAAAATCGTACTTAATAAAATAGTTGGAATCAGAATTAAAACTTTTTGGGGAGCATCTTGTATATGTCAGAAACATTCCTTTAAAATTTTATAAGATTTGGAGGTTGTTTACTATTTGAATAAAATCTAAACTCAAAATTGGTTAGTAGTTGGCTGGTTGCTGGAAATCTGCACATCTTTTAGTTTTTGAACAATTCAGCATTGTAAATGAAATAATTTGTAACACCCCAATAGAATTTTTTTTTCTCCAAATTCAATTCTTTCAATTTCTATATCACTTTAAACATAAACTAAGAAAGTTATATTTCAGGGAAAATTTTGGCAGTCTCCCATGTAAAATTTGCCCCGAAACACAGATAGCTTACGAAATTCTGCTCAAAATTCCGTAGCTCATAATACACGCAATAATTTCACGGGCTCCCTAGGCCAAAATGAGCAGATACACACAGGCAATATAATATAATGCTCTGGGGGCCAAACTCATAACGGATTATCAAATATCAAATAAAAACTATAAATTTCTTTGAAAAACGAGGTAAAATTTTTGAAAAATCCTTGTAAAACCTACCACAGAGCCCGGTACTCCACAACGAGATGGGTATGGGTCACAAACATACCATACCACCTCACACTATACTCATCATCGTCATATACATGCTTATACATCCATAATACAATTTAGATCATAAATTTTACTATTCACATAGCTAATTAGTACAAATTTTTGAAATAAAACTTTATCCTACCAATCCACGCCTCACCTCTGCACTGATGAGAACCTGCAACAGTAGGGGATATAGGGTAGTCCTCAGACTTCCCTAACCCCCCAAACACAAAGAGGTCAGCCATTTCTGGTGTG
The DNA here is from genome assembly GCA_017893485.1 of Hemerocallis citrina. Lineage (NCBI taxonomy): Eukaryota > Viridiplantae > Streptophyta > Magnoliopsida > Asparagales > Asphodelaceae > Hemerocallis > Hemerocallis citrina. The sequence continues at coordinate 380,951,365 of CM030359.1, read as the reverse complement.
AGTATAGTTATTAATCTAATAACAAATTAAAATAGTATAAAGAAAATAATTTAAACTTACAAATACCAAGTTAAGATAATGCAACCTGAATCCTGAACACAACAACATCATCAATACGACGATATATCAAATACTTTGCCCATCCTGCATTCAACTATTTAATTATCCATAACTTCCCACATTTCATAATATACTTCACCTCAACCTCGTATATATATATATATATTCGTATTTTACATCCGCATAGTACGAATACACATACAATTCATTGCTTTTCAATTTAAATTCTCTAACCCAAATATTCATTCTTCCTCAAGTATCGTCATAATAGCATTATATGAATATGCTACATGATGTTATTACTCCTTTCATTAATAACCATTTATATGAATACCACTCATAAAAGAACATACTCTCTTAATAACCATTTTCATAACCAATCTCATAATACGGGTATTTATTTTATTATGCCTTATCAAGTATCACTTCTTACTTATGCTTCTATTTTCATAATACCACATTTATTCATGTCTTATATCGCAAATATAACATCTTATTGCTTATTGCAATGCTCTCCCATCTCATCACATCATTAACACATTATTGATAGAATGCTTATACTCTTTACATCAAAAACATGCTTTATGGTTCATTCCCATCTCATTATATCACTTTAGAAATTCTCATTCTTATAAGTAATATATCTTATCATTATCATTTTCACTTAATCCCCAAACAAAATTCGGGGCCACAACATATCACACCCCATAGCCGATAGCTTGGGTAATAATCATTGCACCTCAAACACATAATTTGGGTAATATCACATCACATCTCAAGCCAATAGCTTGGTTATTAATTCACTTCAATAACTTATCATCTTCACTTTATTTCATTTCTCATTTCCATTAATCATTACCATTATTATACCAACTCACCCTGCGAATTATGCCAAGGCAGGTAGTTCCCACAATTTCCACAGAAATAGCGGGCAGGTAGTTCCTTGACACAATTCCAAGGTGTAACAACTCATATCAAACTGTATTTTACTTTAATGATCACATACATAATACAATTACTTTGTACTATTCATAATAACACATGTCGCTTTTATTATTCCATTCTAAATTAACCACTTACTGCATTTATCACTTCTTTCCATACACTCACTCATAACTTGTTTTCCTTCACATTTACTTCATTCACAATCACTTTCTTTCTCATCCACAATTCACATTTCACTATCCACTTTCTTTACTACCACATTTATTATTAACACTTATTTATTTTATTAGTTTGTCGACCAGTGAGCCACAGTATCCCAACATACTGAAAGCCGACAACCCAGTAAACACGCGGTCCGATGCTCTCCTAGAGTCTTACTCGTCCGAGGCTACGTCTTCCTCCTAGCCGAACTAGCGAGGGAACACAGCACTCCTAGTCCCACTAGGGTGCCTCCTCGCGACGTCTGTCATCGAGGGAAAACCATAATCCCCTAGTCCCACTAGGGTACTTCCTCCCAGCCGAAGCCAGCGAGGTAAACACTCACCACTAGTCCCACTAGGGTGCTTCCTCGCGACATCTGTCATCGAGGGAAAAACCACAATCCCCTAGTCCCACTAGGGTACTTCCTCCCAGCCGAAGCCAGCGAGGTAAACACTCACCACTAGTCCCACTAGGGTGCTTCCTCGCGACATCTGTCATCGAGGGAAAAACCACAATCCCCTAGTCCCACTAGGGTACTTCCTCCCAGCCGAAGCCAGTGAGGTAAACACTCACCACTAGTCCTACTAGGGTGCTTCATCGCGACAGCTGTCATCGAGGAAAAACCGGGCCTCAAGCCGATAGCTTGGGCGATAAAAATCACTTACCCCAAACATAGTTTGGGTCCACTATTCCCAAGCCGGTCCTTGGGCGTTAGGAGGTCTAGCCCAAACCCCCAGGATTGTTGTAGGTACTGGTCAACAAAACCATTTGTTATCTCATCTTTTCATCTTATTAAATCAACACAAAGCATCACAACTTTTAATTAAACAATTGCCACATTCTTAGGTTTAATCATGTGAATTAATAACACCTTTTATTAACACTTACCATCTTTATATTGCATTTGATGCACATCTGATGTCCACGATATAATTATCATCTCAGTAGATCACATATATACATACACCAAGTCATTTAACATATAAACCATCACATCACCGTAATACACATTATGAATGCCCCATGTTATTTACCACTTTATTGAATCACATATAAACATACACCAAGGTACAATATTAATAAAAGAACTACATTAGGTTATCCCATATCGTAAAAGTATCAAAATAGATAATTCATCATATTGTAGTATCATACTATTGCCCATTAATTCACTTTGAACCTAATTAAAATGTAAGCATGTACCCAATTATTAATTCATCAACCATTGCATCACACGTCATAATCATCTATATATATATATCACAATTACACACCACACATGCGGGTTTCCCAGAAAAAGGGGTCAAAACCACTTATTTCATCTAATTAAATCTTATAATATCTAATTATAGCATACTAGCTTATACACCATGCTCCATGTAATTATAATTACCTATAAGGACCTATATGCCCCAAAACAGGCACAAATCATGCACTGGATAAAAATGTGCATAAACAATCTAATATAATTAGTTTTTATACTTCAACACATCACATTAAACCATACTATAGATTCTATATATTTGAAATAATCACTTTCACCACATATCTCAAAACCCATTTGGATCCTTAAAAATCCGTATTTTCAGCAAAAATCCACTTTTGGGCATAACTCCCACAAAACATATCAAAAGGCCACGAAATTCGGCCACAATATAAAATATTTATAACAAAACATACTTACCTGACGGATCGAGCCAACGATGTTCCACGTCCGTCCTGTAGCCAGTCGAAGTTCGACTTTTTCCACCTAAATAGGAAATTATAGGATCGATTAGTTTAAAGCTCAAAACTCGACCTACGGATCTCCAAATTTGAATCCGTCTTCACCCACGCGTCACAAATGACATATGTAGGTGAGCTACATCGACCGATTTCAAATTCGAACCCCGATGCAAGAACTCACATATTGATCGGAGGCTTTCCAATAGGAAAATTTCCTATTTCCTAATTTTTTCAATCCCTTGGTCCTAATATCTCAAATTAGGGTTAACAACAATAATGGAACTCATCTATACCTTCGAATTCATCAAATTCTCACCTCTATATCGCGCGGGCATTTCACCGAACACCCGGCGTGCACTTTTCACCTATAATCCATTTCACTCAATTTAATTGAGTTGGAAGCCTATAAAAATCATCCTAAATTTATATTAATACTTTCATAATACTCTACACCCTCACATGCATTTTCTACAATTATTTGGATCGAGTTTTCTACCCGATTTCATAAACTCTATAGTTCGAGTTTATACCAAAATCACTACTCCCCATTTTATTCTAATGACTCACTACAATTTTTACCACCATACCAGAGATAATTCTTATATATATATATATATATATATATATATATCTATTTTACAAACCCATAACCCTAATTTACTAACAACTTGTAATTTCTCTAAAAATCCACTAATTCCTCAAATCTTCCACTTCCAACACCTCTAAATCTCTCTACCATAATAATCCTACTCAATAAAACTAACCACACTTAATTTTATACGAATAAGTAAAATAGGATATACCTTTTCGACATCCTTTCGAAAATCCAACACTTCCACGAGGTAGAGAACCCCTCAATTAGCATACCCCTCAGTTTAATTTGGATTTGGTGAAGAATCCAAGCGGATTTGAGCGGGAAGGAGGGAGGTCGATGGGTTCGGACCTCCCAGGTTTCGTTCGGGAATTGAAAAGAAAGAAGGGAAGGGAGAAGGAAGGAGGAGAGAAGGGGAGGGGTTTTTTTATAAAAATAATAATAATAATAATAATAATTAAATAAGGGCTATTAGCAAATAAACCCCCAATACCCTAAAATATTTCAAATGAACACCAACTTTATATTTTAATAATACTAATAATACAAAATACATTAAATCATCTCATAACAATCATCCAAAATTATAAAATAAAGTAAATAATATTTCTTCACATAAAATCTCAACTCGTAGCTCCAATATATCAATAATACCAATCTACCACAAATATCCATACCAGTATCGATGTTAAAAATAAATAAAATAAAATATCACTTAAAATAATTCTCACCCCTACAAAATATAAAAATAAATATTTTCGGTATTTAAAATCCGAGGTGTTACATAATTTGAGAAAAGTCAGAACTAAGAAGTTGTAGTAGACTCGTTAACCTTTTTGAAAAGTCCGAGAAATCAAATTTTCATAAAGAAATGAATTTTATATGAATTTTACAAGACTGTACAGTGGCAGTATTTCAGTATTTCGATCATACTATATATTTTGAAGAATTCAGGGTTATAGATACAGTATTTTGATGAAACTTATAACTAAGAAATTTTAGTAAACTTGTACACCTTTATTTTGATATAAATAACGTAAAGTCTCGTGAAGTATAAGATTTTCTATGATTTTTACAAATAGCATGAAATGCAGTTTCTGATTTTGAATTTACTGTTTTGCAAATGATACTTAAACGAGGTGATTGAAAATATATTCTCGCTGTTTTAAATTATATTTTGGGAAAATAAAGACCATATTCATGCTTAGATGAGATGTGAACTCAAGAAAAAAAAAATAATATACATATATATATATATATATATATATATATATATATATATATATATATGGTTATATATATATATATATATGGTTAATGATGTTAGGAATTGGTATAAAATAAATTAAAGGAAAATGATGAGATGAGTTTTCTATGATGAATTTTAAGAGATTATGTTTTAATCTTCATTAACTTCTATTGAGAAAGTTTTGATGAATATGAAAAGTGTATTGTGAAAATGAATAGGTCAAGATTGTACTTGTTGATGAATAAATAAGAATGAATGAAAGAATTTGAATGAATTATGAATACATGAACATGAGTTATAAAGGTATGAGTACCCCAATTTGTTGAATGAAAAGATGTTGATTCTAGATGCTTAATGAGACCCATGTACCGGCAAGTGTTGAAAATGAATAATTGATTTGAGAAGTGGTCAATATGGGATGTCATTCTCGGTATATTTTTGTGTAAAACCGGTAAGAGGGTAAGCTAGCTCTAGTAGTATAATTTATTCATGTTCAAACTTAAGAATTAGGCACTAAGTGAGGATGTAGTAAACTTGGGCAAACGTAAGTGGAGGGCCTCTATATAGTCGGGCGGTGGATTCCGGGACTATAAACCCAGTCGGGCGGTGGATTTTGGGATTGTGGTTGCTTGCGATGGTAGCGAGCTTTAATTAAATCTGGGATTATGATTGATCGGACGGTGGATTCCGGGATCATCACTACAAAAGGAACTGGAATATCCGGCAAAACAACGCCGGCGCTTAAATATTCTGCCGGGACATTCCCCGGCGCTTTAACGAAAGCGCCAGCGGGATCCAAAGAAACCCCGGCGCTTAATAATCAACGTCGGCCTATTAACAATCCCCGGTGCTTTCAAACGCCGGGGATATATCCCATCTGATAAAACCCCACACCCACCCTCATTTTAGCCACTTCCCTCTTTCTCTTTTCGCTTTCGCGCTCTATTCTTTTCGCCCTAAAACCATATTTCCATTTCCCTCTTCGATTTCGCTGTTAATCCGCATCGATTTCGATTTCGATTTTGCCCTAAGACCCTATTTCCATTTCCCTCTTCGATTTCGCTGTTAATCCGCGTCGATTTCCATTTCCCTCTTCGATTTCGCTGTTAATCCGCGTCGATTTCGATTTCGATTTCGCCCTAAAACCCTATTTCCATTTCCCACTTCGATTTCGCTGTTAATCCGCCGTCGTCCTCTCTCCTTCTGGAACCCTAGGTATGGATTTGCTTTTGTGTTATTTTGTGTTTGTGAAATTTTCTTTTGTGTTATTTTGTGTTTGTGAAATTATAGGAGGTTTCATTTGTGTTTGTGAAATTATTTTGTGTTTGTGAAATTACTGGAACCCGAGATTATAGGAGGTTTCATTTGTGTTATTTTGTGTTTGTGAAATTTTCTTCCAGGGTTGAAGGGAGAGAATTGTGTTGAGAGATTATAAGAGATTGGGTTGAAGGGAGAGAAATTTTCTTCTATGGCAGTGTAATCCTGCTTCTGTTAATATTGCGATAAAGAGATCAGGTCAGATGGTGTTAGGGGTGAGTTAGTATATGGACACTTTCAGTCTTTAATCATCCTTCGTTAGGTAGTGACCAGGATTAAGGATTAAGTATTACTGTTTAGTCTTTAATCATCCTTCGTTAGGTAATCACACTTTCAGTCTTTAAAACATTAACATCATTGATATGGCCAGAAGATTGGAAGGGTTCACATCATTCAATAATCATTCTATTTTTTTGATAATCAAGCTATTAAAATCACTAAAACAAGTGGTCTAAAAAAGGAACATGTGCATACTTGATTAACCATAAACAATCATGCTCAGGGTTTAGTTTCTATTCCTGTTTAATTTATCTTTTCCATTAAATTCTTGTTTAAGGGTAATCATTTGCTACAAGCATCTAAAAGAATTTGTAGGAACATAAGATGGATATTAATGGATAAACACTTTGTTTGCTAAGCATCAAATATGTGAAATTTGTCCCATGTTAAATAGTATATTTCATATTGACTTTAGATACATTTATATTGACTTCAGATTATATATCACTTATACTTCAGCTTATATTTCAGATATACTTCAGATACTCCTGCATAGTCAAAGGGTTGAGTGTACTCAATTCACATTGTTATTTGTTTAGTGACACTTATGATAATTCTAATTTCATCTTTAATGTTATTTGTTTAGTGACACATGCTCAAGAGGTAGATTGCTCTACTGGAGCCAGTGAGGAGGATACTTCTGATTATATCAATTGAGGGAAGTATTTGGTTCGATTAACATTTTTTTGAGTTTTGCGTCCCTTTGAATTTGTATATAGGCAGTGATGACTATTCTAAATTGACAAGTATTTTTTCCTTTACCCTACCCTCATCTTCAATTCTTGGCCTCTATTCTATCTCTCTCGCAGATATACATTTTTTTATTAGAAGAGGTGGGGGTGCATAAAAAAGGGTGGAACTAGTAGGCGTGGCAGTAACTGCAGCCCTAGTGACACACCAATTTATGCAAGACATACAGTAATACTTGATTCACCTGAATGTTTTGCAGCACTTATTTTGACTCAAATTTGTTCTGAGCCTATAATTTCTTACTATTAAATATATATAAGTCCCTTTTAGCAGTATATAGATTGTTAAATTTGTTCTGAGCCTACAATTCAATTAACATTAAGAATTCATTCAATGATATGCAGGAAAGAAACTTGTTCAGCACCTTTCCGAGCTCCTGAGTTGTGGGATTGTCCAAGCCATGCCGACATTGATGCAAGGCCTGATATATGGTCCCTAGGATGTACCTTGTATCCAATAATGTAAGAATTCACTCCCTTGTCTTTCTTGCTTGTATGGCCATAAGGGTTATACCATATACAAGCAAATATGGTTTTTGATTATCTTTATGGCTTTTTATAGTGTTAGCTTTATGGTTGATGTCAGTTATCTTCCTTATTTCCTTTGTAAGATCTATGACAGCTTTATAAACTTATATGGTATATTGAAGTTTTTATTTAATTTCTCATTATAATACCTTAATCGGTCTCTATACTCAAAATTAAGTGACTGCCCATTGGTGCAACTCATCTTCAAGAACAGATGAGAAAGAAACAAACAGAAATATTTCTTTGTAGTTGTCTATGTTATTTGTTTGATGCACACCTAAGCTCCAGTTATTCTTCAGGAAATTGGAGCATATTACTCAAGTCTACAAGGGCGTAGTTGCTGTGCAAGAAGGGAGCTTGAGTGTTGTGACTGATTATCATAAAGAAAAAAAGAAAGGTAAAAGGATTAGATTTGTAAGAAAGGTAAAAGGATTAATCCAACAACAGATTTTTTATTATTTTCTTGTTTGGCTGTAATTTTCCAATAAACAACATCTGTTTATTTGTTTCGTTGAACAAACAGCATCTGTTTTGTCATGTTCTATATTATTGTAACTTGTAAGCATATCTTCTGGTTACCAGAAAGTTCCAACTAGAACTAAACATATTAGGTACTTGGATGTAAACAAGTTCATGTTTTCAGTGTATGTAGCTTACTATGTACTTTAGTCTTCAATGGCTATCACTTATTAGTGGATTCAATCTAAAAAAATATGTGTTTGAATAAGAATTCACATGCTTTGTCTAAATACTACTTCGGTAATTTATCTTTCTCTTTTGGTTATAGGAAAGAGGCTGATGTATCTATTGATCCAACCTTCAATGTTTCTGTAGTCTTTGGTAAAAGAGACGAGGTAATGTAGTTGTGTTCTTGCACTATAGGTTCTTATTCTTATCAAATGAACTCTATGTTAATAAAAAAATTAATTTTTGTCTGCAGCCATTTCTGGGTGCATGTGCATGTCAACTGATCGAACATATAAGGTTTGTTTTTCTCCTTGTCTGTGTGGCTGTAATTTTCCGATTATGATTGACATCAACTCACACTTCTGTGTGTTCTTATAGTTTTATAGTATATGATTATATTGATTATTTGCTAAATGCTAACAGGATATATAGCTTGACCCTTCATTAAACTTATTGCTGGTAAGAAATTGTCACTGTTGATTTTTCTCAACATCTCTTAGCTGTTTTGGTTATGACTTATAACTTATTCTGGTTATGGACATAACTAGTTCCCTTAATAATTTACTTCTATCGGTAGACCCACATTTTTGTACTGTTCATTACCAATCTATATATATATATATATATCGAAACGCTTGCGCTTGCACCTTACTCGATGGAAGATTATAATTTACTTGACCATATTATTAAAGATATGCTGCTATTAAATTGTAAGAGTTCAAAGCTCATAGAGAGATGGTTCGCAAAGTTTCCATATTATAAGTCGTATCTTGTTGTAAACTATACTTGATTCTTTTGGGCACCCCTTCTACGGTAAATTCTCTGGTATAGTTTGTCAGTTTTTATTTTTTATTATAGAGCACTGGTATTTTGCTTTTATTACAAGTGCATTAGTCTTTAGCTTGCTCACATTAATTTTAGTTTCTTAAAAATTTAGCTATGACTGGGCATTTAAGATATTTTTTGACCCTGGTGCTTTATTCTGTTTTCTCTCGGCTCTTAAAGAGTATTCATCTGGGCATTCCGGATGGAAAGAGAACTATATCTTGTTACTGTGACATCATTTGTTAACACTTGGTAGAAACCAGCATTTTCTCTTGTTAGTTTGAACAGTTGCTAAGAATGCAATCATTCATTTGTTTGGTTATTTACGGTTCATATATACTGTAGATTATAGCATGCTTGATATAATCTCTGGTGAGGTGTTAATCAAAAATTAGATGCTTAAATTCCACAGTTGCTGGTTACTAACAACTATGGAATTTAAGCATACTAGTCAGTGCTAACTTTAGTATAGTTGATTCTTGTCCTCAACATCTGTTATCTTTTTCATACTGTGGCAGGCTCAAGCTGGAGATATACTTAGGAGGTGTCAAAAGCAGTACTTGTATGAATACTATCAATTGGAGTTTAGACGGAGCAGTAATGCTTATTGCCGAATCTGTTGATTTGTTGTTCCTTTAGACTGGATCAATGTGGAGAGATGTCCTTGTATTACTGCTTATTGCTGAATCTGTTGATTTGTTGTTTCTTTAGACTGGCTCTATGTAGAGAGATGTCCTTGTATTTGCTGATACGAATCTCTTATGAAAGAACTTCATAAGAGATTCACTATTGTTTATTTAGATGTCCTTGTATTCACTATTGTTTATGAAAGAACTTCTACTCACTATTTGAAGTTGATAAAAATATTATGTGATGTATATATCGTACTATGAATGAAAGATCTTTGTTTTATAAAAGTTTCAATGAGTCTTTGTTTGATTATTTGTGAGTTTCATAATTTGTGGATTAGTGTAGTTTGTGATAACTTGTTTTGGATCAGTGCGGTTTGTTTTATAAAAGCAAGAATATCTTTATTTTCAACATCTTTACTTGAAAATTGAAAAGTAAATCCCCGGCGCTTTCAAACGCCGGGCATTCCTAAAACCAAGGCCGGCGCTTTATTTGCGCCGGGGATTAGAATAAGATTCCCCGGCGGCGGCAAGGACGGCGCTTCGCAAAACGCCATCAACAAATCGCCGGCGCTTGAAAAGCGCCGGCCATTGGGGTAAAAAAACGCCGGCCTTGCTATTATTGTTTGTAGTGCATGATTAGTCGGGCGGATAGTAGGTCGTACTCTAGTGTATATGCATATATCGGGGCTAGAGGGACACTTGCGGGATGTTCGCACAACGAGCCGGGCGGTGGATCTCCGGGGCTGGAATTTGTACTCATGGAATGTCTAAACTTTGTTTTATTACTGGGTATTTATCATGGCGAGGGATTAAACCATTTAATGTGGAGTACGTAGGTGCTTGCCCTCGGACCTATGTAGTATGTAATTCATAGAATCCGAACAAGTATGCATTAGTGTCATTGTAGTATAACATCTGTATTAGGCATTAAGTCATATCATACATTGACATGATTAGGATAGTCACTCTTTACACTTTTATATGCATTCAAGTTTGTGATTGTTAAAGTAAGAGATTCGTTATAATACAACATAGAGAGGATCGTTGTTTATAATATTGCGTCGGTTGTAAGCAACTGACGTACCCACAGTTTCATATGCAGGTCTTGGAACTTACAGAAAAATGTAAAGATGAATTTGATGCTGATGTTTATTTACACGCCAAAATTGTTAAAATTGTATATTTATCTTGTTGTACTTTATTTATTTTCTGCTGTGTTATTGTTGTAAAAGAATAATGTTGTAATAAAAAGTTTTAAATTCCTAGTGAAATTGTATGAAGTGAAGTGTAAATCCTGTTGAGCTACGAATTACCATATTTTGGTATTCGGGGCGTTACAGTTATACAAGTTGTATTTGATCATCTCAGGAATTTTGTTTTGCAAATTTATGATTTTACAAAAATTTAACGAAGTATCAATAAAAAGGTGCACGAAATTCAAAGCTGTGATTTTCTCGACATGTCGGTCGACTGCCTGGTTTTTGAACTAGAAGTGTCGGTCGACTGTCAATTATTTGATTTTGGGATTTTTGCATGTCGGTCGACCGACCACTTTTGAACTGAGTTCGACGGTCTACCGTCAGTGCTTTGGCTGACTGTTTTTGTTGAGTTTTTTTCTCCGTTTTCTTGAACGATTGTTTCTTCGATATTATGGACTATTGATCTACTATTTTGGGTGATGTTTTGCTACAGATTGCAGTATTTTACAGAGAGTTACATTTTGATTATAGTAGAATTTAAGTTATATTTTTATGACTTTATAAAGTGAAATATATATGGTTTTTGAAGAGATTAATGTTTTGTGATATTCTATGACTTCGAAATATGATTCTCAGTTATTTAACGGATTTAATATTTTATTTCAGTTCTGGAAATTTATGAGTATATTGAATAAACTTGGATTTTTTTTTTATTAAAGAAGTTTTCTCGATATAAACGTTTTGATGATGGAATTGAGAGTTTTATTGAAAGTTTTGGTGTTGATATTCGTTTTGTGAGTCTCTAGTAGTTGAATGGGATTCTTGTAAGCCGACAAATGAGATTTTGTGAATTTTGACCAGTTGGGGTCATTGGGGTTGTTTGTGGAATTAAGTCCGGTAGGATACACTAACTCTAGAGAAGGGGGAATTTGTGTTTTAATAATAATCAACTTAAAGACAGACACTAGTGGAGATGTGACGGAACTTGGGAAACGTAAGTATATGCTCTTGGGGTCCAGTCCAACGGATGCGTTCCAGGACTTATGTGTTCTGTCTTGAGAGGACTATTAGTATGTTCGCGTGTCGAGGGTCTGCAGTGCCTATTCACGGAACATATAGGTACATTCGTGTATTGAGGGCCGACGGGTCTATTCACGGGACGTGCTTGTGTGCTTGCACGTCGAGGGGCGACAGTGGGGTACACGGTAGGGAGGTTATTCTCCGGTTTTTTTGTAGCTATTCTTACATGATGCTTGCGCGCCGAGGGTTGTGATGCCTATTCGCGAAGTAATCTGGATCTTGTTTCCATCACCGTAGTAGGATTAGTTACATAACAAGGGATCTAACCCTATAAAGTGGAGAACGATAAGGACTTGCACCGAACCTATGTAGTATGGAATACATAGAATCCGACAAGTATTCATTAATGCAATTGTGTTTTCTTGACTTGGTTTTATGCATGTTTGTTTTCTTGTTTTCCTAAACCTGACACTTAGTCTAGTTTCACTTGATGTTTTCATGTTTTATTTACTATCATTTCATATTCCATCTGTTACTATTGTTAGTATGTGTTTTCTATAACTTTATTGTTCATGTTTTATTTACATTGTATTTTTTTTAATGTCACTCACACCGTTATGGCTGACCCCTATAGTTTTGGGGGTTACGGTTATCTCTAGCTTCATATTTTACAGGTAGATACCTATAACTTGGCATTTGGATGCTTGTGGTAGAATGATAATGTGGCTTATGTAAATTGTAAATGAATGTGTTGTAAAAAAAAAGAAATTGTAATTCAAGGTGTTTAATTTTCTGCTGTGCTTTGTAAAGAATTAATGTAATAAAACTTGACAAAATTATCTGTATTTTGGCTATATTTACTATTACATTGAGGTTAATGCTGGGAATTGTCCCACGTATTTCTGAGATATTATATTGAAAATTCGGGGCGCTACATGTAGTCCAGTGGAGAGCGGTAGAGAGCCTTATGCAGCGCCTTATGAGATAGGGTAGACGAGAGAGAGATATTAATGAGGCTGACAGAAGTGATGACAACTTCAGCTAAGACGGTACGGGGAACATAGGATGAGAGTAGAAGAGCACGAGTCGTCTTAGGAATATGACGATGCTTGTGTTCATGTGTGTGAGGGCATGACTGCTATAAAAAAGTGTTGTGAGACTAAAGAATCGATAGTAGTAGAAGAGTACTCATGATCACAATCAGAGCAAAAAATCTTGAGTGCATACCGAACTGAGTATGAATCATGGCAGTAAATGTCTGGAATCTCAAATCATTGATGCATAAGGTACACCCATCTGTAGTGAGTGAAGGCATCTATGAAGCTAACATAATAGAGATAACCAGAACAAGAACCCATATGTCAGAATGAACAAGTTGAAAAGCATGAATGAACTGAGAAATGCTTTTATTATTAAAAAGAATGGCTAAGTGTTTTGCCAACTTACAACCTTGATAAACGGACAAATGTGTAAAAGAAAGACGGCCAAGAGCACCAGTACGGGTTAAACTCTTTAGGAGAGATTCACTAACATTACATAAACATCTGTGCCACAGATAGACATCAGATGACACGACACCAGCAAAGCTAGAATGAGAACCATGTGCATGAAAAAATTCTAGATTATACAGATGACCACGCCGGCAAGCACGCCCAATCGCCTGTCCATTATGTGGATCCTAGATAGAACAACCGAAAGAATCGAAGGTAACAGTAGGCCATTATCACACAGAGCACTAATGAAAATAAGATTCATGGATAAATGAGGAGCATAAAGAACAAAAGGTAATGTGAGAGTGTGAGAGCGAATAGATCCTGAGTGTGTAGTGAGAAGTAGTGAGCCATCGGTTGTCTATAGTAATAGAAAGTGAGAGGAAAGTTCAGTGCTGGTGGTAAGCAATGTATAATCACTCGTAAGATGATGTGATGCACCAAAATATAAATGAAGAATTCATACCATGAATAACAGAGAAAGCATGGGCAAATGAGCCAACAATGACAGACTAACCCAAGGTCTGAAGTTCTAGCTAAAAGAGGCAATGCTGATGGTTGGTATAATCAGCAAGAGATGGCAAAGTTGGAGTAATGGCCATGACACAAGGTGTACGGGAAGGAGTATGGAGAGAAGGTAAACGTTCTTGCTTCCTCCGCTACTAGGACTAAACTAGAAGCTTTAGATGCTGGATAAAGCAATCATTATCAAAGTGACCAGTCTTTCGACAATTGTATAAAATCAAAAATGGCAAGTGTGCTCGAAGTTGCCAATCTGTTAGCAAATAGTGCAAAGGTGACTGAGGCGATTAGTGGGAGGGGTGTTGCGACGGGCAGGATGAGGAGGCATGTGATTGTTGCGAAGCACGCGAGAGGAGGTGGCACAATAAGTGATCGCAAGAACACTCTCACTGCCTGATTGTGAGGTAAAGTCATGAGTCGGGAGAGCGTGCAGTCGTGTTTCCTCAGCAACAAGATCAGAAATAGCAGCCTTAAGATGGGGAACCGGGTCTTGATGTATCAACTGACTGCATAAGGACTAATACTCAGGTCGAATACCCATTGTAAAGAACATAAATGTTGCACATGAACATCATCATCCTCTAGCTACAGTAACTCATGCCAAATGTTGCACATGAATATGTAATGCTCCTAAATGGTGCGATCACCCTAACGATCAACACCTGATTGAAAAAGGAACTGGTACTCATGTGCTCCACTAGCCTGAACATACTGGGTAGTCAATCAGAGCCAAAGGGCTGCTGCACGACAAAGACGAAGAAGATCGGTACGAAGAGTGCAGTCAACGGAGGAAATGATGAAGGCAATGACCCAATGATCATTATCATCCCATGTGGTTTGGGAGGTATGGATGAGTTTCTTGGCGGAATCATCGTCTGAAGTCTTGGGAACTACAGGACAAGTGGTATATCCATCAATGTATCCCCAATATAGGGAATGCCCCATAAAAGTGGCCTAAACGGTGGTAGATCAATATGTTCAATCCTTAGCAGAGGTAAGAGTGAAGTCGATGGAGACAGAAAGGAACTGACGAAACAGAGGCTCCAGGGTGATGTAGAAGCAGTAGAATTTGGTTACCTTTTTTTTAAAGGAGTGGGGCGGAGGGGGGGGGGGGTAGCTTGGGTACAGGTTGGAAGTGGGTCAGGTTTGGAGGCAGATGTGGTTTAGGATTTGGAGAATGAACAATAGGAACAAGCAAGGGAATCATCATATTTGGAGAAAAATGAGAAGACTTAAAATAGGGTTAGGATCTACAGATTGAAGGAAGGAAGAGGAAGAAGAGTTTTTAATTTGAAGAGGTAGGGGGTAAATAAGTAATTTAATAACTATAACAGAATGATTCAAGTTAATTGAGGAATGGGTATAATAAACTTTAGCAAACATTTTATAGGCATTTTGTATTGGACTCAAACATTGAGAGGGTACTTTGTATTTTGCTTTTTACAAGTAATACGCAAAGTATTTCTCTCAATATTGTAAAACCCTTTATTCAACTATGTTAGTCGACATACTCAATTATCTTTATCCGTTCAAAGAAATATTTGGATACGCAACTCCACATATGTGTTACATGTATTTTTCATTTTCTTTAGGACGGACGGAAGGCTTAATTGTATTATTATTATTATTTTTTATAAAAAAGACGGAAAACTTATTTAAAATATAGTTACATGCATCGATAGGGTTGGCAAACGGGTCGAACCCGTCCGGGTTGGAACCCAACTAGGGCGGGTTCGGGTCGGGTCTGAGTGGCAACCGGGCCGGGCCGGGCTTGGTTGGAATTGCAAAAACTCGACCCGCCCAACCCGCGAACCCATTCGGGTCCAACCCGGGTCGGGTCGGGTCGACTCGCGGGTTGGCTCGTTTATTTAATTTTTATTTTTACTTTAAATAATTGTAATTTTAATTAAAAAAATGAAATAATAATAATAAGACTCAAAGAGTAAAATTGCCACAAAAAATTGTATATATTATTAATATGATTTCAACTTGTACAATTTTTCCAATTTGTAATAAGAAATAAATATTTTCTACAAATTTGTTTTATACAATAACAAATTTCTTCGATACAATTTCAATTATCTTCAATTATCCTAATTTTTATAACAAACAAAGATTTTATAAATTTTTTGTACATTTACAAATTTCTTCAATTTGTTGGTCTTCAATTTGTTGTTGTTGTTGTTGGTATTCAATTCTTCATGTTGGTTGCTATTGTTGTTATTATTGTTCTTCCGGCGAGTTGCTTCCACTTGTAGATGTGTCGAACCCTATTCCTTGAGTCCTAACTTCGGCCTTCATCTAGTCTTCTGTGCAGACGAGCATCTCTAACGATTGAGACTTCAAGCAATTCCTGTAATCGGTTAGAACCCTGCCACTTGTAGAAAATGCACTTTCTGAAGCAACTGTAGGGACAAGAGGAGTTAGTAGATCTTTAGCCATATATTTAAGAATACTATAAGTATGTTCATGGTCTTTCCACCATTGTAAAATATCTAGTGAAGAAGTAAAACTTTCAGAATCTTGTTGATTATACCAATATAATTCATTTGGTTGATTAGTCCTAACTTTTTTTGATTGAATTTTTGCAAGTAAATTAAATGTGGCATCATCTAATTTATTCTTACCCTTACCTGTAGAAGTAGAAGAAGAAGAAGTAACTAAAGTAGTAGTACTACTAGATGAAAAACTTCTATCATAATAATCATACAAGTTATTTAATGTCGATTGAAATTTAGCTAAAAATGTTCCGCAATCAATTTCAGATTCATCTTCCTCAAGTAAAGTAAAAAAAACATTTCAATCAAACTCTTCGTATTAAAATACTTCAAAAATTTGGTGTATGCAGGTTTCACAATATCACCAATAAAAGAATCATTGATCATTTCACAGAAAGTTTGCATCATAATAACTATTGAAATAAAAATGCTACTAGAAGTAGATTCATAAGATTTTGAAAATTTGAAAGTTGCGGTTTAAAAGGTTCTAAAAATTTTAACAAAGATTCGGCATAAAATCAAGTTTGGGGAGTCATTTCAAAATTTGGCATATTTTTTGCCATACAAAAATCATTTATACATGCTTTATATTCAATAACAACATGTAGCAAATCAAAAGTAGAGTTCCATCAGTGTTTAACATCCTTTAGAAATTTTCTAAAATGTATATTTTTAAGCCTACACCAACTTTCCATTCTTGAAATATAGGGCCACTTAATGCAATAAAATGTACACAATTTCTAATTTTAACTATATATGGTTCAGCTATTTTTAATGTATCTTGAACTCATAAATTTAAAATATGACATGCACATCTAACATGAAAAATATTGTCAGATGGAGGGTCTAATGCGGTTTTTAATATACTAATTGATGCATTATTGTTAGACGCATTATCAAAACTTATACACATAATTTTATCACGGATATGAAAAACATCACAAATTTCTAAAATACGATTTGCAATTTCAATACCACTATGGGGATAGGGCAACACGGCAAGTGATATGATCATTTTTTGAATAATCCAATTACTGTCGTTCCAATGACAAGTTATTCCCATCATTGGAATATTGTTGCAACCCATCCAACAATCGGAGGTTAAAGAAACTCTACAAGTTAAACTCCATAAAATGGCAATCAAAGCTTCTCTCATTTTATTGTACATTTTAAAACAATCAGATTTGCAAGTATTCTTAGGGATTCTTTTAAAATGGGGGGTTTAATGCGGTTTGACTAAAAATTTCTAAGTCCCTACTCTCGGAATAGGAAAATGGTAACTCTTCTTTGATTACTGGTCGGGCCATTTCTCGACGAACAAGTTCGGGATCATAAGAATGACTATCAACTACACCGGTCCTAGGGTGGATTTTTTGTTGGCTGGGTAAGTCTACAAGAAGTTCCTTGTGTACATTTTGCATGTGTCGTTTTATTGTACCCGTCTCCTCGCCCTTCTTCCATTTGTATACTTTCGAACAAGTTTTACAAATTTTTATACCTACACTCGGATTTTCTTCGTCGGGGACAGAATCATAAAATTTGTGTCAATCACTAGTTTCCCCTCCAGTTTTCGTACTACTACCCGGATGTGTTGTTTCGGTTGCTTGTATTTGTGATTCTTCTTCTATGTCTATGTCTCCTACAAACTCATTGTGTGTACCAATGTGTTAGGTCACAGGGTACTCTTCGGCGGGCTCATTTTGTGGGACAATAGGAGGCATACGAGAAGTGTCGGTGGAATCTTGTCCACTTTGGCTACGGCCGCTACCTCGTGATCCAGACATGTTGATATAGTAGTATATGTCAAAAAATTAAATACAATCTAGGTGAGATAAGTTTTAATAAAAAAAAATCTAGAAAATAATAGGAGGGTTATGAGAGAGAAGATACAAAAACCAACAAACAAATATGATAAAAAAAAATATAACTACAAAAAAATATCAACACAATAAGAGGGTTGTAAAATTTTGATACCGTACTTCGCGGATACTCGTATATAGAATGAGAAAGTAAAAGTAGAAGTAGAAGTACAAGCCCAGACTCGTATATAGATAGAAAGAGAGCTTCTTTGTTAGAGCCTTGGAGGAGTTGAAGACTTGAAGACGTAGTTGAATGTTGAATTCGATACGATCGAAATTTGTCGCTTCTATGTTAATGTTGCTAGCTTCTTTGTTGACAAAATTTCAAAAAAATTGAGATTGAATTGAGTAGTAGCAGTAGTAAAGAGAGTAAGAGAATAAGGTGTAAAATTTTTAGATTGAGTTTAAGGGGTATTTATAGGGAAATACAAAAAAACCAAAAAAAAAACCACACACAAAAAAAAAACGGCTAGAACAGCGCAACGACTCTGTTTTCGTCCGTTGGACCCGTGGGTCGAATGTTTGGCCCGTACGAGTCTAACGGTTCGAAACCCGTGGGTTGGCTACTGTTTACCGGGTTGGCGGGCCGGATTCAACAATTTGAAAAACCGCATTTCTCGCCGGGTCGACCCGCTTAGTCTCGCGAGTTCAACCCAAACCCGAACCTTGTATTTACGGGCCAGGTTTGGCGCGGATTCTTAATTAGGACTAACATTAAATATAAATATTAGGACTGCACTTATTTCTCCATTGCACTAGCTGCGTGTTATTCGGTTTTTGTATTATTTCGTTCTCTCTTAATAATTTTTTCCTTCGGGCTCTTGCAGGAGTGAGCGTTTCTTTTATTGGTGCTTGTGGGCTCTCCCGTGGCCTTTTGTTTTTTGACTGTGGTTGGCGGAGTCCCTAGCGATGCTAGTTTGTAGCCGGGTCTTCTTCAAACCATCAGTTTTTTGCTTACCACTGGTTTATGGATTAGACTTTGGTTCTCCTCTTTAGCCTTTTTAGCTCTTTTGCTCTATGACTGTTGGCAGGTGGTTTTTTTGGCTTTATGGATGTTTATGGCTGTATGTGATACCAAGTTAGGTGGGTGAGCATGAGGTTGTAATCTTGTTGTTATCTATCTCCTTGACTTGTTATCACTGTGGTCAGACTATTCTCTCTCCCTGATCATTAATCTATGTTTAGTTGTATGTTATTTGGAGACTTGTTCTATTTCTCCAGTGCGTGTTTTTTTATTGCTGCCTGCTTGCTTAGTTATATAGCTTTTGGTCTGAGTTGCGATTCTAAGCTATTGGTTCCTCTGAGATGTTGAGCAACTTGTTTTGTTGCACTTCAGTTTAGTGATTATGCCCTCTCATTTGATTATTGGGGGCCCTGCTCGGTGCCCTGGGCTTTTGCCCAGACTTTCGGTCAGGTGTTGGTGTCGCTGCCCGGCTCCTTCCCTGGTGACTGGCAACGGTGCCCTCTTTGCCTGCATTAGTGTCACTGCCCCCCCTGCTCTCTGTCCCGATGGAGCCAGCTTTGTTTTCGTTTGGCCTACTACGAGGTCTGCCGATCGCTCAACTCCTGCTCGCTCCGTGGTCGACTGAGTCTCCCTATTCATTGTTTTGTATCTATTACTTTAGTGTTCTCTGCCAGCTTGTTGTAGTTTAGTATTGTCATCTTATTGTTTTGTTTGTTTTACCTCTGGTAAAACCATCCTTGTTGTCGCTGTACAGTACTTTATTGATTTATATATATTTTTTGATCGGGCTGGAGTCGGTTGACTCTATCCATTTACATTAAAAAACATTAAATATAAATACATGCTCTGCACGTATAATATTCTGAAAAATAACCTCACCGCTTTAAATCGACGGCCATCTCTTCTCTTACCTCGGAATCCGAAACGCCGAGACTATCCAAACGCGATGGCGGGAATCGCCGACGCCGACGCCATCAAAAAAGCGCGGGAAAGCGACTGCTCGTTCGTATGGGACGACATTTGGAAGCTCTACTACAATGCTAAGTTCCAATCTCTCTCTCTCTCTCTCTCTTCCTATTTTTAGAGTTTTTTTTAAAAGAAATATTCAGGGTTTTTTGGGATACAGATTTTCTACGATTGTGTTGTTTTTGTAAATTCAAGAATTCATTCAGTTCCTTTTTGACCAATTGATCGATGCCTGTGGTCTTTCCATCTTCAAGACCGAATTGCGATGTTTTACTTTAAATTGGGGATAATTGCATTGACCTGTAAGTAAGGAAAACTTGGTGTAACTTGTGTGCATTGCACGTGGTCAATGTGAAACTGTTCGAGCTGAGAAGTTAGTGAAACGATTTGTACAAATGTTGGCTGTTGATAACCTCTCTTTGTCGAGTTATCGTTGTGAATCTAAGTATCACCGAAACTTCTATGGTCAAGCTGTACGCTTATCAGACACCGACACTTCATGGACACTCCTTGTACATGTGTCTGAATTTTATAGTATATCTTGCATCATGCATGACACTTCTTGGACACTTGTCTGATACATTTCGACACATAATCAACAATATCCAAACACTTAATTAACTCTTATTAATCGTGTATTCCTCTCCAATATTCTATTGGATATGATGTGTTATTACTTTTCGATGGGTAGTAGTCGAGTAGGTATCTTTTTTTTGATTAAGTAGCTCATAGTTTTATTAGTCAATTGGTTTATGTTATCTGGGTTCAATTTAAGAATTGTTTTGATAAGGTGACGTGTTTCATTAATGATCGATTAACGAAATGTACAAAAAATTCCAATACAACATACCCTATACCAGTCTATTACATTAATGATCTTCCCCAAAATAAAACTTGCAACATCACATAAATAAAAATCTCCCACATAGCCCGGGCAAGTATAGCTCGGATCCTTCCTGACATAGCTAGGAGCATCCCTGCCTCGGTCCGTCAATCCTCTATTGTGCTCACTCCATTCTTGGCTTCTTCCACATTCCTGCTTGACCTGCCCAGGCCTCTATTAGAACAAGCAGTTTATGAAGTAACATGAAAAGTACATTTATAATTACGGAAATAAGACTCATTCCTATCTAGCCATAGACTCCACAAAATAGCCCCAACCGTAATATCCCGTAGAAGTCTATACTCTTTGTTAATGTGCTTTGATCTCCATTCCCCCCCCCCCCCACACGTCCTCGGTGCAACTTGGAATTGCTGTCGTGTGAAATCCCAGACCCATGACCTCCCAAACTAACCTAGCCCTAGGACAACGGAAGAAGAAGTGAGTCGTATCTTCCTCTTCTAGTAGACATCGCTGACACGTAGCGTCGTTCAGAATGTTTCATCTCTTAAGGTTAGTCTTTGATAGGATTCCGTCATTAAGCACCAGCCACAGGAAAGCTTTAATTTTGGGAGGAACTTTAGCCTTCCAAATGTTACTTGCATGTGCATTCCTCATTCCCCTGTCGTTAAGGAACCCGTACATGGTGGAAACCGAATAAGTTTGATTTACCCCTATTCTCCAATTTCTGACGTCCTCCTGTGACCTGTCTTGGGAGCCCTCTTCCTGCAGGAACGCGTTGAGCCTAATCAATTGTTGCTGGCCCTCACTCGAGAGGCTCCCCTTGAGCTCCAAAGCTAGGTTTCTGTGCCTCCATACATCTGCCACCAGGGCGTCCTCCCTCTTTGCCGCCGACGCAATGTCGGGGAAGAGCGATTGTAAAGTATTATCGCCACACCATTTGTCTTTCCAGAATCTAATGCTGTTTCCCTTCCCCTGCTTGCATCTAGTATTCATGTGGTAGATTTCTCCTACCTTAGCTACGCCCTTCCAGATACCGGACACCTTACCATGCTTAGATTTCCCTCCAAATCTCATAATCTTCCTCCTTCGGTATCTCATGAACGAGTTGCTCCACCACGCTTTGCATTGTCTGTGCATCTTCCACCACCACTTGGACAATAGGGCCTTATTCATATCTTTGAGGTTAAGGATCCCCAAACCACCGAATTCTTTCTTCTTGCATACCCTATCCCACCTGATGAGGTTAATGCCCTTATTATCGTCTCGCGTTCCTTTCCATAAGAACTTCCGCCTACGTTTATCAATTCTTTCGACAGCCCAACTGGGGATCTCATAGATCGACATGAGGTATGTAGGAATGCTGCTTAGGACGGAATTGATTAAAGTAATTCTACCCCCCAATGATAGAAATTTTCCTTTCCAACCTGTCAGTTTTTTCTCAATCTTTTCCACCAGAGGAATCCAGTCCTCCTTCTTCAGCTTTCCTGGTCTGATCGGCATTCCCAAGTACGTGAGCGGATACTCTTTTGTTTCGCATTGCATCATTGTTGAGGTAAGATCCGCGGCTCCTGCGTTAGCGTTTCTTAGTGCAGTAACGCAACTCTTATGAAGGTTAACTGCCAGACCGGACCAAAATTCAAAGCACCTTAGAAGGATCCGTATAGACAGAATTTCTTCCACCTTAGCCAAGCTGAACAACAAGGTGTCATCAACATACTGTAGGATTGCCAAAGGTTCTGAGATCCCTTTAACTGTAATCCCTTTAGTCAACCCTGCCTCCATTCCCCTTTTACTCATCTCGAATAAACCGTCAGCAACTATTGCAAAAATAAGCGGTGAAAGTGGGTTTCCCTGTCTCAGTCCTCTCTTACATCTGATCTCCCTTCCTATCGATCCATTCACTAGGACGAATGACTTGCCATTCCTAATGCACATCTTCATCCACTGCCTCCATTTATCTCTGAACCCTTTGAGTTTCAATGCCTCGTCCATGCACTCCCATTTTACCGTGTCGTATGCCTTTTCAAAATCTAACTTCAGAAGGAACCCGTCAACCTTGTCTTTGTTCCCTCTGAACACTATTTCATGAGCCGATGCGATGCTATCTAGGATGTCCCTTTCTTTTTTAAACCCACTTTGGGCTTCCCCAACAATGTCGTTTATAACTATGTTTAATCTACTGGCCAATGTCTTAGTAATTATCTTGAAAGATCCGTTAAGCAAGCTGATGGGCCTGAGATCCCTAAATCTAAGTATTTCTACCTTTTTCAGGATAAGGACCATGTTCGCGTAGTTAAGTCTCTCCACCTGCGCCTCCCCATTGAACAACTCGTGAAAGATATCCATCAGATCTTTCTTGATGATGGCCCAATATTTTGAGTAGAAGATCGGAAAACCATCTGGTCCTGAAGCTTTGTCTTGCCCCAACCTCTTAATAGCCTGTAACACCTCCTCCGTGAAGTTCACTTCTAGTCTCTCACCTCCCTCAAAACCTCCGTCGTTCCACATGTCCGAGCTCAATTCACATCTTATTGCCCTCTTCCTTCCCAATAGGTCTCTGAACAAATTATCAATATGGTTTCTAATAACGATTTCATCTTCCATCCACACATCTTCCACAAATAGTCCCCCGATTTGATTGTGTCCCATTCTCCCGTTGGCCACCTTATGGAAAAAGGCAGTGTTTGCATCTCCTTCCTTCAACCATTGAACCCTCGATCTTTGTCTCCAGTAGCATTCTTCCATTTCTCCTATTCTAAAGATTTCTGTCCTACTGGCGGCAAGCTCATCGAATTCTCCCGCGTGTAGGGCTCTATCCTCTTCGTTTTTTTCTAATTCTTGAATTCTCCTTCCTAACCTCTCTTTTTTCTTCTTGACCTCCCCAAATTCCTCCTTTGCCCAACTCTTTAAGCACTTCCTCAGTCGGCGAAGTTTAACGATCCATCTAGATATTGCGTCGTTTGCCAGCGTCGGCATCTCCCATGAATCCTTAATGACCTTTGAGATGTTTGGGCTTAGCGACCAAGCCTTCTCAAATCTAAATTGGCGCCGTCCTACTCTCCTATCATTCCCCCAATCAAGAACCAGTGGTACATGATCAGACGTAAATCTCGGGATAGATCTCACCGTTGCCAATGGGTGTAAAGCTTCCCAGTTAGTGGAGACCAGAACTCGATCTAGTTTGGCAAGGGTTGGGTTCGATTGCATGTTAGTCCAGGAGAATCTACGGTCGCTCGCTTGGATTTCAATGAGGCTAAGGTTGTTGATGAAATTGTTGAATCGTTGCCTATCCCTCTCGTTTGAGTCCCTACCCTTGTGTTCATAAGAAAATCTAGTGATGTTAAAATCCCCGCCAAGGATCCACGGTCCCATCCATCTATCTCTGATGTTTTGCATTTCCTCCCAAAATCCCTGCCGCAGACTTAGATTATATGGGCCGTAAACTGAAGTGACCATGTGCTCCCAGCCATCTCGTTTCCGTTTGATGACCAGGGTGACCGTAAAATTGTCCACGAAATCGTCTATATTCTATAATATCGAACACCTTAGAATCAACTCCTATTGCTATACCCCCCGACATCCCCCTAGCTGGTTTAGACCGCCACACAAAATCTCTAAGCGTCCTTAATCCCACAAAGTCTTGACCCTGCTGCTCACCTATCTTAGTTTCTTGAATGGCACACAGTATCGGGTTAATCCTAGCTATAGTGTCATTTACTAATCTAGCCTTGACCTTGGACCGCATCCCTCTCACATTCCAGAATATGTAACTCATGGGAAAACTAACTAAAAATAACGTCTATCCTACCCTCCTACCCTGAACTACCTATAGGCTTAACCTATAAGCTTCTTCCCTGAGGATTCTAACTCTATTACTTCGTTCTATTCCCGACGATCCCATATTTAAACCAAACATACTAGCATAGTAAAGAAGAACGTCATTGAAAATAAAACTAAGAATTGAGAACGAACCTCCGTAGGCTGACATTGGCTCCTTGGCCTTGGCTGCCGATCTGATCAGGTCCTCCTCACTAGGCCCTTTAGCTCCCCACCTGTCGATTTGCCTCTTGCTCTTTCTTTTTGATTCCTCAGTGCCCTTCAATGCTTCTCCTCCCTCAGACTCCACACTATCCTGTATGACCGGTGTTAGAGCCTTAACTTCATTCTCCTACTTCTCAAATTTGCCGTCGGAGTCCATAATCTCCCTACCTACATCGTCTAGAGCTTCAATAATGCCTTCCACCGTAGAGAAGTCTTCCCCTAACTCTGGTTGGATCTGCCCGTGCTCCTGATCTCCTTTCTCCTCTATTCTGTGCTCGCTTTCCTCTCCATCTGGCTCTTCAACTTCCGCCCCTCCCGCATCTTCTAACTCGATGCTCTTAACTCCCGAAGAGCCTCCTTTTTGGAACAAGCTAGCCTCTGTGGACTCCCTCTCAAAGCTTTTTGCCCATTGGCCCGGCCCAGCAAGAAGTAGGCTATGGGTAATGGTCTTCACTGCCATATCTAGAGCGGCCTTGAAATTTGTAGAGGAGAGACTCAACATTTCAGCCTGTTTGATGGTGGGCCCTCCTGTCGCTAAAGCTCCCTCCCTGTTTGCTGCCTCGATTTTTGAGACGCAACCCACAGTCGCAGGGGCATTAATGCTGACCTGACAGCTATCAAGTTGAAGCTGACCCCTATACCCATTTCGTTGACCTGTTGGTGAGCCATCATTGTCGCCCTAGGTCATCCTCCCATGAGAGAAGCTGGCATGAATAGTACCTAGTACTGTGTCACATCTATGCACAGTACCTAGGACTTTGGAAGGAGAGCCAATGGGACATCGCTGTCCCTCATCTGTACCATGCCGCTGATCCCCTTCTTTCCCGCTGGCTATAGGATCCCGAGCTTTTGACTTTGCTGTTCGGTGTGATGTGCTATGCTGTTTGCCACTTTCTTGTGATCGATCCTGTACACCAACAGTATGGTGAGAGAGCTTCTCATTTGAACGGCTGAGAAGCCTCTTAGATACATCCGATCGCCACTTCTTAGAAGATATTCTATTTTGGCCTAAACCAATGACGGCCATTTGTATCCATTGCGATAATCGAGCAGCGCTAAGTAGAGCGCACAACTCTGTATATAATGGCAAATCACGACGTATTTGTAGACGCCATAATACTGTTCGACAGTTACTCTCCAATGAAATTATTGCCATTTACTTTGTGAGGTCACAGGATAACTTAGCGGATCTATTTACTAAGGGATTATCCAGAGAGAAAATTAACTGTGCATCGAGGGGAATGAGGTTAAAAGCCTAAAAACAGTACAAGTTACCTTATACGGAAACCTAACCTGGCGACTAAAGATCCCACGGACCAGGTTCAATAGGACAACCAGTTATGATTAACTCAAACAGTAATGCATTTGGACTCAGGTCCATCTCATTCCTAGGGTGCAAAATATAAATGCATGCCTACACAAGTATTAAAAGGTTAAGCTATGCTTTTAATGACGTCTATATCTTGAAAAAAATCACAAGTGGAGTATGGTAGGGTACTCTTTATGGATGCGGTCACCTATGTAAGTGTGAGCTGGGTCGGCTCTATGAGAACTTTTGAAAGGTTGGAGTTCTCTAAAACACTCGCAAAACTGAGATTTGTTCAGGGCCAAAATGAACACAACCGAGAGATTGGATGTGAATAACACAATGTTGTGTAAAGTTTATTGTTTGGGCATATATTAACGGCTGACGGTTCAAGATGAAATATTTCACCGATTAGCCAAGTATGTCCAATAAACTTTAACTAGGGAAGGTTCAAAGTGACATATCTATCTATCCACGATGCAACATTGTTTCAATTGCACTCTGTGATATGTACCTGTTGTAAGGTGGGAGACGAAAATTATCATTCATGTAGGGAATTGTTGGAAATCGGTTCCATCGTATCTACTCATCAAGACGTATAAAATGATGTACTCACATGTCCAAAACGGATTTCAAATGAATGAAATATTCGCCTCCGAAGTTAGCTTGTTAAAATGAAGAATTGGACTTTTGCTTGATATGTGACATTGAAAGTTAGTCCCATATCGGAAAGAAGCAAAAAGCATATGAAGTTATAAGTTAAAAACTGAGCCAAAGGGTTGTGTCCTTAGGGGTACGAATATTTTCTCCGGAGGGAGAACGCACCCAACATGGGCGTCGGTGTAAAACACGCGCGCGCCCGCCCGGACCCGGGCTTGGGCTTGGGCTTAAAATAGTAAACTTATTTTTTCAAAAACCAATTCTGATTTTGTATACGGGCTAGATACGGATACGGACAGTTGCAACTGTCATGACAGTTTTTGTCTAAACATTTGCAAAAACTGCCAAGGGTTTAGGACTATAAATAGGACTGGATTCTGATTAAATCCGAGTCCAATTTACATCATCCCTACCACTCTGTATCAGTGCAGATATCACAAAATCCGTTGTCACTTCCTTTCTCGCTCGAGTCTCCATTATTCTAGTGTAAGTTAGTGGAGTTCTGACTGTTGTATCTTGGGAGATTATTGCCGAATAACATGTATACACTGTAGCAGTGGCAAAATAAACGTCTTAAGGACATTGTTTTCAACAAGCCTCAGTCTGTCTATTTCTCTTCACCATATTCAAGGTCAGAATTGAAGATAACTTATCTTCTTTCTGTGCTTTGCGTACAGTGATACACGCTGTTTGCGAAACAGTCTCTTTAATTCACGATTATCAATGTCCGAATTGAAGATACCATATCTTCCTTTTGTTCTTTGTTGATAGTGAATTATACTGTTTGCGTAACAGTATTATTATTATTAAATTCGAGTAGGAATTTAATTCGTTGTTATTAATTTTTCCATTTAAAAAAATAAAATAATAATCGTGTCTACTTAAGGTATAACAACATGTACTGATTGTATCGACACACGTCTTATGCATGTATCGATGTCTCGACACTTGTCTTATGCATGTATTGATTGCTCGACACGCGTCTTATCATCTTATGCATGTACAGATCGTGTGTCTTATAAATGTATCGATTGTATCGATTTTTTCGTTTTCTTCCATTCTTTCTACAAAAGCTTAGATGCCGCATTTTCGTAGCCACAATCTAATAGTTTTTTTTTCTTCACTATTCTACAGTCTAGATGATTATTCTTCATCTCTTAATTTCCGTTCTATTTTATGAAAACAAGCCTTATGGAATGGGTGGCATTGGAAAATTTGTGAGATCTGTGAAGGCAGAAAGGTACAGTTCACTTTTGCTTCTGTGGCAAACTTCAAGCAGCTTTCAGGTAAAGTCTCAATTTGCATAGATACTAGACAGTTTTGTCATTAACTATTTACCAGTCAGAATGGACATTTATTTATATAATAGTAGTTTGGAAGGAATTCTAAATGGATTAAGTTCTCAACTGTGTTATGTTTGGTTTGCCTCTTTCAAAGCTATTTAGATTTCCAACCATCACCTTCTATGCATTAACTTTTCGTAGAACTTAGATGAATCATTTGATTAATCTACTACATAGATCGAGTATTAGTTGATGTATTATGATATATCATATTAGGTACATTGCTAATTCATCTTATGATTTTCCTTATTTTAGCTCTCAATTGTACAATTTAACTTTCACTTTCGTCTTGTTTCTGCTTGTCTGTGTGTGGATCTTTACTCACACTTTTTCGCCTTTACTCTATGTAATTTTGTTTTTTTTTAAGGACCTGGATGGGCTCTGTTCCTGTTTTCTTTCTTTTGCCTGCTCTTGGCTTTACTTGTCTATAGTATCCTCTCAGTAATGGTATTGGCAATTTCGCACAATCTACCCAAAAAAAAAAGAATTGTCAATATACTTCTGAATGTGGCTAGAAATTTTATATCTAATCTCTTGTACATGTTTATATTATGAAATTTTATTGACATTTTCGTTGTAGAAAATGGTCAAGAAAGGGTACCTTATTTCAGTAAAAATGATAATTAAGCATTGTTTCCATTGAGTATTAATCTTTTATAATGATCATGGATGCAATTAATTAGAAACATCGTAGAAGTCATCTATTAGACAAAAATAAATAATTCTTAGTGCCAACAGCCCTAACAAAATTGCATACGTATAGAGAAGCAAATCTTCATCAAAAGAAAATGGATAATGAAGAAAATCTTCATTAAAAATATTAATGAAGGAAATCTTTATAAGAACAAAATGGATAATGAAGCAAATTTTCTTAAAAAGAAATGGATAACGAAAAAAATCTTCAAGAATGCTCAAGCAAATCTTTTACATTTATTGGTTACATCACTTACTTTATATAAATACAGGCCAACAGATAGAAACGTCATTACTTTCACAAAACCCTAGCTCAACCTTAAATTCAGTTTTTGTCAACTTATTAATTCCAATGGCAAAATTGCAGGGGAAGCATACCCTGAAGAAGCAAAAGTGCTCTCTCTGGATACAGTCTTCGTTATGGTGGGTTATAATTGCCGCATCCATAACAACTAACCTAGTCTTAGTATCATATCTCTCCCCTCTATATAAGGTCCAATCTGAAGGGAGATGCGAAGAAACAACCATTCATGAAGAGAAGACAACTGCAGTGACCGAGATGAGAGTCAGATCTGACCCCAATACTAAGAATTCTGTTGTCATCGGTCTTAGTCAGTAAGTAGTAATAATAATGCATTTTTGTACTATTTAATGAATATTAACATGTATGATGTACATATATTACAGTGGGGATCCACTCGCGTTTGAAGGATTTTGGCAGAGTGTAGGAGAGGAGGCCAATACTAAGGATTCTGTCATCAGTCTTAGTCAGTAAGTAGTAATAATAATGCATTTTTGTACTATTTAATGAATATTAATGTGTGATGTTTGATGTACATATCTTACAGTGGGGATCCAACCGTGTTTGAAGGATTTTGGCAGAGTGTAGGAGAGGAGGCGACAGTTGTGATCCCTGGGTGGCAAACTTTGAGCTACTTCTCTGATGTTAGTAACGTGTGTTGGTTCCTTGAACCGGATTTCAATGTGGAGGTTAGGAGGCTTCACAAGTTGGTTGGAAATGCCGTCTCTGAAGGCCGACATATTATAGTGGGCACGGGATCTTCTCAGTTGTTTCAAGCTGCAATATTTGCCCTCTCTCCACCTGATGCTTCTGAGCCGATGAGCGTTGTTTCAGCTATGCCTTACTATTCGGTAAGCTTTCACAATTCAATTAAATTATTGCAAGTTAATATAAAAGTTATGTGATTTATAGTTGAGGAAGAAATTACAAGATATAAAATCATTGCTAAGAAAGCACGGGTTTGAATTTCTCAAACGGAAACTGCAATGTCGCAAACTAAAGGACTCAAAACATAGTTGTTTTATCATTTGGAGATAATAAAAAATGTGGTTAATGCATGGTTATTTGAACTGTGATGGTCCTGAAAAATTAGACAAATACTACTTAATATAAACCATATTACTAAACATTTAACTTGGCAAGTAATTGATTAGAATTTTGTTGTCTGCCAGATTTTTATGATTTATTTATTAAAAAATGTGGTTAATGCATGGTTATTTGAACTGTGATGGTCCTGAAAAATTAGACAAATACTACTTAATATAAGCCATTACTAAACATTTAACTTGGCAAGTAATTGATTAGAATTTTGTTGTCTGCCAGATTTTTATATGATTTATTGATTGCCTAATAGTGCTCATGTTTTATCTACCAAGGATTTTTGTTCTTTTCTTGGTGTCTTTCCAATTTTTATCATACAGTAATCTTTATGGTTATCATTTCACCTTTTAATTTTCTCGAGTCCTGGTCTTTTACATGTGCCTTATTATATCTATTTAGTTCAATCTTTATTGGTTGCAAGTACATCCTTAGGATCATAATGAAGAAGTATGATGACTAATTACTAGTATTTTCAGAATTATCCTTTGATGACGGATTTCCTACGCTCTCGTCTATATCATTGGGCTGGTGATGCCCGTACATTCAACGGGACATCCTACATTGAGGTTGTCTGCGCTCCAAACAACCCAGATGGCTTCATCAACAAACCGATCTTAAGTTTTGAAGGTGGGAAGACAGTCCACGACTTGGCCTACTATTGGCCTCAATACACTGCTATCACTGAACCTGCTGATCACGATATCATGCTCTTCACTGTATCAAAGAGTACTGGCCATGCTGGGACTAGGATTGGGTAATCAATTAACTTATATAATTCAAACAGGCGCTTATGAGCTATAACTTTTACAAGTGTAGCCTTTAAAGATTAATGATAAGTGTTGCTTGTACAATGTTTTCAAACTATCTTTTAGTTACCAGAATTAAGAGGTATAAATGCACGGTTTAAAAGTTAAAGTAAATAAGAAGACATCTTCTCTGTCAAAATGATTTCAGGTGGGCTATTGTGAAGGACCCCAATGTCGCTAAAAGAATGACCAAATTTATGGAGCTAAACAGCATTGGGGTGTCCAAAGACTCACAACTTCGAGCTGCTAATATCCTCAAAGTGATATCGGATGGCTATGAATTCCAAAACACTAAGTTAACAACAATCAAATTCTTTGATTATGGACGAAGCAAACTTGCCGACCGGTGGAGGAGACTGCGAGATGTCATTAAGCAGAATAACTATTTCAGATTGCTTGAATATCCTGTAGAAACCTGCAATTTCACAGGAGAGAAAGTTACTGCCTATCCACGTATGTTGCGTAAAGAAGTAGATAATTATTAGCTACTAGTTTAATTAAATAAATGTTTTGGCTAATAGATTTATCTTGTTATGTTCTTTCCTTTTTGGTGTATGCAGCTTTTGCTTGGATGAAATGCCAGAAGGAAGAGATTGAGGACGCTGAGAACTTCCTAAGGAGTCTCAAGATTCTAACTAGAAGTGGGAAGCATTTTGGAGCTAGCCGGAAGTATGTTAGAGTTAGCATGTTAGACCGTGACCAGACATTCGATTTGCTTATTGAGCGGCTTGCATCTCTTGAATGAGACAGTTTGTTTTTTGGGGTTCAATTGTATCCATGTAATTCCTTTATTGTGTTAGGATCGTGAGAAAAACAACAGAGATAAATTTGAGAAGAAAACAACACAAATATTATTTCTCAATCTCAAAAGATTTACAAAAAAAAACTCTCAATACTTTATAAGCTCTCTGTGGCTATCAATCTCTATTTTTCTCTTCAGTTGAGTGTATCTTCAAATGAAGAAAATAGTGAGAATTTATAGGAGGGGAAGAGACACCATGCTTTCAAAGAGACACCATGCTTCGGAAGAGACACCATGCTTGCACCAAACGTTGTCATGCATCAGCATGCACCAAACGTTGCATGCATGAGTGCATGCTCTTTTGTGGCGGGACCTACAATTCTCCCCCTCACGCCACATCTGCACCAATCGTCATCTCTCATCCATTCCAATTATGTCTCTGCATAACTCTAGTTTCTCCCGAGACACAATCTTTGTCAACATGTCTGCTGGATTCTTCTTCGTGTGGATCTTCATTAGTTTCAACAATTGTTGATCCATCACCTCGCGTATCCAGTGATAGCGAATATCAATATGTTTTGTTCGGGAATGGTACATTGAATTCTTGCTCAAATCCAGAGCACTCTGACTGTCACAATGTACCTTGTAGTCATTCTGCTTGATCCCGAGTTCTTGTAGAAATCACTTTAACCACAACATCTCCTTGCCAGCTTCAGCGGCAGCAATGTACTCTGCTTCTGTCGTAGATAGTGCAACGCACTTCTGCAACCTTGACTGCCATGACACAGCTCCCCCTGCAAAAGTATAGATAAAACCAGAAGTCGATTTTCTACCATCAAGATCTCCGGCCATATCTGCATCTGTATAGCCTTCCAAAACCGGATCAGCTCTCCCGTAACACAAACATATCTTTGAAGTACCCTTAAGATACCTGAGAATCCACTTAACAGCCTCCCAATGCTCATTTCCTGGATTGGAGAGAAATCTGCTTGCCACACCCACTGCATGTGCAATATCCGGCCTCGTACACACCATTGCATACATCAGACTTCCAACCGCTGAAGAATAAGGCACAACTTCCATTTCCTCGATCTCTTTCCTGGATGAGGGACACGAACTCTTGCTCAACTTGAAATGATTAGCCAGTGGGATGCTAATTGGCTTGGCACCCTCCATGTTGAATCGCTTGATCACCCGTTCAACATATTTCTCTTGAGATAACCACAATCTTCGGGCCTTTCTGTCTCGAGAGATGTTCATACCTAAAATCTGCTGAGCTGGCCCAAGGTCCTTCATATCAAAGACCTTAGAGAGTTCTATCTTCAGCTGTCTGATCTTCACTGCATCTTGTCCGACGACCAACATGTCATCGACATATAGTAACAGTGCAATGAAATTTCCATCAGGGGACCTTTGAATGTAGACGCATTGATCTGCAGCAGTCCTCTTGTAGCCTTGACTCATCATAAATGAATCAAACTTTTTGTACCATTGCCTTGGTGCTTGCTTGAGGCCATACAAACTCTTCTTGAGCTTACATACGAGATTCTCTTTCCCTGGAACCTCGTATCCCTCTGGCTGCTCTATGTAAATTTCTTCATGCAGATCACCGTGAAGAAATGCAGTCTTCACATCCATTTGTTCAAGCTCCAAGTCTAGGCTAGCTGCTAATCCGAGCATGACTCGGATTGAAGTCATCTTTACAACTGGAAAAAAAATCTCACCAAAATCGATGCCTTTCTTCTGAAGGAATCCTTTGACCACTAGCCGAGCTTTGTGTTTCACCACCTTTCCGCTGCCATCTTTCTTGAGCTTGAATACCCACTTGTTCTTTAGTGCCTTCTTCCCTCCTGGAAGCTTAACCAAATCGTAGGTTTGGTTCTTCTCTAAAGAGTCCATCTCATCCCGCATAGCGTGCAGCCAGTTGTCTTTGTCTGGATGAGACAATGCTTCCTGGAAATTCTCTGGCTCCCCTTCATCAGTAAGAAGAATGTACTCTGATTCTGGATATTTAGTAGACGGAACATGGCCTCTTTCAGATCTACGTAGCTGAGGCTCACTCGTCTCAGGCGGTGTATCATTATCTTGTACTGGTTCTGCAGCTATGAAAGGTTGCGGCTCCCCAGGCTCATCAATCCCTTCTTCCTCCTCCTCTGGTTCTGCTTCTAGTTCTTGATCAGACACATCATCATCTGCGGCAACTTGTACTGGTACTGTATCTGGAACAAAGTCCTGAGTACTGACAGGACTTTCAGCAATTGTAAGCTTTTCAGTGTCCTCATATGTCTGATTTTCATGGAACACCACGTCTCTACTTCTGATGGGCTTCTTCGTCTTTAGATCCCATAGCCTGTATCCAAACTCCTCGTCTCCATAGCCTATGAAAATGCATGGAGTGGTTCTCGCATCGAGCTTCTGCCTGAGCTCCTTTGAGACATGTGCATAAGCCAGACATCCAAATGTCCTCAGGTGAGAGTAGGAAGGGTTTTTGCCGGTCCATTTCTTCTCCGGGATGTTGAAATTCAACGGGACTGATGGAGAACGATTGATCAAGTAGCAGGCGGTGCGAACAGCTTCTCCCCAAAATGGCTTTGGCAGCTTTGCTGTACTGAGCATACTTCTGACTCTTTCCATGATTGTTCGGTTCATTCTTTCTGCTACCCCATTGTGTTGCGGGGTACGTGGAACCGTTTTCTCGTGCCGAATGCCCTGACTCTTGCAATAGGCATCAAAACTCCTGGATGTATACTCGCCTCCGTTATCTGAGCGAAGGCACTTCAGCTTCTTCCCTGTTTCACGCTCTACCATAGCATGAAATGATTTGAAGATTTCCAAGACCTGATCTTTTGTCTTCAGAAAATACACCCACACCTTCCGAGAAGCATCATCAATAAATATCAGAAAGTATTTGTTACCGCCTAGCGACTCCACCTCCATGGGACCGCAAACATCAAAATGTATCAGACTGAGCAACTCTGATCTCCTTGTCGAAGAGGAACTAAAAGAGACTCTTCGCTGCTTGCCAAATAAACAGCTGCTGCAAGGTTGAAGCTCTGCATTCTTGGTAATGGAGATAAGATTTTCCTTCATCAAGGTTGATAAACCTTTCTCACTCATGTGACCGAGTCTCTGGTGCCACAGTTTCTGCGAAGCTTCATGTTCAACAATATTGAGACTCTCCACATTGATCTTCACACGAGTCTTGTACAAAGTGCTGCAGAGATGTCCACGAGCGATCACCATTACACCTTTCAGCATCCTCCACGAGCCATTGCAAAAACGGTTATCATAGCCCTTTTCATCTAGGGCTCTCACCGAAAGAAGATTTTGTCGAAGTTCAGGTACATGGCGAACATCCTGCAGTGTGATTGTGCACCCGGCATCAGTCTGCATCCGAACGTCACCAATTCCGACAATCTTAGCAAAGCTAGAATTGCCCATCCTCACCGAGCCAAAGTCCCCAGCTTTGTACGTCGTGAAGATGTCCTTTAGAGGAGTGGCATGGCAAGATGCTGCAGTATCTACCACCCATTCTACGCCCTGATTCGACACATGGAGGCATGTCTCATCCTCATGAGAGCAAAGAGCCACATCTTCTAGTACTGTGACTTGTGCATCTCCTTCCTTCTTTGGTTGTGACCTTCCCTGACCGCCTTGCTTTTGTAACTTCCAACAATTTCTTTTCATGTGGCCTGGTTTGCCACAGTGATGGCAGTTGTATGTAGGCCTCCTCCCATCACTTGATTTGCCTCTCGATCTGCCTCTGCTTTGGCTCATGCCTCTCCACCTGCTTCAATCTTCCTCTCGCTGTCTCCCACGGACTTCTGTGACGCAGGCTTGTGCTTCTGTGCCAACGTCCTTTCTCCGAACTTCCTCATTGAATAGGGCATCCTTAACCATAGACATGGTAAGATTGCCAGTCGAAGCCGAGTTGCTGAGGGAGACCACCAATGTCTCCCAACTGTCTGGAAGAGAGCTGAGAAGTAGAAGTGCCTGTAACTCATCTTCAAGTGGTAACTCCACTGAAGATAGCTGATTCACCAGGCTCTGAAACTCGCTGGTGTGTTCTGCTACAGAAGTTCCTCCCTGTAACTTCAGGTTCACCAACCGTCTCATCAGCAGGGCCTTATTTCGAGTTGTCTTGGCCTGGTACATATCCTCCAGCTTCTTCCAAAGGGCAAAAGCATCCGTCTCCTGGGCAACATGATGGAAGACACTGTGATCGATCCACTGTCGAATCTGACCGATCATTTTCCTGTTCATCTTCTTCCAGTCCGCCTCATTGGTAGCTTCAGGTCTCTCTCCCTTCTCCTCAATAGGATCAAAGAGATCTTTACAACTTAGGAGATCTTCCATCCGAGGTCTCCAAAGTGTATAGTTGGTGGCAGTAAGCTTGATCATGGCTCCAAATGATGATGATGATATTGATTCCTCCATCGACATCTTGATCTGCAAAGGCTTTTGGCACTCAACAACTCAACCTCGCTCTGGTACCACTTATTAGGATCGTGAGAAAAACAACAGAGATAAATTTGAGAAGAAAACAACACAAATATTATTTCTCAATCTCAAAAGATTTACAAAAAAAACTCTCAATACTTTATAAGCTCTCTGTGGCTATCAATCTCTATTTTTCTCTTCAGTTGAGTGTATCTTCAAATGAAGAAAATAGTAAGAATTTATAGGAGGGGAAGAGACACCATGCTTTCGAAGAGACACCATGCTTCGGAACAGACACCATGCTTCGGAAGAGACACCATGCTTCGGAAAAGACACCATGCTTCGGAAGAGACACCATGCTTGCACCAAACGTTGTCATGCATCAGCATGCACCAAACGTTGCATGCATGAGTGCATGCTCTTTTGTGGCGGGACCTACATATTGTCGGGGTTTCTCCCATTGTAGAAGTGTACCTTCAATATACGGAACATTAAGCCACATCTTTTTTTCCCCCTCTCTCAACATTCTCTCAGCATTCAATTGGTCCTACTCCATCTTTTCCTTAAAAAAAACAGATATATTCTGTTGGTCCTCTTTGCCCGGACATATGCACATTCCAGCTATTAAAGTGACTCGTTCTTGCTTGCTTGCAGTGAATTCTCTGTTTCTGGGCGCATGGAGCTAGCACTACATGTAGAACCTGGGTCGGTCTTAAGAAATCAGAGCCCATACTTAAAATTGGGTCATAATATAAGAAAATTTATTATCGATTTATCTATATAATAAATTATAAGGCAATTTGAAAAAAGCTATCAAGTAACTTTTTCTCAATTGAAACAAAATCAATGACTCGCATTCACCATCCTAAAAGGCATTTTCTCCGAAAAGTCCCCCCCCCCCCCAAAAAAAAAACATAAATTATACTTACTTTATTACTCTCTCTCTCTCATATCTCTCTTCACTTTTTAAATGGATGGTTAGTAGTAACACTAGCATGTTGGATTTTCTTAAACTTTTTTACATGTCTTACCTGTATTTTCTTTATGTGTTTTGCTTTGCCTGCATTTTCTTTACATGTTTATAGGGTTTTTCATATGCTGCATCGTTCACGAAGACGTGTCATAGGCACGTGTCCACATGCAAACCTATTTGTTCCATAAAACAAAATATAACTAAGATATTCAAGCAAAAGTATATTTTAAAAGACAATTCTAATTTCTTATTTCAGTTTGTTTAGACTCCCATAAATCTGATAGGCTCATATTAAGAATGATTGCACAAAAATTAACTTAATTGAATAACATCTCTGGATAAAGAAAAAAAAATTGCAGCAAATTACCTTTGATAATTGCAAACTTTGGACTTTGGAGGATGATAATCAATTACAGAGAGCGACAGAGATGATGTTGTATCAATGAAAAAATGATAAAGATTGAGCATATGATTTATTTGTGAGAAAGTGAACAAGTTATGAAGAATATGATTTTTTTTCTTCCTTTTGTTGTAAATTCAAAACGTCATCATGGATATTTATAGTAAGGATAGCTAGCTAACTACACAAAAAAATTTAGTCAAACTCCCAGTCCATCGGCTTGATTTCAACCCACGACCATTTATAATCTTCTTGGTTATTCTTAAACAACTTAGCTAGAGTACTAACTGTTAATACAATAGTATTTTTATTATTTACTTAATATTCATATAGTATACTGAATTTTGGGGCCCTTGAAAATCGGAGGCCCTGTGCGGTTACACCACTCGCACAACCTCAGGGCCGGCCCAAGGTAGAACTATGATGTTAACATGAGATGCACGCTTCTGTTGTATGCAACGTTATAAATGTGGATAACAAGAGTATTGGATTAATTTTTTCATATAGGATATTTAGGATGTAATGTATATGTAGTCAGGGCCGGTTCCCACCTTAAGACAGGTGAGGCGGCCGCCTTAGGGCCCCATATTATTTACAATTTTAGGGGGTCCCAAATTTGTATTCGTCTTGTAAATATAGACAAGTATTTTGCGCGTAAAAAAATTATATTGTTATTAGGGGTCTCAAAAATAATTATTAGGGCCTTTCGCCTGGGACCCCCGGAAACTTAGGGTCGGCAATAGGATTCTTTTTCTAATTATGATTTATATATACCATAATTTCTTTGAGGAAGTTATATTATATATCACACTACTGTATATCAATTATTTTTTTACTTTATTATTTTATTTTATTTTTAAAATGGGCCGTACCCACATATATTTCACTTATGCAATCCATGTAATGAAGATAATACTACAATGCGCATTCGTGTTATCCAAGCGAAATCTAATAATGATTCAGAAAACAAATTTCAAACCTCACTTTTATGGAAAGAGTAATGCTTTAGCCACTACCAATTTCACTACCATTTTCTTCACTATCTTAGATGGCATACTCCTATTGCCTACTCTATCTTTTCCTACCTATTGGAGTGAGCCACCTAAGGTAGTGAAAAGAAATGTAGTGAAATTGGTAGTAGATGTAGCATTACTCTTATGGAAATGCGCATTCATGCATAAAAAAGTGGCCAAAAAATATGGAAAAAAGAAAAATGGTAAAAAAATAAAAAGTAAGGAATTGCGTATGCATGGATTAAAAAAGTGACGGAAAAAAACTGAAAATGGATAAAAAATAAAAAATTTCCGTTGCCGGGACTTGAACCCGGGTCTCTCGGGTGAGAGCCGAGTATCCTAACCAACTAGACTACAACGGAATTGTGACAAATTGATTTATGGTAAATTCAAATACTTTACTAACAATCTAGAAACTTACATGTAGGCTCTCCATCGTCTAAAAGCCAGGCGTGGGCGTGTTATGAGACAACTTGTAAAGCCTACTCGTCTTCCTCTTCCTTTATCAGAGAAAACATAAATTTCATATTAAACTTCTTAGCAGTCAGAGCCTGATACTAGACCATTAATACTTGCTCCTTCCATTTTAAAATACTAGTATTATACACATGCTGTGCACGTGAAGAAAATTGGTGGAATGAAAAGGGAAAAAAAAATTTACCAGCACGTGGGTTGCACGGGTTGGGTTAAGGACAAATTACACTAAGGCCTTCTCCCATTATAGTAACTAGTAGTTTACACGTGCGATGCACGTTTTAATAAATATTGTTTTTTAAAATAAAAATTTAGACATAATCTTGATTTGAACCTAAGACCTCTTTTATAATAGTTATGCACGTGCGTTGCACGGGTTGGTAGAATGACAAAATATTTACAAATGACACTAAGGCCTTCTCCCATTATAATATTAGAGATAGTATCAGACACGTGCACACGTGCTGGAAAAAATTGGAGGATAATGAAAAGGGTAAGAAGAAAATAATTTCCAAACCGATCCACTTTCGAAAATATTTACAAAACAGGTCCACTTTCTAAAATATTTAGCAAAGTTAGTCCATAATTAAAAAG
The DNA here is from genome assembly GCA_017893485.1 of Hemerocallis citrina. Classification (NCBI taxonomy): domain Eukaryota; kingdom Viridiplantae; phylum Streptophyta; class Magnoliopsida; order Asparagales; family Asphodelaceae; genus Hemerocallis; species Hemerocallis citrina. The sequence continues at coordinate 380,911,327 of CM030359.1, read as the reverse complement.
AAAATAATTTTCAAATTGATCCACTTTCGAAAATATTTACCAAACAGGTCCATTTTCGAAAATATTTACCAAAGTAACCCAATCCGTGCGTTGCACCGGTTGGGTTACTGACTTTGGGTTACGGACTAAGGGGTTCTCCCATTATAGTGTTAGAGATAGAGATAGAGATAAGTTATTCCAAGTTTCTGCACGCTCATTAAAAAAAATCTAGGATTAATAAAAAGTACTAACATTTTTTTTTTCAAGCTTTCAATTGTAAAATATTCAATTTGCCATCCTCTGTAATTTTAGTATTACACATTTTATAAAATAAAATAAGGGTAAAACTGAAAATCTCATAAAAAAAGAATTTGATGGATATTTAAGAATGACAAGACATTTGCCTAAAAATACAAAGTGACATATATTTTGAAACAAAAAAATTTGCTATAATGACTAATCTCTAATATTATAATGGGAGAAGGCCTTAGTGTCATTTGTCAATCTATCAACGCGTACAACGCACGTGCATAGCTATTATGAAGGAGGAGGTTTTAGGTTCAAACTCAGACCATGTCTGAATTTTTATTTTAAAAAAACTATATTTATTAAGACATGCATCGCACGTGTAAATTATTAGTACTTTAAAACGAAGAGAGTACTATTTGCATAATACTATTTCTTTAAATTTGGTTTTAATACGTTGATCTCTAATAAATATTAAATATCTACATCAATTATTCACAGTTCGCTATTTTTATATTTGCCCTAGTAATGCTGGGGCTCCTGCCAACTTAATCCGTGCTCTTCATTTGTGTGAACATTTTTCTCAAAAATCAACAAAAAATGAGGTAATTTTACTTTTGTACTATACTATCTTATCCACACATATTCTTCATTGTCGATAGCAAAATTTCCTAAAATCCCATTACTTTTCTACACCACCGTCGAACAAGTACAAAAACTATCCTCCGTCTCCCCCCTCACTAAAAAAGTAAAAATCAAATACCCTCATTTTTCATTATGCGTTTATTTATTCTTTTCCTCTCCTTTCTTTTAATAAAGAGGAAAAAATGATCAATTAACAAAAACTGGGTGAGAGTGTAAAAACATATCAGAAGGGCCAAGTTTGTGTAAAGCTCAATATTGTCAAAGAAGCAACGATTAGCGGATGGATGTGCAGTTTTTTGAAAATGAAAGTATTATGTATGTATAGATTTGATTGTATGTATATACTGTATATAGTATATATACTCGGATACATACATATTGTATACATATACAAACATACTGATATATAATAATATAAAATATTTTATTATAATAAACATATTTAATAATATACATATACTAGGTGTGCCCGTTGACACGTGCCTACGGCACGTTTTCGGAACGGTACACCTTGTTTGGTCATATAAAATAGTTTTTGAGATCCAGCAAATTAATTGAAGTAATAAACATATTACATGAGAAACTTTTGAGGGTCGAGCACAAAACATATTATATGATTTTTTTTGATTGTTTTGAATTGTTTTTAAAGTTTATAATTTTTTATTTTTTTTTAAATGTTTTAAATTTGTATTTTCTTAATTTTTTTTAATAGAAGAGGGAGGGAGAGAGGAAAAAAAAATTAAATTAATATAGGAGTTGTTTTAGGTAGGAGATTTGAATTTGAGTTTTGGAGGGAAAAATATGTATTGTGAGGTTAGATCTCGGCCTTTGATTTTTGGGGAGATTGAAGGAGAGCCACTTGATAGCTTTCTTTGTGTTTTATTATATAGATATAATAATATATGATAATTATAATAATATGTATGTAATAATAATATATTCAAATTATATATTAAACAATTTATTATAATAATAATAGATTATTATAATAGTATATATAAAATAGTATATATGAAATAATAGTATATATAAAATAATAATATAATATAATATATATAAAATAATAATATAATATAATAATAGTATATACAATAATAATATGTTATAATAATTATATAAAATAGTATATATACAATAATAATATATATAATAATAATATAATATAATAATAGTATATATATAATAGTATAAATAAAATAATAATATATATAATAACTAGATTTGCCCGTGGGCACGTGCCTACGGCACGTCTTCAGAATGTACAGCATATGAAAAGCCTTGTAAACAGTAAATCAGGCACGTCTTCAGAATGTACAGCATATGAAAAGCCTTGTAAACAGTAAATCAGGCACGTCTTCAGAATGTACAGCATATGAAAAGCCTTGTAAACAGTAAATCAGGCACGTCTTCGGAATGTACAGCATATGAAAAGCCTTGTAAACAGTAAATCAACAATTATGTAGCTCAACTTTGAATAATATCTCCACCTTTTCTTTAAAAAAAAAGTTTGAATAGTATGACAATAATTAGTTATAAATAAAAGTCAATGTTTCTGATAGTATATGTTGAAAAATAATTATAAATTGGGGGTATAAAAGTCCATATTTCCATAAGTATAAATATATATAAGAGAGAGAGAGAGAAATAAATTTTTAAAATTTAATTTTTTTATTATTAATTTAAAAAAAAATCCTAAATTTTTTATAAATTTTTATAAGTTTTTGAATTTTTTGAATTATTTTTAAAAAAATTTGAATTTAAATTTTATTAGTTTTTAGTTTTTTAATTTTTTTAAATTTAAAAAAAAATTCTTAATTTTTTGAATAGGAGAGAGAGAGAGAGAGGAGTAAATAAATGAAGGAGTTGTTTTGGGTGGGGGAGATTTGAATTTCAGTTTTGGAGGGAAACTTTTGGAGGGAAAATGTGTTTTGTGAGGTTAGATCTGGGCCTTTGATTTTGGGAAGATTGAAGGTGAGCCACTTGATAGCTTTCTTTGTGTTTTATTATATAGATAATAATAATAATATTATTATTATTATTATTATTATAATAATAATAATAGTAATATATATGTAACAATAATATATTATAAATATATATATAACAATATATTATAATAATAGTATATTATATAATAATATATATAATAGTATTATATTATATATTAATATATATAATAATATATAACAGTAATATATAATAATAATAATATATATATAATAATATATATAATAATAATATATATAATAATAATATAATATATAATAGTATATATAAAATAGTATATATAAAATAATAATATATATAATAATAATATAATATAATAATAGTATATATAAAATAGTATAAATAAAATAATAATATATATAATAATAATAGTATATATAAAATAATAATATATTATAATAATTGTATATTATAAAATAATAATATAAAATAATTTATTATAATAAACATATTTAATTATATACATATATTTAATAACATATAATAATTATAATAATATATATGTAATAATAACATATTATAATAATATATTAAATAATTTAATATAGTAATAATAAATTATTTAATAAATTATATAATAATATATAATAGTAATTTATAATAATAATAATATATATTATAATAATAATAGATTATTATAATAGTATATATAAAATAGTGTATATGAAATAATAATATATATTATAATAATAGTATATCAAAAAAAAAAGGAAGGGTTAAGAAATGACCCCTTTGGATTTTTCTAAAAAGAGAAGCAAAAAATCGCTTCGAAAAAGGGGTAACCAAACACTTTTTGGGTTTTAGAAAACGAAAAAAAAGTATAAAACAACTATCCAAACACACCCCTAAGCTTTTTACTTGCACTTACATCCAACCAAACACACCAAGTTGTCTTGGAAACCAGACATGTAGTCTACCTTTAGTAAGCCAGGAAGCAGGACATGAGCTTAGAACCTCACGATATAAATTAATGCATTTAGGTTTAATAGTCATAGGTATTAAGGGACTTATGAGGAAAAACTTAGGCTGCAAAACTCTAATCACCTTATATGATAATAGATTAAATGATATTGCTAGAGGTATGATAGCTAGTATAGAAGTTGATATGAATAGCAATTCAGTAATATTTTATTGTAGCCCAGACTTTATGATGACTCTTCAAGATTTTACAAGATATATCCATATTGGAATTCAGACAAAAGGATATGAAGAAGTCCACTTGTTTCAGAAAATTTCATCAAATAGTATGTAAATATTCAAACCTCTCCCCGACAACAATCTATTATTCACTTGATCACTTCCCCTCCCTTCTCTATATCATATACCACTTTCTTTCTTGCTCGAAACTATATATATATAGGGTAAATTTTAGATAACTCTGCTAAGTTTTACCCCTTTGGTAGAAAACCATACCCAGTTTTTTTTTTTTTTTTTTTTTTGGGGGGGGGGGGGGGGGGGCATATAACCCTAAATAGTTTGCCCCGTTAAGCATTATGCCCTACTCTGTTAATGTTGGGCTGTTATTTGGAAAAAATGCCGTGTGAATTTTCCAATAACGAAAATACGCTTATGCAGTTTTTATAAATACCCTTATGCCATTTTTGGGGTGTTTTTTTTAGAAAATTGAGAGATTATAAGGGAAATTTTGGGAAACCTCACCAATTTTTTAAAATTCCTTAATAATTTCTTAAAAAATCCTTAAAATTTCTTCAATTCCTAAAACAATGAAACCAAAAAATCCTTCAAAATTGTGATTACTTTACAAACAGAGCTCATAATGCTCATAAACATATTAAACAGAGCTCAAGATGCCTGAAAACAACATAAATAGAGGTCATAATGCTCATAAACAATATAAACAAAGCTCAAGATGCTTGGGAACAACATAAACATCGCTCATAATGCTCACAAACAACATAAACAACATAAACATAGCTCAATATGTCCGGGAACAACATAAACAAAGCTCATAATGCTCACAAACAATATAAAAAGAGCTCAAAATGCCTGGAAACAACATAAACAGAGCTCATAATGCTCACAAAACTCCAAATTCCACTCTGTTACTCACATGTAGGAGTTGTTGGGAATTGGTAGTGGAGAAGAAGAAGTATAGTAGTAGTTGTTGGGCTTCTACAAGAGAAAGTGTGCAAGCTTGAAGAGGAAGGAGCAAGCAAGCTACAAGGAGACTTTTTGCAACTACATGTGGGTGATACTCCTAACTCTAAAGATTTAATTTTTATGTGTATGAGATCTTTGGCATGTGGTAGAAGCTAAGAAAATTTTAAATAACTTGTGTGAAGAACATGACATTCTAAGAAAAAGATAGTAGTATGATAGAATATCTCTTTCATGATGCTTTTGCCATAGAACATGTGTGAATAGGTGACTTTAAGAATTTCTTATTTTCAAACGGTTTGGAATTTGGGGCTCAAATTTGGGGGATTTGTTGTTCTATGTATTTAGTGCATCCATGAATTTTCTCGTAATATTTGGAAGCAATTTGGTAGCTCAAACATTTGGCCCAAATTCGGACAGAAAGCAGCCAGGAGAGCTGCTGTTGTGTGAAATTCTGCTGTCTTTCTGACCTTGTATCTTGGTAAATACTGGGTATTTTGAGTTGCAAATTTTTGTGAACACTCTTGTACGTGTCTACAACTATAGTCTTAAATTTCATATTTTTCGAGGTCGTTTGTTACCTCAAAAAATTGTAGAATACAACTGATCTGAAAGTTGTAGCTGAAGCTGACTGTTTTTGGATTTAAGTTCAAAAGGTCATAACTAGTTGTCTGTATATGATCTTGCTATGGAATTTTCGGAGTAACCTGGGGTATGAGTCTATTTGATGATTCTCAAATTTTAGAATTTTTAGAAGTCATTTGATGAGGTTTCAAAAATAAACCGTATATAGTGGTATAAACCCTGCTAAAAGAGCATCTGAGAAGTATGCTATATTTGAGGAGTCATAACTCATTGTGTGAGATACATCTGAATACAAATTTTGGACACAATGGAGTGGTATATGTGTGGCTTAATAATCTCAAATTTCATAAGCATTGGACTTAAGGTTGAATTATTATTGAATTTCAAAATGGACTAGGTTCAGCCTAGTGCAAATCGACTAGTCTGCGAAAATAGGAAATTCTGGAATTATTTGTTATGAATTTGGAAAATTGACCAGCTAGAGATTTGTAGTAATGAGTCATAGCTTTCTAACCCATTTGAAATTTTGTAATTTCAGCTTGTAGGTTGAGAGTTATTATATTCCAAAGACTATGGCAGATCCAGTCTAGTCGATGCCCTGTTTATTGAAAGATCAATGTTTCCCCTGTTTGTGCACCTGATGGAATTTGGTATCTTTAAGTACCTTCATGATTGAATATAAGGATGTGTTCAACTAGGAAGTCGTAGTAGACACTCCCACCTTTCCATAGAACCCAAAATCGAGTAATTCCGATGAGTTCGCAAACTTTTATGATATCGGAAAGGTGCAGCGAGTGCATGAAGGAACGTACAACTAGAATTATATGAGGCTTATATGGTGTCCAGATGATTGAAATTAAGAAAATGGTTAACTGGAAAGTTGTAGACTAGGGTCTTAGCTTTTCGGAATGGGTAGTATCAAGCAATTCTGACTTGTGTGCTGGAAGTTAAGACGTTGCAAGTTTAGCAACCTGTTGGTTAGTTTGACTTTGAGTTTAAGTTAGCTTGGGGACTTCAGTTCTTTAAAGAATTGAGGGAGTCGTCCACTAAGGGATTGCAGTAGATCTCCCTACCCTTCTAGAAAGTCTGATTGTGTTGGATTCCGATGAGCGTAGCTTTAGTTACAGCTACTGCTATTTCTTGAACTATTCTATCGGACAATTTATGAGGAAGAACCCTCTGCATACCGCGGTATGGTGATCATGAGCTATTGAGTCTCAAAAAATGTTTTAGAATTTCATCTGAAACATAGACAAGTTCCTGTGCTTAGTACTCATGGTGGACATGAGTAAGTTGGGTTATAGCTCTGGTCGGGTTGTGATTGATGTCTCGATGCCTGGGTCTGTCAAATTGTCAAGAATTGATGGTTATGTGTGTGCTTACCTTCTTTGAATTATAGTGCATCCCTTTGGGCGCCGTTAGATCGCTCGCTGAGGGTCACAGGCCGGGGTTATTGGTCGATGACCTATGAAGGTATTGGAAATCAGTGGATGTAATTCCTGTGATTAATTGTTATTTTGACGGATCAGTCAGGCTCGACAATGTTTGATCGACACCGAGTGTGATTTGGGTAACAACATGTTTTCAGTAAACTGCATTGATTAGGTTTTCCTTTTTTGTTCGCTTGAAGACCGACTTGGTGTTAGGGGTGATTCCCTATAATCCGACTCGTTATGAGAGTTAGCACTAGGTGGTGATAACCAGAGATTGTCTCTTCCTGTTATTAGGAATACTAGTTGCGGTGCGTATCTTGCATTGTTGATTCCTGAAGTACAGTGATAAGAACGGGAAACCTTCGAGGCCGTCATGTTCTATGTTGGTGGACACGAACGGATCATAATAGATCTTCTGCACAATGGATATGCTGCGGTATATCTGTAAGTTCGTCACAGCTTTTGAGGATAGTTCGATGCAACAATTATTGGTGACAACGAAGTAACTCCCCGAATTATTTCTTTTTTATATACCTCCTCAATCATGTTGTACTATCAGGAACAGGAAGTGGACTGAAGTAGAATGCATTGCATAGCGAGCGTTCGAATCCCTAAAACTGGAGAAATGGCTTGATCTGGGACACATGTAGTATGGAATGCATGTGTGTCCAAAGTCTTGCTAACATTAGATTAAGTGCATCTGTTGTGTACGATGTTTTATGCATTAAACCTTAGGTCATGGCTTACACGAACACTAGAAAATTAGGATACACGTTCTTTTCCATTCAAGATGAATTATGGGTGTGATAGTTGGAGATCATTGTTTTCTTATCAGCTTTGCGCAGTAGAATTACTGATGTGCCCACTTAATTAGGTACCGGATACGGGTTGTGAGGGCAGGATAGCCAGGCTAGCAGGGCATCCAAGTAGGGCGGCAGCATACATGCCTACCATTCAAGCGGGTGTAGAAATATCAGAGTCACGCAGCAGAAGGCTCAAGCCGAGGGGCAAGTCCCAGGGAGGCGATAGACCATTCAGCAAAATTTTTTGCAGTGACCAGCCGACCATCATTCTAGAAGACAGCCGATAGCTTTGCAAGAGGAGTTGGAATATTTTTTGTAATCAGTTATAATAAGTTTATGTAATTTGTATTCCTTGTTCAAGAATAAAATAAGGGTTGTAACTATTGATGTAATGATTCGATTTGGCAATAAAGTTTTTTAAATTTTCGTGTTATTTACTGTGTTGATATGCATTTGAAGGAAAAGATTCTGGTGATGTCACAGATGTCCTGTAACGGGGATCCAGGACGTTACATTAATATTCCACATGAAAACCATTAAAACCACAAGTCTACTAGAAACCATGAGGTTACCTTTTATTATGTATATCACCATCACCACTAACATCAAAATCAAGATCGGATATGGAGTAGAAGGCTCCATAAAAAATAAGACATTTTACAACCAGCAGTAGTGTCAACCCCTCTTTAACCAAATAAATTCATGGTCTATGTATCTTAGTAAATTTTGTTTACACATAACTTTAGTAATTGATTTAGAAAAGCATTTGAAATTTTAAAAATAACTTTCGGGGCAAAAGCTATAGGGGTGTGTCTATATAGTTTTTTTTTGATAATTCGTCTTTGTATGTAATTGAGAGCAAGGGTCGCTGGTTATTTATGTTGAATGTCAACCAGTTTAATCCACATAATCCTAGATCCCCTTTTAGGCTAAAATTCTTCAAAAAATAGTTACTCTAGCTTCAAAATGCTGGGTATGAAAAAAATACACCATATGAAATTTTATGAAAAGGAAGTTCATTTTGCACACTCACGTAATACACATAGGGAAGTAACAAACTAACAAAGCAAAGAAAGATTTACCTCTTCTTTTTTTATCAGCACTGTCATATTCATCATCAGAACTGGTGTTATGATCACTGCCACTTCCACTGAATGCAGCAAATATGGAACATATTTCAAAATGTTGAACAAGCAAAAAAACAATCCAGTGATCACAATGAACCCACAAGAATAAATTTGCAAAAAAAATTAGTTCTACTCTTTCCTTTTGTTCTTATCATTTTCTCTTCTCTCCTATTGTTCTTTCTCCTTTCTTTCTAACCGCTCCTTCTCTTTCTGCCTTCTAAATATCAGTTTTTCTGCACATCTTTGAGGAAACATCCAATCAAAGATGAAAACAAATTTGAAAAGAAATTTTATATCACATACTAAGAAGGTAAAGTATATACGAGAATGATTCAGAGAGAAAAAACAACTGCAACAACAACAATAACTGAATATCGGAGGACAATATCATCTCAGTTACACAAACAGAGGGCGACGATAGGGAAGCTAGAGGTAGTGTGGGGAGCTCGTCCACTAAAAAAATCACTGAATATCGGAGGAAGGAAAAAAGGCAGTTGGTAAGCATGGATAGCCACAACAACGAGCAGGAGGGATGGGCTCATAGGGGAATCAAACAATCAGAGGATATCGCGCCAGGAGAAGGTACCTTTACATTTAATTGTTCAGTCCTTAATTCGTTATCTGATGATTTGCTCATTTACTTCGCTAGTTTGTATGGTCTAGCCATGGGTTTCTCTAAGGCTGAACAATTATCCAACTTAGCTATCATTAGAGAGGACACCAAACTAGTCACTTTATAACCCTAGGATCCTTGGGGGAAGGGGGCACTCTAGAATTAGGTGTTTATACGGTTTTTTATGGTATACATATTTTGGAACGTTAGAGGGATGCGCCAAAGGTTGAAAAGAAGAGCGATAGGTGTAACTATAGCCAAGAGTCGACCTGACATTTGTGGGTTTCAGGAAACTAGAATAGAAACTCCGATAGAGGAGGATTTTACTTCAATCAGAGGGTTAACAGACTTCCACTGGCGCTTTAAGCTGGCTAGGGGATTCTCTGGAGGCATAGCGATAGGAGCTAGTTCCTCTACATTCGAGATTGTCGACGATTTTATTGGGGCATTCACGGTTTCCATTAGAATTAGACGTCGACGTAATGATTGGTCACAGACAGTTACTAGCGTCTATGGTCCATACGACAGTAGATTGCGTCAAGAATTCTGGATGGAATTAAGATTCATTAGGAACAAATGGGATGGGGCATGGGTCATCGGGGGGGATTTTAACATCACTAGATTCCAGGATGAGCATAAAGGGAGGGGCCATGGCAGCTATGATCAAGACTCTTTCAACAAGACAATAGATGATTTAGAGTTACTAGAACTAGAGATGACTGACAGGAAATATACTTGGTCAAATATGCAGCGTAATCCCATTATGGCCAAGTTAGATCGAGTTCTCGTGTCGAACGAATGGGAGGATGTTTTTCCGTCTGCAAAGGTCAAGTCCGTCCTTCGGTACACTTCAGATCATCTGCCTCTGGTGATCGATTGTGGGCTTAAAGAGAGAAAGAAACACTTCAGCTTCAAATTCGAGAAAGCTTGGACAGTTTGCGAGGAGACTAGACAGGTTATAGCCGAATCGTGGAATGCTGCTACCGTCCAGGGCTTGGCAGTGGGAATTTGGGTAGAGAAGACAACACGGCTGCGAAAGAGATTAAAAGATTGGGCCAGACATAAAACGAGGGATATCCATCTTAGACGGGAGACGCTAGCCTGTAGAATATCACAGTTGCCTGTAGAATATCACAGTTGGAAAGTGCTCAAGAGGATAGAGACTTACAGAACTCGGAGAAAGATGAACTCTCTAATAAAAGACTCGAGCTACAACACATAAGGAAGATGGAGGAATTATACTGGCAACAGAGCGCGAGAGTTCAGTGGCTTAGAGAGGGAGATGCTAACACAAAATTTTTCCACAAGGTCGCCAATGGCAGAAAAAGACAGAACCATATCACGGGAATCAATGTTAACGGAATCTGGACGGATAACGAAGACTTGATCAAGGAGCATCTAGACTCTCACTTTCACGAGCTATTAGGACGAGATACGGTTAGTAGATGTGCTATGGCTCAGGATATGTGGAGCTCCGCCAGAATAGAGGGGAGTGATGGGATCAAATCGAGATTCACCGAAACTGAGGTGTTAGATGCAATTGAGATGCTTGGACAGGACAAGGCCTCTGGTCCAGATGGGCTCCCAATTTTCTTCTTCAGAATTTACTGGAATATCATAAAAGTCGACCTTTTAAATATCTTTCAGGAGCTACACGACGGAGTCGCGAACTTGGATAGGTTAAATTACGCTACGATTGTCCTCGTCCCGATGAAAAGCGAGGTTATCTCACACGAGGACCTCAGACCAATAAGCCTTCTCAACGGATCGTTTAAGATAATAACGAAGGTTCTAGCACAAAGATTAGCCCCAAACCTTCAAGAGGTGATCGCTCAATAGCAAAGTGGATTCATTAGTGGGAGGGACATCATGGATAGTATAGCGGCGGCACACAAAATTGTTTTCAGAGGTCACAATGATAAAGTCCAGGGGTTCATTCTTAACCTCGATTTCCAGAAAGCATACGACTCAGTTTCCTGGGATAGTGTGGAGGAGGCGCTCGTGCTTAAAGGTTTTGGTCCAAAATGGAGATTATGGATGAATAAGTGCATTCGAGGCGGAAAATCGTCCATTCTGGTGAACGGATGGTTGGGGAAAGAGATCAGATGCAAGAGAGGGTTACGACTAGGGGATCCTCTGTCGTCCCTTCTTTTTGCAATTGTGGCCGACGGACTAGCAGAAATGATAAGAAGAGCCATGGAAAATGACACAATCAAAGGCATCAACATTAAGGGAATCACAGAACCTATATCTATACTACAATATGCAGACGACACAATTCTATTCGGAAGTGCAACTGTTGAGGAAGCGGTTGCCTTTAAGACGATCTTGGCGTGCTTCCAAGGATGGTCAGGGATGAAAGTGAACCTAAACAAGACTAGTATTATCCCAATCTATGATCAGCAGGAGGCATCGATAAGGGATATTAAGGAGATATTAGATTGCAAGATCGGCGAATATCCATTCAAATATTTGGGAACTCCAATTAAGCCGGGAGCCCTTCTGAAGGAGGACTGGAACTTTATTATCGCAAAGATCGAAAAGAAGCTATCTGGATGGCAGAATAGGTTTCTATCACTGGGGGGAAGGATCATTCTACTCAACTCAGTTCTTAGCGCAATTCCGATGTTTATCATGTCTATTTACGAACTGCCTAAGTGGGTCATCAATAGAATAGACAAATTGAGGCGTAGATTCTTATGGAAGGGCACTGGGGAGGGAAACAAAGGTTTACACTTAGTGAACTGGGGAAGAGTCTGCAAGAGAAGAGAATATGGAGGGTTGGGTATCATTAATTTGCACGATATGAACAGAGCTCTGTTAAGTAAGTGGAGGTGGAAGATCAATAACAAGCAAAAAAAATTGGTGGAGGTACTCTTTCGAGCTTTACTGTAAAAGAAGAAAGTATAGATTTGGAGGAAGAAGTCCGTCGGCAAAAGTGTCCATAATCTGAAAGGGAATAGCAAAGCAGGGTGAAATTTTCTTTTCCAACACCAGATGCAAGGTAGGAAATGGGAAAAATACTAGGTTCTGGAAAGACAAATGGTGTGGTGCAACAACGTTGCTAAACCAATTCCCACAAGCAGCAGAAGCAACTCTGAATCTAGATCTCACAGTTGCAGACATTAGAAGAAACAGTACTCTTAATTTTAAGGTCTCACACAATATTACAACAGAAAGCACAGCCCAATTTGAAGAGTTGAATAAGATGATCACGCAAGAAGGGGGCAGGCTAATAGTTTACCAGATGAGAGATGGTGGGATAGAGAGAATTCAAAAGTGTTTTCGGTTTCATCCATGTATAAATGGATCAATGATGGGGGTATGAGATGCCAAGTTCAATCGGTTATTTGGGGGGCCAACATTCCGTACAGGGTTAAAGTTTTATGTTTGTTAGCCCACAACAATGCTATTCTTTCCAAACTCAACCTGCAGAAGCGAAGCATGCAGATAGATGCGACATGTGATACGTGTCTAGCTGCACAAGAAGACGTCAACCATATCCTGTTCCTTTGTCCCAAAGCTCGTCTTGGGTGGGAGATAGTATGCAGGGGATTTGGGTGTTCTCACTTTCCTAGCACGACCACCAACATATGGGCGTATATTAGAGAGGCGCACATCAAAGTAGATGATAGAAAGGCGTGGGATATAGCTATAGCCGCTACAATCTGGAACCTGTGGCTAGAAATAAATGATCTTATTTTCTGCAATAAAGTCTATAGATTTCATAATTCAATGCATAAGATTTTTCTTCTTATCCATGATTGGGCAGGAGCGCAGGAGGCAGCGAAGAGGTTCAGGATCAGTGAAGGAGACTAGCACGCCGGGAGCACAGGCTAGCTTCAGAGCAATCGGAGGCCTTGAAGCCCAGTAGTAGATAAGCAGCGATGGGTCTATCAGCATTTTGGTTGCTCATGTGGAGGGAACTCTTTTGATGTCGAGTTGTATCAGATGTTTGGATGTCTTAGTAGCTTTTGGCTGGCTTTCATTGTTGTCTTTCTTTATTATTAGATGCTTTAGTTGTTATTTTAAGCTTATGTACTGCTCTGTTTCCTTAATTAATCATTAACGAAACGATGGCTTCGACCATCTTTTATCCAAAAAAAAAAAAAAACAATAACAACAAGAACAACTTTGGTCGATTTATGAATAAACAATTTGTACATAAAGTGTTACACTACACAGTGCATAAGCATATATCTATGTTAATTAGCAATAGGCATCATGCAGATAGAAATAATAATAACTAACCTCTCACATGCAACCAATTTCACTATAGTCCTAAATATACCTCGTAACTTCCTAGGTCCTCTTTCTGATTGCATTCTTTGTTCCCACAAACAAACTGCCCTGTCACGCAAGATTAAATCATTCTATAACTTGTAACATGATATAATACATGGTGATATATCATAAGGAAGGCAATCTTGCGAATAAGTTTCCTACATTAAATGATAGTTTATATCTCTAAATCAAAAGCATAAAATTATATGAATTTTTTTTATCTTGGATATGATATATAATTGACTAGTTAACCACATATGTCGCATTGCAGCTAATTCCATTTGAAATCTCACTAAAAAGTTTGGAGACTTCCAATCTGAAAATGAGCGAATACTAAATATTCTTGAAAAACAAAAAGGATAACGGAAGTAAAAGATAATATTAAATAAGTAGCTGGAATTGAAATATTATACTTGACATTTATTATCATGGTGTTTTACCATTTCTCATCCTCAACAAAAATAAAGTTATGGATATTTTGGTTAGAACATTTGAAACTAGCGATTATTTGGTTAACTTGAAATTCATACTGCATATAATATTAGTGGGTGAATACGCATAGTTTGTATACAATTTAATTCATGTTTCTATCATAGAATACCTTAAGTTGAAATTGAAGTTAATGTTATCAGATCCAATGCCAAGTTGACGAGTTATAAGAAATGAGATATTCTAAATGGGTTGGCGCACTTCTTTAGCCTACAAGCTGAACACTAAACAATGGAATCACTCACAGGGGGATAGGGCAAAAATAATGCCTTACATTAAACAAATGTGTCACCTCCTATAGTCCACAGTAATTATGTTCTAGTATAAAGCTAATATCCTAGCGTACATTTAGTTTTCTATAAAATATTTCAATAAGCACAATAACTGTTGAAAGGCTTAAAGCATTTGCTCCACTATAAAAATGTATGAGAAGAAAAAATAAAATAAAGCAAGGCCTTCACAGCCTCAAATGAAGAATTTATTCAATGAGCTAAACCGGGATCAATACTCACATTGCAACTACCGATAAATGTGTCTATATGGCTGTGTTGACAGTTTTGAACATAAGAAAGTAATTAGACATGAAAGAAATAAGAATGTATCAAGATATAAAGTATAAAGATTAGTCACCCTTTTTACTAAAACCAAATCCCTCATTTACAAGCAGGTGAAGGTTAAAGTCTTATCCATCACCTTTCCCAGATATGACTTCCTTTTTTGTTCTCCATCTCAAACCAATCTGAAGATATATTCCTAGTCTGTTCAACTGCACAAAATTGAATACGGTGTAGCTGGCACGAAAAAAGGCTCAGGGGCATATTCTATGATATTAAGTATGCAATGACATAAGTCATTTGTCCATTTATGCAAATGCAAAGCAGTAAAAATCAATTGATAACGAATGATGAAGTTAATACGATTTCGCCTTAGGATTAATCTCAGTGCCGATAATCACTGCAATAATCAAACCATAAATCCCCAACACTCATGCCATAACCACCGGCACTATCGACTTCATCACCAGCTCCGGCCGCATCACCCCCATTGATGCCACTCCCACGCCGCTCTTCGTCGTTCCGTATGCTGCTCCCATACCTGTAATAGAAACAAAGGATGGTAATTTGAAGAAAGGAGGGAACTTTATGAAGAAATTGGAATAAAGGAGGGAAATTTATGAGGAAATTGGAGGAATTTGGAAACCCTAGGATTTGGGGGAAAGGGACTTACAGGAAAAGATGAGGGCGGCGGCGGCACCGAGGATTCCGAAGGAGGGGGCGATTTCGTCACCGCTGAAAGTAGACATTGTTTGACTGATGTGGTCATTGCAGACACAGACGATGACGACGGTGTCGAAGGAGACGGTGAAGGAATTGAGAGAAAGGAGAAAGAGAGAGAGAGAATAAATGGGGTTTCCCCCTTACTATACCAATTAACACTATGATTTGTAACTGAGAGGTATTTTAATCATTTCATGCTAAAGATAACAGCGTCATGGACTCCTAACGGAAAGCAAAGTTTAGTAAGTTTTTTGCCAAAAAATTTGGTATGGCTATTTGCCAAAACCGTAAAACTTAGTAGGGTTATCTGAAATTTACCTATATATCTATATAATAAAACACAAAGAAAGCTATCAAGTGGCTCTCCTTCAATCCCCCAAAAAATTAAAGACCCAGATCTAACCTCACAAAACATATTTTTCTCCATAAAGTTTTCCCCCAAAACTCAAATTCAAATTCCCCACTCAAAACAACTCCTATATTTATTTAATTATTTTTTTTTCTCTCACACTCCCTCCCTCTTCTATTCAAAAAATTAAGAAAATAAAAATTTTAAAAATTTTAAAAAATTTAAAAACTAAAAAAATTAAAATTTTAAAAGCTTATAAAATAATTCAAAAAAAATAAAAAAATCATCTAATATGTTTTTTGCTCTATGTTTGCTACTTCAATTAATTTGCTGGATCTCCAAAACTATTTTATATGATCAAACTATTTTATCTGATCAAACCTAGTATCCTAACAAATTAGCATATTGGCCTAATATATATATATATATATATATATATATATATATATATATATATATATATATATATATATATATATATATAACAAAGGTAAATTTCACTAAACTATACCCAGGTTACACCAATTTGCAGATAACTATACCCATATCATTTTTTGTTGTTCAGTAACTATACACATAAACTTGTTGCGATTTACCACCACTTCGCTAGTGGCGTTAGTTTTAACTATGGTTGACTATTATACCCTTACGCATGGTAAATGAAAACCGCTTTCATACCCAAAGTTGAAACTTGGTTATTTTTAAACCGGTAATTGTTAGAAAAAAATTGATTTAAAAGTGAATGTTAACTATTATATGGTTATAAATGCAAAAATAAGAAAGGAGAAAGAGAAAGAGAATAAATGGGGTTTTCCTCCTTACTTTACCACTTAACACAGTAAGATGTAACTGAGGGGTATTTTAGTCATTTCATGCTAAAGATAACGGCATCATGAACTCCTAACGGACAACTTAACACAGTAAGATGTAACTGAGGGGTATTTTAGTTATTTCATGCTAAAGATAATGGTGTCATGAACTCCTAACAGAAAACAAAGTTTAATAGGGTTTTTTGCCAAAAAATTTGGGTATGGCTATCTGCCAAAACCGTAAAACTTAGCAGGGTTATTTGAACTTTACCCATAAACCCATAAATATATTCTAACAAATTGGCCTTATATATATATATATATATATATATATATATATATATATATATATATATTTCATTGCAAACGCAAATGTCGTGCGAACTCGTGCACACCACTTAACCCGTCATTGGGAATGGCGGGTTAAGGCAAAACACATAACCCGTCATCACCAATGACGGGTTATGTGTTTTGCCTTAACCCGTCATTGTGGATGACTGCTACAGTAGCGTTTGCAATGGAAGAAGCCTCTCTATATATATATATCTATATAATAAAACACAAAGAAAGCTATCAAGTGGTTCTCCTTCAATCCCCCTAAAAATCAAAGGTCCAGATCTAACCTTACAAAACATATTTCCCCCCCCAAAAGTTCCCCCCAAAACTCAAATTCAAATCTCCCACCCAAAACAACTCCTATATATATATATATTTTCTCTCTCTCTCTCTCTCTCCCTCCCTTCCTCTTCTATTCAAAAAATTAAGAAAATAAAATTTTCAAAATTTTAAAAAATTAAAAAAATTAAAAAATTAAAAAATTAAAAAAATTAAAAAATAATTCAAAAAAACCATATAATATGTTTTTTGCTCTATGTTTGCTACTTCAATTAATTTGCTAAACCTCCAAAATTATTTTATATGATCAAACAAGGTGTATCGTTCCGAAGACGTGCCGTAGGCACGTGTCAACGGGCAAACCTAGTGTGTGTGTGTGTGTGTGTATATATATATATATATATATATATATATATATTCTAACAAATTGGCCTTATATATATATATATATATAAAATAAATTACAAAGAAAGCTATCAAGTGGCTCTCATTCAATCTCCCCTAAAATCAATGGCCTAGATTGATTCTCACAAAACATATTTTTCAGCCCAAAATTTCAAACCCCAAAATTAAAATCCCCCCCCCCCCCCCCCAACTAAAAAATTTACTTTTTTACTCTCTCTCTCCTCTTTTAACTTTTTCATATTCCTCTCTTTCTGTCTCTCCCTCTCTCTCTCTCCCATTCTTTCTTAACTTACTTAGAGATTTAAATTTTAAGATTTCAGGTTTGTAAAATTTTCAGATTTTTTATACTTTTTTTATTGTGCCTGTTATATTGAAAATAGCAAATATCTCTTCAACCGTTAAATTTCATCATTTTTCACCCTTTTAAAGTTCGAAGAAGTTGGATTTTGCACCCTCATTTATAATTATTTTTCAACATATACTAATAGAAACATGGACTTTTATTTACAACTAATTATTTTCATACTATTCAAACTTGAACTACATAATTGTTGTTTTATTGTTTACAGGGCTTTTCGTGTGTTGTATCGTTCCGAAGACGTGCCGTAGGCACGTGTCCACGGGCAAATCTAGTATGTATATATATATATATATTGAAAGAGAGAGAGAGAGAGCGAGCGAGCGAGAGAGAGATCTTCGGTTGTTCATTACTTTGGTGAGCACTCCATGAGCACTCACGAAATAGAGCACCTATGACAAATCCAAACTACTCATATTGTTCTATATGCTTAAGATAGCCTAACAATAAAAAAATCAATTAATTTGAAATTCATTTATGTAAATCATTGATAAATGAACTTCATATTGCTTGATTTTTTATTGTTAGGCTATCTTAGGAATATAGAACAATATGAGCGGTTCAGATTTTTTATAGGGTATTTATTTCATGAGTGCTCACCAAAAGTAGTGAGCAACCGAAGGGGACTCTCTCTCTCTCTCTCTCAATATATATATATAGTCCCATTCCGTTGTGCACTAGGCTGCCGTGTGCACTCGACCTTCCCGCCTTCGTATTGACGATCTGAACTGTTCACATTGATCTACCCATCTTAATTAGTCTAAATATGTAAAATCAAATCATTTGAAATTCATTTGCCCATCCATCATGTGACTATAAAAAAACAATAATTTTCAGCCATACAATTTTGTAACACTTCAATGGATGGGCAAATGAATTTCAAATGATTTGATTTTACATAATTAAATGAATTTGGATGTGTAGATCAATGTGAACAGTTCGGATCGTCAATACGAAGGCGGAAAGGCCGAGTGCACAAAGGTAAATTTCACTAAACTATACCCGTGTGACACCAATTTTCAGATAACTATACCCATATCATTTTTTGTTGTTCGGTAACTATACACATAAACTTGTTGCGATTTACCACCACTTCGCTAGTGTTGTTAGTTTTAACTATGGTTGACTGTTATACCCTTACGCATGGTAAATAAAAATCACTTTCATACCCAAAGTTGAAACTTGGTTATTTTTAAACCGATAATTGTTAGAAAAGATTTGATTTAAAAGTGAATGTTAACTATTATATGATTATAAATGCAAAAATACCATCTTCATGCTGCCTCTCAAAAGGTGGTTAACCGGATTGGTGACTCTTGATCATAAGCAATATTATTTATATTTAATTTATTTTGTGCAATTCTTGATACGGGACTAATTTTACTTTACTTTTTCTCTTTCTCTCTTTCCGGATGAAACCAACAGGTCAAAAGAAGGTGGGCCCCCCAAAAAACTGGCCACGTCACTCTAAGGTGACGTCATCACAACAAGCAAGCGCATCACAACTTGCTGTTTTTCTTCTTTTTTTCAACGTATATTTACATATTATATTTACATATATATTTACACATTATATTTACATATATTTCACCTATATTTATTCATTTCACATATATTTACACATTATGCATTCATACTCTTTATATCATATATCATATATATATATACTAGGTTTGCCCGTGGACACGTGTCTACGGCACGTTTCCGTGAACAATACAATATATAAAAAGAATATATTTTCAATTCTTCCAAGAATACCTATCCATCAAGTTTGGCCATAAATATAACATAGGTAATCTATCTCACTGTTAGACATCTATCTCACTGTTGGTTATCAGGTCAAAGATAATCAAATTGTATTTTTGTATTGCTTTTGGCTAAGTGTATGGTTACTATTGTCTTCGGCCAATTATTAACGAATTGAGGAATCTACTTGGATTGAATTTACAACCCACCCAAACCCAAAAATACCTATCCGATTTATTGATACACACATATTCAGAATCACCCTACAATGGTATGTTTATATGACATCAAGTCGAAGGTTATAGTCATTGTAGATGACAGACTGATAAATTTGTAGTGGAATTATTTACGGTTAGATGTTAATTGTACCAATCAATTTAGCTGGGCTATTTGGGATGCTATACTTTAATTACTTGCCTTTGTCTAGTTATTCAAATTTCAGTGACTGTACTTTGGAAAATAAACTAGTTATTCTAAACAGATACCGTACTTCAGGGAATACAAAAAAATTCTATAGATCTCATTTCAGGGAGTACTTCAGGGATGCAGAGTTTTCATTTTCCCCCCCATTTCCTATAGATCTCAAAAACATCAAACAATTCTAACCACACAATGTTCAAAACGAATCTACAAACCTGTGCTCATCCACAGTTCAAATAGAGCTCCTCCCCCCACCCTTGCTCAACCTATCCTGCAATGAACCATTTCCTATAGATCTCAAAAACATCAAACAATTCTAACCACACAATGCTCAAGACGAATCTACAAACCTGTGCTCGTCCGCAGTTCAAATAGAGCTCCTTCCCCAACCCTTGCTCAACCTATCCTGCAATGAATGCCTCAATGCACCTACACCAACAAAAAACAACCAATCACTGCTCAAGTCCAATACACACTTGCATAAAATTGATCACTAACAACACCACCAAGTCAGATCTGACTCACTTGCAGCCAACGAGGGAGAATGGAGCGACAATCTCCCAAAATTACAAAAATTCAGAACAAAAAAATTCCACAAAAAAAATAAAAATTCAAAACAGCCATTTCCCGCGCCTCAAGCAGATCAGAATCGAGATTAGCGCTAAATCAAGAAAATCAACGAATCGAGAAGAATCTGAGATACTTACGGCGTTGCTAAGGGCGGCGACGTTGAGGAAGGTGGAGGAGTGCTTGGAAGGCAGAAGCTTCGGTGGGGAGACGGTGGGTTTGCTCGGTTCGCTGGGTCGAAAAAGAGAGAGACGGTGAAAGAGGGAGACGGTGGATCGATGAGAGAAAGAAAGCGGGGAGAGAGAGACGAGGGAGGGGAAGAGAGAGAGACAGGATCGATGAGAGAGAGAGACAGTGAGAAAGAGAAAGAGAGAGAGAAGGGGGGTTATTTCACGAAGAGAGAGGGGGGGGGGGTTTGAAATTTTGGGCGGGAAAATGTGTTTTTTTATTATTATTAAAAGATGATTCAGTCATCGTTTCATTAAAGAGATTTAACGAAACAGGAAAATAAAGTACATAGAATGCCCTTAGGCAGAAACATCATCACATACTCCCCCGAACAAGTCTATAACCTAAACCGCCTACTCGAGGCGTCAAAATAGTTACAAAGAACAAGTCCTCCAAAAGCTCCCATATGGCACCCCTAACGTGAGAGTCGCCCAAAATGAAGTAAACCCTACTCCTCCCCCGCCTCCATGCAAATCTTCTTCCTCGAGCCAAGATGCCCTGTCCATTCATGAAATGAGGAATGAATTTTGTGCATCAAAATAGAGAATCTATGGTCAATGTTATTAAAATAGTGGTCATTACGATCTAGCCATAGGTTCCATATAATAGAGGCGACAGCAGTGTCCCAATCCGTTCGATCTTCCTTTCTAATCCTGTAAGATCTAATGACTCCCCAAACTTCCGAACATGACCCCGGACTATGTAAGACTCCAAATCTATGTCCCACCCTCTCCCATACCAATCTAGCTCTAGGGCAATTGAAAATAATGTGATTCGTGTCTTCCTCGTGATGTTGACATCTATTGCAAGCAACGTTCACCATAATTCCTCGCTTCCTCAAATTTACCTTCGATAATATTGCGTCGTTATCCACCAACCATAGAAAGATTTTCACTTTAGCTGGCACTTTGATGCCCCATATAAAATGTGTTTTGTGAGAATCAATCTGGACCTTTGATTTTGGGGAGATTGAATGAGAGCCACTTGATAGCTTTCTTTGTAATTTATTATATAGATATATACTATATATTATTATTTAGAAATTAATGTGTCCCTTTTTCCTACAATAGTTACACGTCAAATTTTTGTGCCTAGACTTCAAACGGGTCCTTGTATCTTTCGAGTTTCGGTCCCATGACCTACCTCGATCAACAACCAAACCAACACCTTGGCTCCCTTTCTCATTATTGGTCATTTCACTATCAATGTGCAACTTGGCTTACATATTGCTCTTAACATCTTCTAGATAAATTTTATCTCTACTATAAATCAACATGTCTCTAAAAACCTTGTATGATGCGGGTAATGAGCATAATAACAAAAGGGCTTAAGAATACACAAAGAAAAAAGATAAACTTTAAAGATCATGCAAAAAAAAGAGAGAGAAGATTCAGTAACAAATTTTATTATTAAATATATATGGAATAATCTAGACCGTTGGATAACACCCGTGGTCAAGAAGCTATATCCAGCGACCAAAAAGCCTTAAACAACTATGGGTATTTTAGGAAGATAACAATTAAAAAACACCCAAAAATAAACACATGACAACATATATTGCTAATTTTGAATGGAGTAGGGCGATCTGCACAGACAGAATACACCAGACCGCAAAAAGAAAAATGGGTATAATTATCTGCAAATTGGTCAAACATGGGTATAATTTGGTATAATTTAGTGAACTTACCCTATAAACAAAGACTAAACTTGCCCCCACAGTTGTTTGCTTTTTTCC
This sequence comes from Hemerocallis citrina, assembly GCA_017893485.1. Classification (NCBI taxonomy): domain Eukaryota; kingdom Viridiplantae; phylum Streptophyta; class Magnoliopsida; order Asparagales; family Asphodelaceae; genus Hemerocallis; species Hemerocallis citrina. The sequence continues at coordinate 380,888,489 of CM030359.1, read as the reverse complement.
CATTTTATGCATTTTGGGAGTACTGTAGTCGACACAGTCGTCGTCTATTTTGCCATTTTTTAGCTATCTGGCTACAGTAGAAATGTATAAATAGCATTCGAAATAGCAAAATACATATTATGTCTGACGAAACATTATGTGTCGTCTTGATTATTTAATTATATTTTTAAATAATCGGACGAAACATGATGTTTCGTCTGAAGTAAAAAAAAAAAAACAAATAAAATAACCCATAAATATGCATATAATGGCTGGACGAAACATCGTTCAGGGACCAGGCCATTGGGTCACATTTCCTTTTTTTTGTTGTTGCAAATTACCATCATTGGTTACTGGGTGCAATTATTTATTTTTTTTTGCAAATTTATAAAATGTTTTTGCAATTTTGCAATTGTTTTTGGAATTTTTTTTTTGCAAAAAAAAAAACCTCCTTAAAACCCGGATGATCATTTTGCAATTTTTTTTCCATTTGGGACGAAACATCATGTTTTGTCCCGTATATTTTTTTAATATTTTCTCAATTTCTGACTATATAAATGATTTTTTAATCACAGTTCGTCTGTTTCATTTTTATCGAAAATATGCATTTTTTGCCTTTTGACGACTGCAACATTTTATCGAAATGGAAAGATAAAATATGCATTTTGTCATTTTTTACCTCAAACGACTGTGATGCTCTCATGGACACTGAAATAAAGAATGGGCTTTTTTATAAACAAAGAGTAATTATTAAGAAGAATGGGCTTCATATTCATTGGGCTTTAGAACTTGGTATTAAACTTGCCCGTTTCAGTATAAACTTACCCGCAATATATCCGTCTAAGTAAACCCGACGCAGTAACTATGGTGCCCATTAACCCGGTTCATAATTGCTTAGAAAACCCGCAACCCGTTAAAACCGCGTAGCGTCACTTGTAAGCTGACGCGTGGCATCATTTGTAAGCGGCTATTCGGGTTATAAATATACCCGACCCTGTTGCCAATTATCCCTTTTAGATACATTTTAATGTTAATTTAATTAAAATTTATTTCCCTCTCGCCGTCACCTCTCCTCTTCTCGTCAATTCGTCGGACGTTGAGTCGGAAAAGCGAAAGCTTTGAGGTATGGCGAACTCTTTCTTTCTCTCTCCTTTATTTTCAATAGAAAAACCCTAACCGTAGTTGTCTTCTCTATCTTCTCTCTTTGCATACGAAAGACCCTAACCCTAGTTTTTGGCATGACGGATTTGGTGCTGGGGCTTCGGATTTGAGGAAGGGCGCATCGAAAGTTGAAACCTTTATTGAGTGAATTGGACTTAATTTTCTAATGCGGGCAAGAGTTAGGGTTTTGGAGCAAAATTGGGGTTTGTTATCTCATTCCCTTCTTCTACTTGTAAATTAGGGCTAGTTATTTCGTGATTTGCACTTTCTTTCTTAATGCTAACAAAGTTAGGGCTTTTTGTGTCTTAATTGGAACGAAATTGGGGGTTTTGTAATGTTGATAACCCTCCTTTTCTTTGTAGGGTTTCTGGAGAAACCAAGCTCATGAAGTCACGCAGTGGCGGTGGTCCCCACTTTAAATGCAAGAAGGTATATTTCCCGTCTTTTTCCCTCTTTAATCATAATTTCAGTTTGGTAGCCAGAAAGTGAACTGACTATTGTGTTTGGTTCCTGTATAGGGTTTCTCAAGAGGCCAATCTCATGAACTTTTTAGCAGTCCGCCTAAAAAGGTATAATTTTATTCATATCTGCATAATTTCATTCTTTTAATGTTTGAATTTTGTCTAATAATAGTTTGGTCCTGGTTGAAGGAGTTAATGGTAGTTTTTAATGCATGATATTTATGTATACAAGTTCAATTTGGAGTGATACTGTAGCTGTCTTCTAGTTCTAATTTCACTATCTTAATTATTGGTCGTTCTCTCCTTATAGGAAAAGGGATGTGTAAAGGGAGGTCATGCTCCTTCCTTATTACTCGATTATTCACTATGCCATAGCTTTAGGCCCACATGCACTATAAATCGAAATTAAACTGCATTATTTTTTTCAGGAATTTACGTATTAGGAGTGTGATATTGGTCAAGATGAGGACGAAGGGAAGTTCATTTCTACCGTTCATTCCTTTTACATTACATGCAGGGGGGATCCCATGTTGACAGAGGCGAAGAGAGAAAGGAATTGAGTTTTGTTCACTATTTTGAACTTAGTCGTTATGTGCACATGTTATTAGAAACTTAGGTTATGTGAACATGTTATTAGAAATTTGGAACCCCAGGAATTAGGGTGGACATGAGAGTGAAGAAAAACAAAGGGATAAAAAATTATAGATTTGTAGTAAATAACAATGATACATTTTGTAATAGAAACTCCCAAATAAGGAAATTGACTTAATGGGTGGTGTTTTAGAGTGATTGAATGTTTACCCAAGTAAGGACAAGCTTATTCAAGTTATTTAAAATTTATTTGGTCTCTAATTAAGATTGGTCCTCATAACATAAGGTTTTGTTTTTCTCTATAATATGGAAATTGAAATAGTATAGCAAATTTGAAATTATTGGACACCTCAAATAGGTATGGAATTTTTCTATATTGTAGTTAAGATTTTAATTGCCTTATAAAAGGAAGACATTCTAAGGCTTAGTTGACTTTATATATGCTCATCTGGATTTATAGAGTAGTAAATGACGCAATCATGGTGAGTGAGTCTATGAACACAGATTACATGTTCAGTTGTGGGGGATCAGTGTGGTAAGGTCTCCCTTCTTACTGACCACTTCAAAGAATAATTAGAAAAAGGAGAAAGACGAGGGAAAAAATAAGATCGCAAGACTAAATATATGTTGAAACTTGAAAGAGAGGATTGAAGTTGAAAGGAACCGTAGGATCTTATCTAATCAAAGGAACTTTTGACAGATTGGACTTATGGAACCATTTGCAAGGACTTTTAAGGCTTTGAGCTACCACATGAAGCCTTGGAGTATAAGTGATTTCTACTTGGGGACATGATATATAATTTTGAAGGTATTATGATATATAATTTTTAAGGTATTACTTTCTTTTTGGAATGGTTATTTGAGGTGAGCTTATATAAACTTCATTTTTTTGCTTACTGGAGTGACGAGGTCTTATTATAAGTTGTGGATAGTTGTTTTAGTTGGACTCAAGTGGAACTATTAATTTTTGAATCATTTTGAGTTCAGAATGCATTTGGGAGATATTTTTATGTGTTTGGTACAGATGGTATGCTGGATGTTATATTTTGTGGTCATGGTTCCCAAATTTAGGTTGGAATTAGGTTTAAAATGCAAGACACTGGTTGTATTTTTAATGAAAGGGTAATTCTACTAGTCAAAACGGTATCCCATGTAGCAACTGCAGTGGGTATGTTGCAAAATAATTTGCTTGCGTTAGACATAATCTACTATATCCAATGTTTATTTCTTTCAAGATGGTTGACTTTTTAATATACTTGGGGTTGTAGTGCAATATCGATAGGAGTTGCTAAGGTCAACTATTTGTTATTGTGGGGACCTTGACGGATTGTATCTTGCGTTACATAATATTTGGATGAATATAGTAGGGGACAAATTAGTACTTATGTGATGCATATTTCTAAACATGTGTATTCCGAAAATGAGAAAATTTGAATCAGTTGTATTTAAATAGTATAATTATTTGTACAAAATCTTGTGTATATTCAGTGTAAACGATGGATTTTGTAAGTAACAATTTGAATACTGGATAGTTCTTTGAGAATTTCTATATATTTTACTGACAATGCACATACTGAAATTCATTAATGGTAAATGATGGTTTTTGAAAATGATGTCATTATAATGATGAAGTGTACTATATATGGTGAAATTATTTTTCGTAAAGTTAATTGATGAGATTAAATTAGTATTTGTGTGTAACTAAATATAACCATATTTCGGTGTCATTAGCCTAAATAGATTTGGATTAGATTTCTAATATAACAATAAAAGAATCAAAGTGTTTTTGTAAATCATGGTTGATTTAATAACTGATATGTTAAAGCTGCTACTTTTCTTGTGTTGAAGATTAATTTTGTGGTATTAAAATTTTATTAAAATAACATAGTAGAGTTTGATTTGCAACTTATAGGTTTTTCTGGAGATTCCAACTGGATTTGGCTGTTTAGTTTATATCCTTTGTCTTAAGGTATGGTTATTGTATGTTGGCCTTGCTCCTTAAGTATTTCATACTAGTAAGTTGGAGTAAATTGTTTGTTAAAGCTTAATTTATAATTGTTAATTTCCTGAGGATATGGAGAGTTTAAGAATGAATTGTAGTTGTTTTTGTTGAAATATTAACTTGATTTGGGTCTTAGCCCAAATTGATATGTTATCTTATGTATTTAATGTAATTGGCCCAACTTCTAGAAACTTACTCTAGAGAAATCTTATCTAGAAGTTTTTTCTAGATAAGTCTTAGGAGTTATCTAGAAGATAAGACCTTAGACTTGTGGAGAAAATTCTAGAGAGATAATTATAGCCATTAGATTAGAGTTGTGTTGGCAAAATCCTAACCATTGGTTGGATAATGCCACTAGTATAAATAGGGGTGGTGTCTTTGTGTTTGTATCAAGCCAAAAATTAGAAACACTCAATAATACAGGTAGTCTTCCTTTTTCTAAAATCTCTAATCTCTCCCATTTTTAAACACTTCCTCTAACCACCTAAAATTTTCTTCCAACAAAGTGGTATCAGAGCTTGAAGATCCTCCTAGAGATGGCGAATAGCGGTGTTCCCTTCCAAGTCCCGATGCTCACCAAGAGCAACTATGACAATTGGAGGATACATCAAATGGATGTCAAATATGCATTCTTAAATGGAGTCCTCAAAGAAGAAGTCTACATTGAGCAACCACAAGGCTACGAAGTGAAGGGAGAAGAAGGCAAGGTCTTGAAGCTGAAAAAGGCACTTTATGGGTTGAAACAAGCTCCAAGAGCTTGGAATGCTCGAATTGACAAATACTTCCAAGGGAGAAGCTTCACCAAGTGTCCATACGAGCATGCACTCTTTATCAAAATCCAGAACAATGATTATTGATTGTATGCTTGTATGTAGATGACTTGATCTTCACAGGTAGCAATCCAAGCATGTTTGGCAAATTTAAGAAAGAGATGACGAAGGAGTTCGAGATGACGGATATTGGGCTCATGTCTTACTACCTCGGCATAGAAGTGAAGCAAGAAGACAAAGGTATCCTAATCACTCAAGAAGGCTATGCTAAAGAGATACTCAAGAAGTTCAAGATGGATGACTCTAATCTGGTTGGCACGCCAATGGAATGTGGAATCAAGTTGTCAAAACACGAAGGAGAAAGGGTGGATCCAACACTCTTTAAGAGCTTGGTCGGAAGTCTGCGATATTTAACTTGCACAAGACCCGATATTCTATATGCGGTTGGAGTTGTCAGTCGATACATGGAGAATCCAACAACTCATTTGAAGGCGGCAAAGAGGATTCTTCGCTTTGTCAAAGGTACAACAAACTTTGGCTTGTACTATTCTATTTCTAACAATTACAAGCTTGTTGGATATAGCGATAGTGATTGGAGTGGAGATATGGATGATCGTAAGAGCACAAGTGGCTTCGTGTTCTACATGGGAGACACGGCCTTCACATGGATGTCAAAGAAGCAGCCAATTGTCACTCTTTTCACATGCGAAGCGGAGTACGTAGCTGCTACTTCATGTGTTTGTCATGCAGTTTGGTTACGAAACCTGTTGAAGGAGTTGAGTTTGCCACAAGAGGAACCGACCAAGATTTCTGTGGACAACAAGTCAGCAATAGCTTTGGCCAAGAACCCAGTCTTCCATGATCGAAGTAAGCACATTGATACACGCTATCACTATATTAGAGAGTGCATCACCAGAAAGGACATACAACTGGAGTACGCGAAGTCTCATGATCAAGTTGCTGATATCTTCACCAAGCCTCTCAAGCGCGAAGACTTCATAAGGTTAAGAAGTTTGATTGGAGTAACAAATCAAGTTTAGGGGGGGGGGTGTTGAAATATTAACTTGATTTGGGTCTTAGCCCAAATTGATATGTTATCTTATGTATTTAATGTAATAGGCCCAACTTCTAGAAACTTACTCTAGAGAAATCTTATCTAGAAGTTTTTTCTAGATAAGTCTTAGGAGTTATCTAGAAGATAAGGATAACCTTAGACTTGTGGAGAAAATTCTAGAGAGATAATTATAGCCATTAGATTAGAGTTGTGTTGGCAAAATCCTAACCATTGGTTGGGTAATGCCACTAGTATAAATAGGGGTGGTGTCTTTGTGTTTGTATCAAGCCAAAAATTAGAAACACTCAATAATACAGGTAGTCTTCCGTTTTCTAAAATCTCTAATCTCTCCCATTTTTAAACACTTCCTCCAACCACCTAAAATTTTCTTCCAACAGTTTTCCTGTGAAAGATCTTTAAATATTTTAACAGGTAAGTATTTCTCTAGCATATGTTGATGAACTTCTTGATGATGATGATTGTAGTAACGATAAATTTTATTGTAGGTTCATTACAGGTATATTGAATTGTGTTGGTATGATGATAAAAGATGTTTATAATGGAAGTGACGAATGGGATACGAATTCAACAAATTTTCTTGCTAGTTAAATTAAAATGCAGTTTGTCAGTTGAGATGAACAGAAGTATCAATTGCACGTGTAAAATATAAATCAAGAAACTTTATTAATATGAATCAATATATTTAGGTGGTTTTTGTTAATTAGAATCATGTCATATGCGGACTTCTTGAGTGGTGTAAAGGAAGAGTGAATGCCATTAAATAGAGTTGGTGTGCCCCTTGTTGAAATCAACAATCTGATGTACTCGTTTCCTTAACTGTTCAAAAATCTTCGATATTTACATCAAAATGGAGCATGATGTGTTAAAAACTTCTGATGGTTGTTATTTATTGATTGCTTAATGCGAGTTCAACAATAGGTTTACTTTTATTCACATGAACGAAGATGCAAGGTAGAATTGGTGATTATCACTATACTTCAATGATAAGGAAACCATATTATGAAAGAAATTAGTTCTTTAAGTTCTCTCATGGAAGTTTTTATGGATAAAAAGAAGTTTTTTTATTTCTGTTTTCCTTATTGATGGGAAAATCAAGAATGTATCTTGCTGAGTAGGGAAATTTAATGAATTTAAGAATTGGTGGTGATGCCATGGTCGAATATTTAAATTCATTAATCCGTGTGAGTACTTGAAAGTTGGAATGCAGCAAGTTGGTAGACAAAACTGTTTCCAAGGAGGGTAAAACTAATATGCCAGGTTAAAGTAAATAATAATGAAATAGTTGTTTATATAAACTTCCAAAGGAGGAAATAGAATTAATGGGTTAGAGTGATTGAATCACCCAAGTTGGGCAACTAGCTTATTAAAGTTAGTTTGAAATTTTATTATCCTCTAATTAATATTGGTCCTCATCAGGGGTGGTTTGATATTTTGTCTCTATAATATGTAAATTGAATTAGTTAAGGGAATTTTGAAAATTGGGCACCCCAAATTAGTCATAGAATTTTAAACAAGTCTTAATTGAGATTTGAGGTTCCCTACGAAAGGAACATATTGAAAGGCTTACTAACTATCTATATTAGCTCATCTGGATTAATATAGTAGGGAAATGACTCAATCATGGAGAGTGAATCTATGAACACATATTATATATTCAGTTTTGAGGATTAGTGTGGAGAGATCTCTAACCTACTACTTAAAAGAATAATAAGAATGAGCAGAAAGATGAAGGAAATAGGATCTAGAGACTAAATATTGTTTGAAAGGGAAGATTGGAAGTTGAAACGAACAACATGAATCTTACCTAATCAAACTAGGATTTGATAGATTTGACTTGTGTAACCATTTGAAAGGACTCCAAGGCTTTCGGGTAATGCAAGAAGGTAGCCTTTGGAGTGTAAGCGATTTCTACTTGGGAACGTGATATTCCGAGGTGTTAGTTTTGGTATTTTGTTTTGGAGTGGTTATTTGTGAGATGATCTTATTAACTTTTAAAATTTTCTTATTAGAGCAATGAGGTTGTATTAATGGATTAGTTGTTTTAATCGGATTTAAGTGGTACTATAAAATTTGGGAATTATTTTGAGTTCTACATGCCTTTGGGAGATATTTGTTATGTGTTTGGAACAAGATGGTATATTGGATGTTATATTTTGTGGTCATGATTCCTTGTTTTTAGATTGGAATTTGGGGTCATGTTAGGATGGAATTTGCTACAATAATGGATGGGATGTTTCAGGCTGAGAGAATTCCGTTCACACTAATCCTGTGAGTGGCGAGAGGATGATGGCAAATTGTGTTATCTCATTCCCCGTGGTCCTATTCTGCATACAAAATTTCTTACAGGTTGACAAGTCTCCCTAAAATCCTTTGTCTTTCTCCTATTTATCATATAAACTAGTGTGACAAATAATTCCCGCTTTAGGGAGACTTGTCAAGTTTGCTTCTTGACATACTCAGCAGGCTTGATTGTCTTCTGGAAGCAGATCGCTCTTGAACCCATTATCAAACTTGTATCAACCAAGTGGGGAGTGATAAACACTTTAAAGATAGCATCATGCCTTGAAGTCTCCAAATTTATTAACCAATAATTTTTACCACTCCAAATTATATCCCACTATTTTCAAGAACTTCATTTAAAACTATTTTTTAAGTTCATATCTAAGGTTCCGAGTCTGTATGCTCAGTATATAGATACATTCCCTGCTGCTGCAACTATTTCTATATAAGGGAATCTCAGGGGTTGTATTTGATGTTTTTGATAAAAAAAAGTGACCGTGTCACCACTTCATTAACAAATTATTAACGAAACAAGTATTACAAATATATAACATCTATCTATTCCTAGACCGGAACCACAGAAAACAATTACTCAGTAAAGCGTACAACATTAACTAGTCCCTCTCCTAGCTAAAGTTATAGATGATGCCACCTATAATCTGTTCTCCCTCCTATTAAATGTGACGCATGCAAATTCCTATTGAACAATCAGATACCGACTCATCGAGCACCAACCATAGTTACGACTTGCCCATGCACCTTCAAGCGACATCTAACTTGAACACCACTCCAGCAACGATTTCTCTATCCCATTCGGTGACACCTAATCAGAACAACATATCGGAAACGACTTGCCTAATCACAATTCTGATAATGACTAGCCACTCCGCCCATTCAGTGACGTCTTGTCACTTCTCTAGTCTAGAACGCTCAGCTCATTCATCACCACGATGGCCGACGTTCCATTCGCGACGTCGCTGATGACTAGCCCAAACACCGTCTCTGCGACGACTTGGCCACCAGCAGACCTACAACGACTCACATCACTCACACCGCAGCAACAACCTCGCTCAAACTCCCAAACTAGCGACGACTCGCACATTTACCATATCGACGCCGGCTTGCACATCTATCACTACTGTCACAGCTCGTACATCCCCAACCATATCGACGACTCGCACATCATCTCAACGATGTTGACAAAATCGGACACCGCATCGGTGAGAGTTAGCAACATCACCAACGATCGTTCAATGAAGGACAGAATTAAGTAACTCAATCTGACCTCTTACTCTCGATCAAGAGCCCAGATGAAAGTCCCCGCGCTCTTTCATCACCTCCCAAATGTAATTTGAGTTTCTAAACTCTAAATTGAAACTTCTTCAAAATAACTCTCCACCCCAGAATCTCCCTCCATCTTCCCCCAAGCGTCCACCATGATAACAAACATAACCACCGTCAATTGCTGGCATACTTACTACTTTCTCAATGAATCAGCCTACCCAACCCCACCGCGACGCCCTCTTTCGATTGCGCCAAATCCAACCATCCACAATAGTCGTTGTTTTCGACTATCAGGCCGATGGTACAGACGATTTATACCGCCAGCGAACATCACCACCCAACAAATCAACGCTCCCCCCCAACTCATCCTCTAATATAATTTGAATTTCAAACCCTAATTTGAAATTCTAATATTCAAAAACCAGCCAACCAACCAATCAATCAATCAATCCATCAATTAACTCAATCAGCATCACATCCATCCCCTTTCCCCTTTCCGTAGCTTCTCTCTGGCCAACCCCAACCACCCTGGCCGACCTAGCCCCCGACATCCATCGACCCGTCGGCCTTCGAAAGCCCCTGTGGGTTATTCTCATTCGGCCCCTCCTGCTTGCTTCCCTCCCACTTCTCTCACCGGACCACCACCTTTCTTTTCCCTCCTCGACTTTCATACCAGATCTGTCAAAAACCTCCATGGTTTCCCCTGGCAGCGCCACAACATCCCCTAGTTGCGCTCCTCCATGGACACGCCATCTATGCCGCCACAACGTCGCTGACCACATCTAAAGGTCCAGAAATCGCGCAGCCCTAGACGTTTTCCGACCTCCTCTACACCGCTGCAGAAGCGGGAATGGGTTGGGGGGAAGGAGGAAGAGGTGTGGATGGATTCCTCCCCCCCTCCCCGATCGAAGCCGCCGTCAAGAAACTTTGGGGATTCGATTTTGGGAGTTTCTCTCTCTAGAGATTTCTCTCTAGAGAGAGACTCTTCGATGTTGTATCGACAAATAAGATGTTGTATTTGATGTTGATGGAAATACTTGTACAGTGTGATTAACAAGTGTTTTCAAGTTTTATTAATCTGAATTACATTATATATACGAGGCTTTTGTGGGGGGTGATTTATACTTGTTTGCTTTAATTTTGCTTGGTTCACAGTTCTATTGCCCTGTTTTAGTTCTATTGCCCTGTTTTAAGGTGTGTCTGTGTTTGGTTTTTGCAGCAATTTTGACCGATTTTGTGGTGCTTTGATATGATTTTCTGTGGTTGACAATGCATGTTTTTTCAATTAGGTTCAATTCTGAGGTTCTGCGCTTTGTCTTATCTGTTTATATAATTATATATGCATTCACATGAGTTCTCTCTATTTGCTGAGAGATACATCAACTTTTCGAATTCTAAAGCCCAGATGCAATCCGCAGTACCAAAGAAGTCTACTGAGCTACAACTGACGAAAGGTCCCATCCATCGGGCCCCTCAACTGGCAGGACAAGATCGACTCGAACGATTGACAAACGAGCGAAAGGACGCGCGCACTGTACACGCCAAAGCATGCGGCGATGGGAAAGAAAGCTTGATTGAAGAGACAGATGGAGTCTTCAAACCTACTAACAGAGACAGCTGTGGTCCTAGCATTCTAAAGCATGACCAAGATGTGGGCCTCACAAAACAGATGGGCCTGATCCAAGCTGATTGGATGAAATTCTCCAATGAGGAGATTGAGAAATCGGTTAAACTGGCTATTTGTTCACTGTTTCAATCCAAGGAGCTTCTGGGCCCGTCTGCTGGGCCCCAACGCCAAGAAATCAATTCGCCCACTAATCTTCAAGCCCCGATCGGTGTGATATCGAATGTCTCATCTAAAATTATCTGTTCTCCGACTTCACATAACCCGATCCCTAACAGTGCCCTTTTGATCGCTGAACCGGGGTCACGCGAAGGAATTATTGGTGCTCTAGAAGGAATTCGAAAGGACAATTTCATCTCCGTGACGGTTACAGAGGGAGACGACAGAGATGTTAGAGGCAGTGTAGGTAGCTCCTCCACTAGAAAGATTACTGAATACCAGAGGAAGGGAAAAAGGCAGATGGCTAGTTTGGAGAGTCAGAACAAGGAGGAGGAGGGTGGTCCTCAGAGGGGCAACATCCATAGAGATGCAATCGCTACAGGAGAAGGTACATCAAAATTTAATTGTTCTGTTCTTAATTCTTTATCAGATGAATCTATTATTTACTTCGCTAGCTTGTACGGACTAGCCATGGGTTCTACTTGTTCCGAACAATTATCTAACGTAGCTATCATTAGAGAGGTCACCAATATAGGGTCCAGCTAAACCCGGGGGGTCTTGGAGGGTGGGGTGTTACAGTTAGATTATTATAATTTTTAATGGTTTACATCTTTTGGAACGTTAGAGGGATGTGGCAAAAATTAAAAAAAAGGGCTATAGGTGTCACTCTTAGCAAGATTAGACTAGACATCTGTGGATTTCAAGAAACCAGAATAGAAACCCCAACAGCGGAGGAATTCAATTCTATTAGAGGAATGGAAGACTTCCACTGGAGATTTAAGCCGGCTAGGGGGTTTTCGGGGGGCATAGCTGTAGGGGCTAGTTTTTCCTCCTTTGAGATTGTCGACGACTTTATTGGTGAGTTCACCGTGTCGATTAGAATTAGACGTAGATGCGATGGTTGGATACAGTCGGTAACTAGTGTATACGGGCCATACGACAGTCGACTGCGCCAAGAATTATGGTCGGAGTTAAGATTTTTAAGACTCAAATAGGGAGGGGCGTGGCTAATAGGAGGAGATTTTAATATCACTAGATTCCAGGATGAGCATAAAGGCAGGGGACACAGCCGGGATGAGCAAGATAGTTTTAACCAAACTATTGAAGAACTAGACCTTTTGGAATTAGAGATGACGGACAGGAGATTTACGTGGTCAAATATGCAGCGTAATCCGATTTTGGCTAAGCTCGATAGAGTATTGGCGTCTAATGAGTGGGAGGAAGTCTATCCACTGGCCAAAGTAAAATCTGCTATCAGATATACGTCGGATCATCTGCCACTGGTCATTGACTGCGACCTCATTGGTAAGAAAAAGCATTTCTGCTTCAAATTTGAGAAAGCATGGACCGTTTGTGAGGAAACCGGACAGGTTATAGCCGAATCATGGAACGATACTACGACTCAAGCTACAGCAGTAGGAATATGGATAGAGAAGACAAGGAGGCTGCGTAGGAGATTAAAAGCTTGGGCCAGCCAAAAGACGTACGCCATTAATCTTAGACGAGAGGAGCTTGCGAGGGGAATTGCAAACTTGGAAAGCGCTCAGGAGGACAGAGATCTACATGATAGTGAGAAAGATGACCTTGCTAATTATAGACTAGAGATACAACAGATCGAGAAAATGGAGGAGCTATACTGGCAACAGAGAGCGAGGAACCAATGGCTTAGAGAGGGGGACGCTAACACAATGTATTTTCACAAGGTAGCGAATGGAAGGAGAAGACAGAACCACATAACAGGCATCTCAGTTAACGGAACGTGGACTAAGAACGAAGATCTCATCAAAGACCACCTAGATAGCCATTTCCGCGAATTGATCGGTTGTAATACCGCCAGACGATGTGCGATGGCCCAGGATATGTGGACCGCATCCAGATTGGACGGAAGTGATGGAATCGAATCAAGATTTACAGATGCTGAGGTTTTCGAGGCAATTAAGAAGCTTGGACAGGACAAAGCTCCAGGACCAGATGGGTTTCCGATCTTTTTCTTCAAAATTTACTGGGAGATCATTAAGGCTGATCTTATGAACATTTTCCACGAGCTTTACGACGGAACGGCTAGGTTGGACAGGTTAAATTACGCTATGATTATTCTGGTCCCCAAGAAAAGCGAGGTTATCACTCATGAGGACCTCAGACCCATAAGCCTGCTCAACGGATCATTCAAAATCATCACGAAGGTTTTGGCCCAAAGACTAGCCCCCCGACTAAACGAGGTTATCGACCAATCACAGAGCGGCTTTATTCGTGGCAGGGATATCATGGACAGCATAGCTACGACACATGAAGTGGTCTTCAGGGGTAACAAGACAAAAGAGGACGGGTTTATTCTAAACCTTGACTTTAAGAAAGCCTATGATTCGGTATCGTGGAACTGCGTGGAGGAAGCTCTAGCTCTAAAAGGATTTGGCGAAAAATGGAGAGCATGGATGAAAAAATGCGTATGCGGCGGGAAATCTTCAGTACAAGTGAACGGGTGGCAAGGCAGAGAAATTCTGTGCAAGAAAGGTCTCCGCCAAGGAGATCCATTATCATCCCTTCTATTCGTTATTGTGGCTGACTGATTAGCGGAGATGATTAGAAGAGCTATGGAAAATAATACGATAAGAGGGATTAGGATCAAAGGGATAGACAAGGCGATAACTATCCTCCAATACGCAGACGACACAATTCTGTTTGGAAAAGCAACGGTGGAAGAAGCGGCTGCCATTAAGACAGTATTGGCTTGTTTTCAGAGCTGGTCAGGTTTACAAGTGAACTTCAATAAGACTAGTATCATCCCTATAAGCGACCAGCTGTCCACGCCGTGCTCTGAGATCATGGAAATATTTAATTGTAAAGTCGGAGAATTCCCCATTAAATATCTAGGGACGCCTATAAAGCCGGGTCCACTGCTTAAGGAGGATTGGAATTTCATTATCACTAAGATTCAAAAGAAGCTGGCTGGGTGGCAAAGTAGGTATCTGTCCCTTGGGGGTAGGATTATCCTTCTCAACTCTGTCGTCAGCACGATTCCTTAGTATCTGATGTCCATCTACGAACTGCCGAAATGGGTCATCCATCAGATAGATAAAATGAGAAGAAGATTTCTGTGGAAAGGCACGGACGAAGGAAATAAAGGCTTCAACTTGGTCAACTGGGGAAGAGTATGTAAGAGAAGGGAGTTCGGGGGCCTGGGTATTGCAAATCTTCACGACATGAATAAAGCTTTGTTATGTAAATGGTGGTGGAAGATTACTAACAAGCATGGAGGATGGTGGAATCTTTCTTTCGATCAATACCGTAAAAGACGCAAAGTCAGATTTGGAGGCAGGAGTCCCTCGGCAAGAGTGTCCCTACTCTGGAAGGGGATAGCAAAGCAGGGAGAGATCTTTCATACAAACACCACCTGCAAAGTAGGTAACGGGAAAAAAACCAGATTCTGGAAAGACAAATGGTGCGGAAATACAACTTTGCAAAATCAATTCCCGTTAGCAGCTAAAGCCACACAGAATCTAGACCTAGCAGTGGCAGACATACGAAAGAACGGCAGGCTAAACTTTATAGTTTCCAATGGTATCACACCTGAGATCAGAGACCAATTTGAAGAACTCAATAATCTGGTTCTTCAAGAAGGAGGGCTGGCTAATAACATAGATGATGATAGAGGGTGGGATAGGGAAGCCTCAAGAATGTTCTCTGTATCCTCCATGTATAAATGGCTCAACGATGGAGGTACGAGATGTCAAGTCCAATCTGTTATATGGGGGGCAAAAGTGCCATTCAGAGTAAGAGTTTTTTGCTGGTTAGCTCACAGTAATGCGATTCTATCCAAAATAAATCTGAAGAAGAGAATTCCGCAGATCGATGTGATCTGCGAGAGGTGTCGCTCTTCTGAGGAAGATGTCAACCATATCCTTTTTCAATGCACCAAAGCTAGGCTTACTTGGGAAATAGTTTGTAGGGGTTTCGGGTGTAATCGGGTTCCTAACACCACCATTGACATTTGGGCACACTTTAGAGAGTCGTACATCAAATTAGAAGATAGGAAGGCTTGGGACATAGCTGCAGCTGCCTCATTGTGGAATCTATGGCTAGAGAGAAATGACTTTATTTTTCGCAACAAAGTATACAGATTCCCTTACTCTATGAATAACATCTTCCTTCTTATTCATGATTGGGCAGGGGCTCGGGAGCAAATTAAGAGGATCAGGACCAGCGAAGGAGAGTAGAGTGTTTCGAGCAGAGAGGAAGGACATTAGCCGGAGTCCTACGGTGGATTATGATTATCCCATCTGTAGCTTTTATTTCGATGTTTCTATTTGATGCTTTATTTTGTACCGCTGTCTTAACAGCCTATCAGTACTTTTAGCTTATTGTAATGCTTTTTTTCCTTAATCCTCATTAATGAAACGATGGTCTAGGCCATCTTATTATCAAAAAACTGTTTCTATTGGAGGAAATCCTGGTGGTTAATATTTGATTTTGAGGGAATGTGTATACTTCTATAGTGCGATTATCAAGTGTTTTCGGGGTTTTTAAAAAGATATTACGTTATACATATGAAACATTTCTAAGGGGTTGTTATACACCAGTTTGCTTGGATCATAGTTCTTTAACATTATTTTAAAAGGTGTGTTTTCTTCTACCACAATTTCGAAGACTTTTAAGGAGTTTTGTTATGTCTTTCTGTTGTTGGTCATGTACATTATTTGATAATATATAATTGGCTTATTTTGTTTTGGCTCAAATATGAGGATTTGTGCTCATGCTTATATTGTTTACTCTCAAATATGAGGCTTTGTGCTCTTTGTCTGTGTATATATGCCTTCTCGAGTTTTCTCTGTAAATGGGAATCTAAAACTGTTACAAGTTTTGTCATGAGTTTTGTCTGTGTACAATGCAGGATTGATCTAAAACTGTTACTGAACTTGTGATCTCATGTGCTATCATATGATAGTTTAAGTCTTTAAGATGATGGAAGTTATGGATTACGAATTGAAAAAAGATAAATTCTTTAAGGCATATAGATTATGAAGACCGGCATTCTTTTCACTTATAGATTTGCGTGTATATTCCGATATATACTAGTTTCCCCGCTCGTTTTCATTTGTCATCACCTTTCAAATTTATTAGTTCAAACGAGAATTATCAAATAGTATACAAGATTTGTTATGATACCTTATGGGTCTCTTATTTGCTACATACTATTTTTATTTGTTCTAAATAGCTACAAAGCACTCAAAACTTTTGGATTTGCCAATTTTTGTATAATGCCTTTTCCTAACTACAAGTAAACTTTTTCGTGTTCATTTTCCATCGCCTTTTCAATTTCTTATTGGAAAAGTAAATGATCAAATTTAAGAATTTTCAAACTATTTTTTATTTCCAAACCTTATTATTCTTTTTGGGATGATCGAGCCCAACTACCTTTTACCTTTAATTTTCTTGAATGCCTCTTATTTTATTGTGACCAATATTTCATGGTGTGAACTAGTTATGTCTATTTTTCTTTGAGTGATCCGATATTCGAATTATCTTATCCAGTTTATTAATGTTTGATCTCCTTACCGTTGGATCCCTTTTGGGCAACCCATCTATTTTTAGCCGAAATGTACAATAAACTCTTGAATTTATTGAGTTTCCATATATTTCCCTAATTACATATAACCTTTTTTTGTTCATTTTCCATCACCTTTTCTATTTCTTATTTCAAAAGTAAATGATCAAATTTCAAGAATTTTCAATTTATTTTTTATATTTCAAAAACTCATAACTCTATTTGGCATCTTCGAGCACAACTACCTTTTCTCTTGAATTTTCTGAAATCCATTTTTTATTTTACCCTTTCGTTTTCATTTGACATTAGCTTTCTAGTTTATTAGTTTAAACTAGAATTATAAATAGTATACAGGATATGCCGTGATCACCTTATGGGTCTCTCATTTGCTACCTTCTATTTTTATTTGTTCTAAATAGCTACAAAGCACTCTAAACTTTTGTATATTGCCTTTCCCTAATTACGAGTAACCTTTTTCGTGTTCATTTTTCATCGTCTTTTCCATTTCTTATTTGAAAAGTAAAGGATCAAATTTTAAGAATTTTCAAACTATTTTATAAATTTCTTAACCTTATAATTATATTTGGCATCATCGAGCCCAACTACCTTTTACATTTAATTTTCTTGAATGCCTCTTTTATCTTACGATGATCATACATTTGAGCGAACAACCCTCCTAATCATGGTCTCAACTAGTTTCATCTATTTCACTTTCAGTGATCTGATACTTCAATTATCTTATCCCGTTTTAGTTTATTTGTGTTTTATCTCCTCACCATTGGGTCCCTTTTTAGCAACCAATCTATTTTTAGCGGAAATGTATGCTAAACTCTTGAATTTATCGATTTTGTGTATTTTTCTCTAATTATGAGTAACCTATCTTGTGTTCATTTTTCTTCACCTTTTCACTTTCTTATTTGAAAAGTAAATTGATGAGGACATCTTTTCAGTTTAGGATTTTTATTTTATTACCATTTTTATTTCTGGCAATTATAGCCATATGTAATTTTTTTTGTAATTTTTTAGATTTTGAGAATATTTTGGAGATGTGTTTCAAGATGTAATTGAGCCTATTTAAAGGCCTTGAGATTAATGAGAAAAGGATGCCATTATTGATCAAAAAAAAATCTGTGTTGAGTTTTGCTCTTCATTTTCTCTCCTTTGTGTGATACAATTGAGATCCAATTAGGGTTTGTGATAAATCCTAATCTAGTTTAGAATTAGTGATTAATTCTAAAATTTATCCCCAATTAAAAATCCCCAAATACAAAAACCCTAATCATATCCCATATACAGCCGCCACTATCTTCTTCTTCACCCTTTCCTTTTCGTTTCCCAAAACCCTACCCGATCCCCATCCCGCACCCACTCCCGATCGAAATCACCAACTCCAAATCCCTCCTCGTCGTCAACCTCGAAATCCCCCATCAGCGTCGACCTCATCCCCTTCTCCTCACCGTCGTTTCCCCCTATCCCGACCTCGACAACACCCCTACTCTCCCTACCACCGCCGACGCCTTCGTCCCATCACCCCCTCACCGCGACCCACTCCTTCACCCCCAAACTCCGTCGACCATCACCACCACTACGGCCTCCTCGTCTGCTGCCTCTCTCCCTCACCTTCGCCCCGACTCTCTGACCTCGCCGCCGTCGCCAGCGCCGCCCCTTGCCGTCGTCGACGTCGACCCGTGACGCCGCCGGCCATCGTGAGTTTGCTCGAGGAGTTACGGTCTGCCATTGTTGTGTTGCTGTGATCTCAGTCGCTGCCCTACTCGATCTACGCGGTTTCTTCGCATTCGGTATACTCTTTCCACTTGTAATATTTGTGTTTTACTACCTATTATCTAGCATATTATCTAATTTGTCTGTCGACCACAAAATACTGAGATTGAGTGATCCACATGCTAGAATAGAGTACGAATCGATATTGAATTTATTACTTGCTAACACATAGGAATTTAATTGTTGATCGTAAGATTGAATTATTAATTGGGATTGTTAGCATAATTCAGTTCTTGAAAATCCATCCATCCAATTAATTGTTTAAAATTCCTGACTTTAATCCGCGTAACGTGTTGGTAAAATTAACCCATTAAAATTCTTGGAAATTCTCTATTTTAGGGTTGGTTTTACATCATTTTGGTATCAGAGCAAAGGTTCTTAAAACCTTAGTTCTTGCATCGTAGGCATCATTTTTGCATTCATTTAGGATTGTGTAGTTTTTATCTTTTTTCTTCTTTTATTTTAGTTTATTTCAGATTCATTAAAAAAAAAATAAAAAAAATAAAAAAATTAGGACACTCTATTTCCCACTTTTGGTGAATGCGTCTTCGCAGCACCATCACAGACCCTGAAGAGCCTTTCAGAGCCTTTCCTAGCCCTTCCCAATCACCCAATTAGGAACCCTAGACTTCCCAGACCTGAAATGGACAACCCTGATATCTCCGCTACCCTAGCTGCCATCCAAGCAACTCTTGCCAGTATCAATCAGAGGCTTGAGAAAGTGGAGCTAAATCAAAACATTGTCCCTGAGCTTCATGGCCATCGTCAGATCCCTCGAGGGAATGTTCATGACGATCAACGTCAAGAACGTGACCCTGACGAACAATATAAAAAGAACGTTAAGGCTGACGTTCCCCAATTTGAAGGCCACATGGAACCCCAAGCTTACCTTGATTGGGTCCGTGCCATGGACCACTACTTTGTGTGGTTCGACATGAGCGAAGCCCTTAAAGTTAAATTTGCCACTATGAAATTAACGGGTAAAGCTCAACAACATTGGACCAATCTTGAACATGCCCGCAGAGGCCGAGGTCTGGCACCCATAGCCACTTGGGAGGTCATGAAAGAGAAGCTCACTGAGAGGTATGTACCGTTATCGTTCCACACCCGATTGCTAGATTCGTGGAACCAATTGTACCAAGGAAGTAAATCCACACAAGAATATGTTGATAAATTCGATGACTTCCTTATTCGGTGCAATGCGCTAGGTAAAGAGAGTGAAGAACAAACTCTCTCTAGGTTCAGAGCTGGACTACGAGCTGACCTTAGGAACGAGCTAATCTATAGAAACGTGGACTCAATAGCAGCAGCCTACGCCCTAGTCCTCGACATGGATTCCCTTAAAGCTAGTTCTGATTCTAGGTCCAGCGACTCGAGAGATCATTCATCTAGAATGACCTCTACTGACCCACCTAGACCTCAACCTCTCTCTCAGCATCCCAACAAATCTTACCCCAGTAAATCTAATTCAAATTTTAATTCACATAGAGATGAACATAAGGGTAAGAACACCGAAAGAGATTACAGTAAGATTGACCCTCTTACTAAGTGCTATAAATGTAAGGGATACGGTCATGTTGCTGGCAACTGTCCCAGTCCCAGTAGGATTAATATAGTAGAGGGTACCGCAGTCATCGCTGATGAGCCCGACAATGAGTTTATTTATGAACCTAATATAAGTGATGACTTTGATGAAAAAGAGGATGACCAGTCTCTCAATTGTATTCAGCCTGTTCAGTCACCTCCATTGAGTATACCTGAGTCACCCATTCCTTCCGAAGTCACTTGGCAACCCATAGATTCTACCCCCGTATTAGAACATCACAAAGTCACAGAGTCTGCACCCACATTTGCATATAATATTCATGACTTGCATAGAGAAATTTCCAAGGAACTTAATGAGAATAATTTTAACTACAAGTTAATAGCTGATACTAGACGGAAATTTATAACTTTTGATATTGGTGACGAAGTGATGGTTCGGATTCATCCGGAACGGTTTCCTGTTGGACCCGTTAAGAACTTGAACATACGTGCTGCAGGCCCATTTAAGATTCTACATGCAATCAATAATAGTACCTATGTCGTTGACCTTCCTGAAGGTTTTGGCATAAGTAAAATTTTCAATATTGAGGATCTAGTACTTTATGAAGGCTCAAAATTCAACCCTAGAAATTTTCTTATAGATGAGCCTACCCTGCAGCCTAATAGTGAGATTCCCCCATTACCTCCACTACCAGATACTACTTACCCATCGACAGAAGAGTTAGATAATATTTTAGATGATCAGATAATCTCCACAAGAGATGGTGGTATGCACAAGTATTTGGTGAGGTGGAAAAACAAACCGAAGTCGGATGATACTTGCAGTGATCGTAAGGGGCTCCCGCAACTGGATCCAGATCTTTTGGAGCACCATGACAGGATCACTGGTTTTGACTCGACTGGGTCGAGCTCTCTCCCACCCGGAGAGAATGATGAGGACATCTTTTCATTTTAGGATTTTTATTTTATTACCATTTTTATTTCTGGCAATTATAGCCATATGTCATCTTTTTTGTAATTTTTTAGATTTTGAGAATATTTTGGAGATGTGTTTCAAGATGTAATTGAGCCTATTTAAAGGCCTTGAGATTAATGAGAAAAGGATGCCATTATTGATCAAAAAAAAATCTGTGTTGAGTTTTGCTCTTCATTTTCTCTCCTTTGTGTGATACAATTGAGATCCAATTAGGGTTTGTGATAAATCCTAATCTAGTTTAGAATTAGTGATTAATTCTAAAATTTATCCCCAATTAAAAATCCCCAAATACAAAAACCCTAATCATATCCCATATACAGCCGCCACTATCTTCTTCTTCACCCTTTCCTTTTCGTTTCCCAAAACCCTACCCGATCCCCATCCCGCACCCACTCCCGATCGAAATCACCAACTCCAAATCCCTCCTCGTCGTCAACCCCGAAATCCCCCATCAGCGTCGACCTCATCCCCTTCTCCTCACCGTCGTTTCCCCCTATCCCGACCTCGACAACACCCCTACTCTCCCTACCACCGCCGACGCCTTCGTCCCATCACCCCCTCACCGCGACCCACTCCTTCACCCCCAAACTCCGTCGACCTTCACCACCACTACGACCTCCTCGTCTGCTGCCTCTCTCCCTCACCTTCGCCCCGACTCTCTGACCTCGCCGCCGTCGCCAGCGCCGCCCCTTGCCGTCGTCGACGTCGACCCGTGACGCCGCCGGCCATCGTGAGTTTGCTCGAGGAGTTACGGTCTGCCATTGCTGTGTTGCTGTGATCTCAGTCGCTGCCCTACTCGATCTACGCGGTTTCTTCGCATTCGGTATACTCTTTCCACTTGTAATATTTGTGTTTTACTACCTATTATCTAGCATATTATCTAATTTGTCTGTCGACCACAAAATACTGAGATTGAGTGATCCACATGCTAGAATAGAGTACGAATCGATATTGAATTTATTACTTGCTAACACATAGGAATTTAATTGTTGATCGTAAGATTGAATTATTAATTGGGATTGTTAGCATAATTCAGTTCTTGAAAATCCATCCAACCAATTAATTGTTTAAAATTCCTGACTTTAATCCGCGTAACGTGTTGGTAAAATTAACCCTTTAAAATTCTTGGAAATTCTCTATTTTAGGGTTGGTTTTACATCATAAATCCTAACCTTTTTTATGTGTCCCTTATTTGCTACCTTGAATTTTTATTTGTTCTAAATAGCTGCAAAGCACGCTAAATTTTTGGATTTGCCTTTTTTTTTATTGCCTTTCCGTAATTACGGTTAACCTTTTTTATGTACATTTTTCATCACCTTTTTTATTTCTTATATGCAAAGTAAATGATCAAATTTCAATAATTTACGAGCTATATTTTATATTTCCTAACCTTATAATTCTATTTGGCATCATCGATCCCAACTACATTTTACCTTTAATTTTCGTGAATGCCTCTTTCATTTTACAGTGATCCACATTTGGTGTCAACTACCCCTTAGTCATGGACTCAGCTAGAACATTCATTTTCTTTCGTATGATCTCATACTTAAGTCATCTTATCCTATTTTACTTTTAAAAAAATTTCATATCCTTACCATTAGGCCCCTTGTGACCTACACTTCTTAGTTGAAAAGTACCCTTATGTAATGAACTAGTGAATTTGCCTGTCTATTTCGATAAATACGAGTTTCTCTACTCGTTTTCATTTGTTATCACCTTTCAAGTTTCTTAGTTCAAACGAGAATTATGAAATAGTATACAAGATTTGTTATGATCACCTTATGAGCCCCTTATTTGCTACCTTCAATTTTTATTTGTTCTAAATAGCTGCAAAACACCCTAAACTTTTGGAATTGCCGATTTTTGTATAATGCCTTTCCCTTATTTCGAGTAACCTTTTTTGTGTTCATTTTCCATCACCTTTTCCATTTCTTATTTGAAAAGTAAATGATCAAATTTTAAGAATTTTCAAACTATTTTTTATATTTCCTAACCTTATAATTATATTTGGATCATCGAGCCCAACTACCTTTTTCATTTAATTTTATTGAATTGCTCTTTTATTTTACTGTGATCAACATTTGATGCCAACAACCCTCCTAATCATGGTCTCAACTAGTTTCATCTATTTTACTTTGAGTGATCTGATACTCCAATTATCTTATCTAGTTTTAGTTTATTAGTGTTTAATCTCCTTACCATTGGGTCCCTTTTTGACATCCCATCTATTTTTAGAGGAAATGTACGCTAAACTCTTGAATTTATCGATTTTGCGTATATTATTCTAATTACTAGTAACTTTTTTCATGTTCATTTTTCTTCACCTTTTCAATTTCTTATTTGAAAAGTAAATAATCAAATTTATGAATTTTCAAACTATTTTTTATATTTCCTAACCTTATAATTATATTTGGGATGATCGAGCCCAACTACCTATTACCATTAATTTTCTTTAATGCCTCTTATTTTATTGTGATCAACATTTGGTGCCAGCTACCCTTCTAATCATGGTCTTAACTAGTTCCGTCAATTTCTCTTCGAGTGATCCGATATTCCAAATATCTTAGCCAGTTTATTAATGTTTGATCTCCTTACCGTTGGGTCCTTTTTTGGGAACCCATCTATTTTTATTCGAAATGTACGCTAAACTCTTGAATTTATTGATTTTGCGTATATTTCCTAATTACGTATAACCTTTTTCATGTTCATTTTCCATCATCTTTTCTATTTCTTATTTCAAAATTAAATGATAAAATTTCCAGAATTTTCAAACAATTTTTTTATATTTCCTAAACTTATAACTCTTTTTGGCATATCCTCGAACCGAACTACCTTTACCTTTAATTTTTTGAAATACTTCTTTTATTTTACTGTGATCCACATTTGGTGTCAAATACCCTTTTAGTCGTAGACTCAACTAGTCCATTCATTTTCCCTTGAGTGAACCGATACTCATATTATCTTATCCTTTTTTACTTTTTAAAATTTTCATGTCCTTACTGTTTGGTCCCTTATGACCTACATTTTTCCTAATTCCGAGTAAGCTTTTTTGTGTTCATTTTTCATCACCTTTTCAATTTCTTATTTCAAAAGTAAATGATCAAATTTCATGAAATTTTCAACTATTTTTTATATTTCCTAAACTTAAAATTATTTTTGCCATGATCGAACCCGACTACCTTGTACCTTTAATTTTTCTTGAATGCATCTTTTCTTTTACTGGGATCCACATTTGGTGTCAACTAACCTTCTAGTCACGGACTCAACTGGTCCATTAATTTTGCCTTGTGTGATCGGATACTCAAATCATCTTATCCAATTTTACTTTTTAACATTTTTATATCCTTACCGTTTGGTCCCTTTTGACCTACACTTCTGAGAGAAAAAGTACCCTTATCTAATGAACTTATAGATTTGCGCGTATATTTCGATAAATACGAGTTTCCCCGCTTGTTTTCATTTGTCATCATCTTTCAAGTTTATTAGTTCAAACGAGAATTATCAAGTAGTATACAAGTTTGTTATGATTACTTTATGGGCCCTTTATTTGCTACCTACTATTTTTATTTGTTCTAAATAGCTGCAAAGCACTCTAAACTTTTGGATTTGCCGATTTTTGTATAATGCCTTTCCCTAATTACGAGTAACCTTTTTTATGTTCATTTTCCATCACCTTTTCCATTTCTTACTTGAAAACAAAGGGATCAAATTTTAAGAATTTTCAAACTATTTTATATATTTCCTTACCTTTTAATTATATATGGCATGATCGAGCCCAACTACCTTTTACATTTAATTTTCGTGAATGCCTCATTTATTATACTGTATCAACTTTTAATGCCAACAACCTTCCTAATCATGGTCTCAACTAGTTCCATCTATTTTACTTATGATCTGATACTCCAATTACCTTATCCAGTTTCAATTTATTAGTGTTTATTCTCCTTATCGTTGGGTCCCTTTTTGGTAACCAGTCTATATTTAGCGAAATGTACGCTAAACTCTTGAATTTATCGATTTTGCGTATATTTCCCTAATTACGGGTAAACTTTTTCGTGTTCATTTTCCTTCACCTTTTCAATTTCTTATTGGAAAAGTAAATGATCAAATTTAAGAATTTTCAAACTATTTTTTTTAGTTCATAACCTTATTATTCTATTTGGGATATCGAGCCCAACTACCTTTTACCTTTAATTTTCTTGAATGCCTCTTATTTTAATGTAACCAACATTTCATGGTCTCAACTAGTTCTGTCTATTTTTCTTCGAGTGATCCGATACTCCAATTATCTTATCCAGTTTATTAATGTTTGATCTCCTTACCGTTGGGTCACTTTTAGGCAACCCATATATTTTTAGCCGAAACGTATGCTAAACTCTTGAATTTATTGATTTTGCATATAGTTACCTAATTACGTATAACCTTTTTTTGTTCATTTTCCATGATCTTTTCTATTTCTTATTTCAAAAGTAAATGATCAAATTTCAAGAATTTTCAAACTATTTTTTATATTTCAAAAACTTGTAGCTCTATTTCTGAAATACATTTTTTATTTTACATGCTCATTTTCATTTGTCATCGCCATTCTAGTTTATTAGTTCAAACAATAATTATAAATACTATACAAGATTTGTTATGATCACATTATGGGTCTCTCATTTGCGTCCTTCTATTTTTATTTGTTCTAAATAGCTACAAAGCACTCTAAACTTTTGTATATTGCCTTTCCCTAATTACTACGAGTAATCTTTGTCGTGTTCATTTTTCATCACCCCATTTCATATTTGAAAAGTAAAAGATCAAATTTTAAGAATTTTCAAACTATTTTATAAATTTCCTAACCTTGTAATTATATTTGGCATCATCGAGCCCAACTACCTTTTACATTTAATTTTCTTGAATGCCTCTTTTATTTTATTGTGATCAACATTTTATGCCAACAACCCTCCTAATCATGGTCTCAACCAGTCTCATCTATTTTACTTTGAGTGATCTGATACTCCAATTATCGTATCCTGTTTTAGTTTATTTGTATTTTATCTCCTTACCATTGGGTCCCATTTTAGCAAACAATCTATTTTTAGCGGAAATGTACGCTGAACTCTTGAATTTATCGATTTTGCGTATATTTCTCTGATTACGAGTAACCTTTTTCGAATTCATTTTTCTTGACCTTTTCACTTTCTTATTTGAAAAGTAAATGATCAAATTTATGAAATTTCAAACTATGTTTTATGTTTCCTAACCTTATAAATCTATTTGGCATTATTGAACCCAACTACCTTTTACCTTTAATTTTCTTGAGTGCCTCTTTTATTTTATTGTGATCAACATTTGGTGCCAACTACCCTCCTAATCATGGTCTCAACTTGTTCCGTCTATTTTTCTTTGAGTGATCCGATGCTCCAAATGTCTTATCCAATTTATTAATGTCTGATCTCTTACTATTGGGTCCCTTTTAGGCAACCCATCTATTTTTAGCCGAAATGTATGCCAAACTCTTGAATTTCTTGATTTTGCGTATATTTCCCGAATTACGTATAACCTTTTTCGTGTTCATTTTTCGTCATCCTTTCTATTTATAATTACAAAAGTAAATGATCAAATTTCAAGAATGTTCAAACTATTTGTTATATTTCCTAAATTTATAACTCTATTTGGCATCTTCGAGCCCAACTACCTTTTACCTTTAAATTTCTGAAATTCATTTTTTTATTTTACCCGCTCGTTTTCATTTTTCATCTCCTTTCAAGTTTATTAGTTCAAACGAGAATTATAACTAGTATATAGGATTCGTTATGATCACCTTATGGGTCGCTTATTTGCTACCTTCTATTTTTAGTTTGCCTCGTGTGATCGGATACTCAAATCATCTTATCTAATTTTATTTTTTTAAAAATTTCATATCTTTACCGTTATGTCCTTTATGACCTACACTTCTTAGTTGAAAAGTAACCTTATCTAATGAACTTGTAGATTTACCCGTATATTTCGATAAATACGAGTTTCCTCGCTCGTTTTCATTTGTCATCAACTTTCAGGTTTCTTAGTTCAAACGAGAATTCTGAAATAGTATACAAGTTTCGTTTTGATCACCTTATGTGCCCCTTATTTGCTACCTTCTATTTTTATTTGTTATAAATAGCTGCAAAGCACCCTAAACTTTTGGACTTGCCAATTTTTGTATAATGCCTTTCCCTTATTTCGAGTAACCTTTTTCGTGTTAATTTTCCATCACCTTTTCCATTTCTTATTTGAAAAGTAAATGATCAAATATTAAGAATTTTCAAACTATTTTTTATATTTCCTAACCTTATAATTATATTTGGCATCATCGAGCCCAACTACATTTTACATTTAATTTTATTGAATGGCTCTTTTATTTTACTGTGATCAACATTTGATTCCAACAACCCTCCTAATCATGGTCTCAACTTGTTTCATCTGTTTTACTTTGAGTGATCTGATACTCCAATTATCTTATCCACTTTTAGTTTATTAGTGATTAATCTCCTTACCTTTGGGTCCCTTTTTGAAATCCCATCTATCTTTAGAGGAAATGTATGCTAAACTTTTGAATTTATCGATTTTGCGTATACTACTCTAATTACGAGTAACTTTTATCGTGTTCATTTTTCTTCACCTTTTCAATTTCTTATTTTGAAAGTAAATAATCAAATTTATGAATTTTCAAACTATTTTTTATATTTCCTAACCTTATAATTCTGTTTGGGATGATCGAGCCCAACTACCTTTTACGTTTAATTTTCTTGAATGCCTCTTATTTTATTGTGATCAACATTTGGTGCCAGCTAGTCTCAACTAGTTCCATCTATTTCTCTTCGAGTGATCCGATATTGCAAATATCTTATCCAGTTTATTAATGTTTGATGTCCTTACCGTTGGGTCCCTTTTTGGGAACCCATCTATTTTTATTCGAAATGTACGCTAAACTCTTGAATTTATTGATTTTGTGTATATTTTCCTAATTACGTATCACCTTTTTCGTGTTCATTTTCCATCATCGTTTCTATTTCTTATTTCAAAATTAAATGATCAAATTTCAAGAATTTTTCAAACAATTTTTTATATTTCCTAAACTTATAACTCTTTTTGGCATCCTCGAGCCCAACTACCTTTACCTTTAATTTTTCTGAAATACATTTTTTTATTTTACTGTGATCCACATTTGGTGTTAAATTCCCTTCTAGTCGTGGACTCAACTTGTCAATTCATATCCCCTCGAGTGGTTCGATACTCAAGTTATCTTATCCAATTTTACTTTTTAAAATTTTCATGTCCTTACTGTTTGGTCCCCTATGACCTACACTTCTTAGTTGAAAAGTACCTTTATCTAATGAACTTATAGATTTGCACGTATATTTCGATAAATACGAGTTGCCCCGCTCGTTTTCATTTGTCATGACCTTTCACGTTTCTTAGTTCAAGTGAGAATTATCAACTTGTATACAACATGCGATATGATCACCGTTGGGACCTTTATTATCTGCCTTGTATTTTTATTTGTTCTAAACAACTGCAAAGCACCCTAAACTTTCTAATTTGCCGATTTTTGTATGTTGCCTTTCCATACTTACGAGTAACCTTTTTCATGTTCATTTTTCCTCACCTTTTTAATTTCTTATTTCAAAAGTAAATGATCAATTTTTAATAATTTTCAAACTATTTTTTATATTCCTGACCTTATAATTCTATTTTCCATCATCGAGCCCTACAAAATTTTTCCTTTAGTTTTCTTGATTGCCTCTTTTATTTTGCTGTGATCAACATTTAGTGCTAACTGCCCTTCTATTCTTGGTCTCAACTAGTTCCATCTATTTTCTTTTTGAGTGATCCGATACTCCAATTATCTTATCCAGTTTTTTGTTTATTAGTGTTTAATCTCCTTACTATTGGTTCCCTTTTTGGCAACCCATCTATTTTTAACCGAAATGTACGCTAAAACTCTTGAATTTATCTGTTTTGCGTATTTTTTTTCTAATTCCGTGTAACCTTTTTCATGTTCATTTTTCGTCACCTTTTTAATTTCTTATTTCAAAAGTAAATGATCAAATTTCAAGAATATTCCAACTATTTTTTATGTTTCCTAAACTTATAATTCTATTTGGCATCATCGAACCTAGCTACCTTATACCTTTAATTTTCTTGAATGCATCTTTTATTTTACTGTGATCGACATTTGGTGTCAACTACCCTCCTAGTCGTGGACTCAACTAGTCCATTCATTTTCCCTCATGTGATCTGATACTAAAATCATCTTATCCAATTTTACTTTTTACGAAATTTCATATCCTTACCCTTAGATCCCTTATTACCTACACTTCTTAGTTGAAAAGTACCCTTATCTAATGAATTTGTAGATTTGTTTGTTTTCATTTGTCATCACCTTTCAAGTTTCTTAGTTCAAACCATAATTCTGAAATAGTATACAAGTTTCATTTTGATCACCTTATGAGTCCCTTATTTGCTACCTTCCATTTTTATTTTTTCTAAATAGTTGCAAAGCACCCTAAACTTTTGGATTTGCTGATTTTTGTATAATGCCCTCCCCTAATTTCGCATAACCTTTTTCGTGTTCATTTTCCTTCACCTTTTCCATTTCTTATTTGGAAAGTAAATGATCAAATTTTAAGAATTTTCGAACTATTTTCTATATTTTCTTACCTTATAATTTTATTTGGCATCATCGTGCCCAACTAACTTTTACATTTAATTTTCTTGAATGCCTCTTTTATTTTACTCTTTTATTTTACTGTGATCAGCTTTTGATTCTATCAACCCTTCTAATCATGGTCTCACCAAGTTTCATCTATTTTACTTATGATCTGATAACCCGTTATCTTATCCAAGTTCAGTTTATTAGTGTTTTGGAAAGTAAATGATCAAATTTTAAGATTTTTCGAACTATTTTCTATATTTCCTTACCTTATAATTTTATTTGGCATCCTCGTGCCCAACTAACTTTTACATTTAATTTTCATGAATGCCTCTTTTATTCTACTCATTTATTTTACTGTGATCAGCTTTTGATGCTATCAACCCTCCTAATCATGGTCTCACCAAGTTTCATCTATTTTACTTATGATCTGATAACCCGTTATCTTATTCAAGTTCAGTTTATTAGTGTTTAATCTCCTTACCATTGCGTCCCTTTTTGGCAACCATCTATTTTTAGCGGAAATGTACGCTAAACTATATTGAATTTATCGATTTTGCGTATATTTCCGTAATTACGAGTAACCTTTTTTGTATTTATTTTCCATCACCTTTTCAATTTCTTGTTGGAAAAGTAAATGATCAAATTTATGAATTTTCAAACTATTTTTTATATTTCCTAACCTTATAATTCTATTTGGGATGATCGAGCCCAACTACTTTTTACCTTTAATTTTCTTGAATGTCTCTTATTTTATTGTGATCAACATTTGGTGCCAACTACCCTTCTAATCATGTTGGAAACCCATATATTTTTAGTCAAACTCTTGAATTTTTTGAATTTGCATATATCTTCCTAATTACGTATAACCTTTTTCGTGTTCATTTTCCATCATCTTTTGTATTTCTTATTTCAAAAGTGAATGATCAAATTTCAAGAATTTCAAACTATTTTTTATATTTCCTACACTTATAACTCTATTTGGCATCTTCGAGCCCAACTACATCTTTTATTTTACTATGATCAACATTTGGTGTCAAATACCCTTCTTGTCAGGGACTCAAATTATCTTATCCAATTTTACTTTTTAAATTTTTGTATCCTTACCATTAGGTCCTTTATGAACAACACTTCTTAGTTGAAAGTACCCTTATCTAATGAAATTATAGATTTGCGCGTTTATTTCGTTAAATACGAGTTGCCCCGCTCGTTTTCATTTGTCATTACCTATCAAGTTTCTTAGTTCAAATGAGAATCATCAAATTGTATACAATATTCGATTTGATCATCGTTGGGTCGTTTATTTGTTCTAAAAAGCTGCAAAGCTCCCTAAATTTTTTAATTTGCCGATTTTTTTGTGTTGCCTTTCCATAATTACGAGCAACCTTTTTCATGTTCATTTTCCCTTACCTTTTCCATTTCTTATTTGAATAGTAAATGATCAAATTTTAAGAATTTTCAAAGTATTTTTTTTACATGTCCTATTCTTTTAATTATATTTGGCATCATCGAGCCCACCTTTTACATTTAATTTTCTTGAATGCCTCTTTTATTTTACTGTGTTCAACATTTGATTGCAACAATCCTCCTAATCATGGTCTCAACTAGTTTTATCTATTTTACTTTGAGTGATCTCATACTGCAATTATGTTATCCAGTTTCAGTTTATTAGTGTTTAATCTCCTTGTCAATGGGGTCCCTTTTTGGCAACCAATCTAATTTTAGCGGAAATGTACGCTAAACTCTTGAATTTATCGATTTTGCGTATATTTTTCTTGTTACAAGTAACCTTTTTCGTGTTCATTTTTCATCACCTTTTCAATTTCTTATTTGAAAAGTAAATGATCAAATTTAAGAAATTTCAAACTATTTTTTATATTTCCTAACCTTATAAAACTATTTTTTATATTTTCTACCTTTAATTTTCTTGAATGCCTCTTTTATTTTATTGTGATCAACATTTGGTGTCAACCACCCTGCTAATCATAAACGGTAAGGATATGAAAATTTTAACAATTAAAATTGGATACGATGAATTGAGTATCCGATCACACGAGAGAAAATGAATGGACTAGTTGAGTCCATGACAAGAAGGGTAGTTGACACCAAATGTAGATCACAGTAAAATAAAAGATGTTTTTCAGAAATTGAAGTTAAAAGGTAGTTGGGCTCGAAGAAGCCAAATATAGTTTTAAGTTTATGAAATAAAAAAAATAGTTTGAAAATTATTGAAGTTTGGACTTTTACTTTTGAAATTAGATCACAGTAAAATAAAAGATGTTTTTCAGAAATTGAAGTTAAAAGGTAGTTGGGCTCGAAGAAGCCAAATACAGTTTTAAGTTTATGAAATAAAAAAAATAGTTTGAAAATTATTGAAATTTGGACTTTTACTTTTGAAATTAGAACTAGAAAATAT
Source organism: Hemerocallis citrina (assembly GCA_017893485.1). Taxonomy (NCBI): domain Eukaryota; kingdom Viridiplantae; phylum Streptophyta; class Magnoliopsida; order Asparagales; family Asphodelaceae; genus Hemerocallis; species Hemerocallis citrina. Next base: position 380,856,165 of record CM030359.1, on the reverse strand, counting down.
GATGAAAAATGAACACAAAAAAGGTTAAACGTATTTAGGAAAAATGAACACAGAAAAGGTTACTCGGAATTAGGAAAATAAACGCAAAACCGATAAATTCAACAGTTTAGCGTACATTTCGGCTAAAAATAGATGGGTTGCCTAAAAGGGACCCAATGGTAAGGAGATCAAACATTAATAAACTGGATAAATGTCAACTGCGACTTAATACGAGGCATCGACTGGCTCACTCAGGGAAATAGTTTGGAAAGTGGCTTAGATTGGGAAATAGTTTCAAAAGGTGGCTTAGTATGTGAAAAAATTCCCTGTTAGGATGGGAAGTTTTAATAACCTTTGTGGGTTACAATAGTTACTGTACGGGAATCCTAGTTCCCTAATGTCTCTTATGGAGAGAAGTATAAATATATGTGAAGCCCCTGGGTCCTCTGTAAGAGAGAACCAGGTCCCAATAAATTCCATTGTTAGTGAAACCAAAGTAGAAGTATTTAATGGGAAGAAAACTTCTACATCCGGTGGTGTTTTCCAATATTCTGTTGTGTAAAGAGGATTGATTGTCTCGACATATGGTTTGTATATCGGATCCTCTAGCTCTCTGATTTCCTACATTTGGTGTTAGAGCTGTCTCGATCTAGGGTTAAGTTGTGTTTCATTTCTTTAGAAAGATTAATCACTAAATATTTTCATGAATTTATTGAGCTTAAATATTTGCGATTGTACCGATTTTTTGGGATAAAGTTATAATTTTTTTCTTCTTATTAACATTTCGGACTCATTAAGGATCACAAGGACCCGTTAAGGATCATACCGGCCTGTTAAGGAATCGATTGGACCTGATTGAGTATTTCATTGGTTTTTTAAAAACTCATTAGCGTTTTTGGACCTGTTAACTATGGTTTCGTTAAATTCTCGTGGGCTTGTCCCATGCAATATTGTAATGGTACCCATTATTGAATAATTTCTGGAATTTTGGGATATGCTATTCAAATTTTGGTATTAACTTTGACTAGTTATTAATCGTTTGGTTAATGAAGGATTTTAATAAAATTTTATATGCATTCATATTTCCCATACATCATATGTTGATTGGGATTAGGTTTCAACAAAAAAATATAGTGTTGATGAGGAAATATACCTAATTTTGCCGTAGACTCACATGGCTTCCACTACATAATTGGAACTGGGATTCCCATTAGTTCTTCTGTATATGGTCGCAATGTTTTATCTACATATGCATGAATGTAAGTTGTTTCATGCTTTGTAATGCACATATATGTTTATTTTCTTTGATGCGTTATTATAGTATTAGTTATGCATGTTACTTTATACACTAAAGAAAACTATCAAGTTTCGATTATTCGTGTAATCACCAAAATGACCTTGGACATGATACATTTGGTAAGTTAAGTTTTACCAAGAATGCAATCTATATGAATGTGTTATTTTACTTAAATGACTGAGACTTTTTTTTATTGCCAAAGGAAAACTATCATGCTCGAAATTTTATGGTAAACATTTCAAGGTATGGATCATCATTTGGCAAAATGCATTACATTAACATTTTAGTGCCTTATGTGTAGTTTTATGTTTAAGTAACTAAGTATTAAAACTGCTTGTTTGATTGTCTTAAGTTATCTACAGAAAATAATTGTCTGATTATCCCAATGGATCTATAGACGATTATTGTTTACTATCTCAAGTAATCTAAATATACCTCCATGTTTGATTATGCCAAATTATCTTCAAACATCAGTTCTGACTATCCTAAATTAATGGAAAATATATTATTGAGTTTTCATGTTGGACTATCCTAAGTGATCTACACATTTATTTTCACATTAATTGAATTTTAGTAAGAAACTAAATTTAGTGTTATTATGATCACCAAAAGTGACCATGAGCATGTAAGGTTAGTAACTTAAATTAGGTTAGTAACTTAAATTTAGTTTTGTTTGTTTGTGGTATTTAGGCCATTGAAGTAATGTGTTATGCACGAAAACAAAAAATATTATTATGTTTGGAACCTAAATAGGGTGAATTATCAAGTGTGTACTATTCTGAATAGCACGTAATGCCCAAAGGCATAGTGTATACTCAACTTATATGCACGACTTGATAGTTCCGTATAGCCTACATGGATAGAGTCTATTGAATGTTTTGGTTCTCGCCCAATGGAGAAACCATAATGATTCCACTAACATATCCATCAAAGTAAATAGTATAATGTATGAGAATTACGTTCACTAAGGTTTACATATGGTCATAAAGTGTGCAAGGAATTATTACTTTTAGTGTTAATTCTAAAATTGTTCACATTTAATACAATTGAGAGAAAGAATATTATGTGCATTAGGAACTTTGGACTTTTTTTCCAAGTGGAAGAACCTTCTCCACGACTCCATCTACAGAGGAAAGTATTGTCGCTCGAAAGATTTCTAATAAACAGTGGGAGAACTTGAATCAAAAGATTTCTAATAAACAGTGGGAGAACTTGAATCAATTTACAATTCGTTTTATGCATTTTCATTCGGTTAAATTTAGTCAAAGCTCTAATTTTGTTTATTAATACAAATAATGAAATAATGGAAGTCATCGAGCAAAATATGCGTCTGAGTAAAGTATTCTAATGATCAGGTAATGTCGGTTATTTCCGTTGGGACCTTTCTATTTTTTCTACGGTATGCTGGAGTTTGCTAAGAGAGTCAATTTCTCTTTCGTAATATATTGAAGATTTGTATGATCCTATCTCTTTTTTTTACACATTAAAGAGTGAAAATTCCACATTATAGTTTGATTCCATGAAAGAAGAGCTCTATGACTAAATATTAAAAAGACTAGTGGCAAAGGCTTTCACTCAAATAAGAAATTGACATAAAGGAGATTTTTTCTATAGTTCCAACTTCCAAGACATACTCTTTTAAGATAGTTCTGACCAGTGTTACCAGATTTGCTATATGTTTTGTTTATGATATAGGTACGAGTTCGCGGTTTGTTACCTTGATCGATACGCAGTATAGAGGGGTAGGATGAGTTTGGACTCATTTTAGTAATATACATATATTTATGCGTATGTGCGCTTGTAGAGATGGTGACCAAGATAAAATTAGATTAGTATAGTAGTTATCTGCAATCTACTTAAAATCCATGACTAATTGAGCAGAGTATGAAGTTCATGGGTTAATGAATAAAAGCGATCATTTCGAAGATGTGAAAAACACCTTTTGCGGATCGTTAGTTTAAGAGATCCCGATCGAGAACCCACCGTGAATCAGATCGCAAGATTTGGATCGTAGTTCGGAGGGGGATTGGAAAACCCAGTAACACTGGTCATGACCATAGTAGTACATTTTAGTTTTGGGCTATATGTGACAATAGTTTTCTTTGGGGATCTTAAGAAGAGGTATACATACAACAACCTCAAAGTTTCTTTGTTGAAGACTTTTTATGGACTTATACAATTCTCCTGCAATTAGTATCGGTCCAATTGATATACCTTAAAAATCAATGGGAATAAATTCATAATTTTTGACTCGAGAGTGTAATACATAAAATCAAGATTTTTTTCCCCTCTTGTTTAAATATGTAGGATATTGTGAAGCTGCTTTATGTTTTATGCATTATTCACACATGTAGATCAACCTTGGTCTATAGTAAAGATCCTAGATAGATATTGTTTATGCTTAGATCAAGCATTTGACCATATATACCTTCTCATTTCTTCGATGTTGTTGTAAAAAGTTTTCTCGATTACAGTTTTCGTCAAACACTTTGTGTTAGTTACCCTTAAATAGAAATTGAAACAAAAAATAGTTAGATGTCTTTAAGATCCGTTGCAATCGAAAGAAAGAGATATACTTCAATCAGAATTGGTTGAAAGCCTTCTTTCCAAACTCCAGTAAGTAGCTTTCTCTGTCAAGAAGTCCCTACCGTATCGGACATTTAACTAGTTGTCTCCGCTTGAGAGGGAAATATGTACTTGAATTTGCATTCATTAGTACTAGCTTTGTCGATACTACTAATAGAGACTGTCTAGCTAACTTCCCCTTATCGCTTGCTCGGGATAGCTACACGGACATTCCTCAATCACTTGCTTGTCTTATAGTTAGTCTTCCATCTGGGATTTGGTCAGTCTGTTTTATCATATAGTTAACATTGAAGAACCTACTAGTCAGCAAACAGTGGCTTGGAAGCCGCACTAGCGCACTTCTGTTTTCTCGCACCTTGCATTTCCTTTAGAAGGTTGAGCTGGTAGTGGTAGACCGAATCAACTGTGGCCAATTGATGGAGAAAGAACTTCAAGGTAGACAAGCATTTTTTTATAAATAAGCGAATATGGCTCAGTTCGATCTTTAGTAAGTCTATCCAGAACAAAGGTTTCCGCTAAGGATCAACTAATGGAATGGTGGGTTCGTATTTCTAAAATTATCTATTAGATCAAGAAAGCAAGCAATGAAAAAGGGATACTTTCAAGAGTGCGTTTCGTTTTGATTGAAAAACTGAAAAAGGGGTGCTTTGGATGAGGAAGTAGCCACTATAGGGCAAAGGGGGAAGAATTTTTTTCGTTTTATGATGAAAATTAAAAACAAAAACAACGTAATGAGTAAATTAGTTCTGACGTTGAGTCACGTGGTAGTTAGGAACAAATTGACTTGCAAATTGATTGTAGCACTTTGTAGATGGTGTCTTTTTTGCTATTTCGTTCCATTGGGCAGGACTTTCTTCGGGATCTTTGATGTGTAGAAAGCTAGCCTGGGGGCTCATGCTATTCGCACTCTCGTGGTTCACATTTTTGGAGCGGGCGCTTTCCTCGGAACTATTTTTGGTGATGACTCAAATATAGTTGTAAGGTTCTCAAACATCCATTACAAGCTACATTTTTTACTTGCTTAAGGGACAATAAAGTAGAAATGTCAACCGCTTCTTCCATGATGATAGTAATGTGCCTTGCACTAAACCTCCTGATAAGGAATTTTTCTAAAGAATTTAATAAGAGGACTTAAAGATTGTGGATTCTTAGAGAGGCCACTGAAGATTTTCTGTGGTAATAAGGGTTGCAATATGTTTCTTAGATAATAACGTAAGTTCTCTTTATGTAGACAATCAAATTTGAATTATGATGTTGTTAGAGTAAGAAAAGATCAGCATTTAATGTCAATTAATCACATTGGTGCAATATATGTTGGTAAGTGCTAGCATAAATGGTATATGTGTAAAAAATACGGGTCTATAAGATTGGAGAAAAGGGAGCGTCATACTTGTAGGAGGTTATTTCCTCTTCTAAAGTATTTATAACTACTTGTTAGAGTTATCTATCTACGATCCACACCACTTCGATAGTTATGTCGTAATATGTATGCGCATAAAATATGAAGTGGTTCGAAATCGTTTATCCATGTTTTAATTTGTCAGAAAATGGATGGTTTTTCAATAATACAACTAATTGACATCATGTGATGCATGGGAAAGCAACCTCCAAAGGACTTGATTGACATCATGACGGTATAAATTTAATGAACGGTATAGATCGTCCATATAAAATCTTACCATACGAGTACAACTACTCTGTATGAGGAAGTTTGCCTCCTACAAGTATGAGGCTCCCTTTTCTCATAAGATTATTCAATTATGAAGTGATTTGTAATTTGACACTTCTTCATGTGATCACATATATATAAAATGATTATCTATTTTCTGGTTACCACCTTAGATAATTGTGGGTTAAGCTTAGTAGTTATTTTTTAAGGCGTAAAGTTTTCAAAGTACTATTAGAAGAGAGTCATGGAGTCGTAATACATGGAAGGGAGTACAAACCGCTATGACTCATATCACTGATCTTTAGTGATTAGGTATAAAGTTGAGTTCACATCAAGAAAGTGACTTAAACTTCCCCTTTGAAGGTGGGTACCACGTAAAATTTATCTCAAATATTTGTTATTTTCTATTAAGGTATATGATTTTTATGTATGAAGTTTTTCTTTAAAAATGATTCATTCTTGGTTACATGGGTCAAGTGGGAGAATGTTGGATTTCAATCAACCTATGTGTGACGGATTTAAGTCTGACCCGTTAAGGACGGATTAAGGTGAGAAGTTTTATTAACCTCTGTGGGTTTCGATAGTTACTGTGTGGAAATCCCTATTACTTCCCCAACTTCTTTTGATTGGGAGAAGTATAAATATTTGTAAAGCCATTTGGTCCTCTGCAATAGAGAACCAAGTCCCACTAAATTCCATTTATTGGGATTTCTCCATTGTGAGCGAAACTGAAGTAGAAGTTTCTATTGGGATTTACATATGGTGTTTTCCAATATTCTGCTGTGCAAAGATGATCAACTCTCTTGACATGTGGTTTGTATGTCAGATCCTTTAAATCTCTGATTCTCTGATTTCCAAATAGGTATGCATTAGTTATGCTTAAATGTGGAGTGCACGTTTTAATTTCCTAGTCTGTCTCTCTTTTTACTTGGGTGAGATTGACTTTGGATTGTATTTGGAGCATGGTTTGAGAACTTGGTTTCAGTTTCGATTTTAATTTTAATTTGCAAATGGTGAATGAGAAATGAAGATTTAATTTTGAAGATGTGGTCTAATTAGTGTTGAAGTCTTGGAATTTGATTGTCTTTAGGTTTTTCATGTGGTCCTAGCCAACCAAAAATAAAGTTGTATAGGTCATAGGTGAGAGCTAAAATAAGGAAAATCGTAAGATGAATTAGCAATATAACTCATGATATTATAATAATACATCAAGGTTGGAAATCTTAATAGCTTTGGAAGAGGCAAAACAAACATTACACAGTGGAGAACAAAATCCATTTAGAATCCATTCTATTATTATACAAATAAATATTCACTCTGGTGGTAAATAATATTATGATATTATAATAAGACATCAACGAATAGGTAAAACAATCTATATTGTGGATTAACGAAATATTTCATCGACCTTCCAAGAAAAGTTAATGCATCCAAGGTGAAGGTTGGAAAATCTTAATAGCTTTGGAAGAGGCAAAACAAACATTACAAAGTGGAAAACAAAATCCATTTCGAATCTAGTCTACTATTATACAAATAAATATTCACCCTGGTGGTAAATAATAATGAGACTGTCTAGCTTATATGGAAATTGAAACTTACCTGAAAGATTTCACAGATCTCACAAATTTTCTAATATCTCTAATTCTATTAGGCATGTTTCCATAGAATAGAACGAAAAGGAAGAGATGAAAAAAAATCATGGATCTAGATTGTAGCATGGTGAAAAAAAAAGTTAGACTATGTAATGGAAAATGCCACATTTAAGCTTTTATAGAGGGAATGAAAAAACGACAAATTCGATATAATCGATTCATGTATAAGATGCATGCATTTTGTGTTCCAGGAATAGCTTGTAAGTTGCAGAATTTACCTTGTCATTTTAAAAGTGGTGTATGAAAGAGTTGAAATAAGTGTTTGCATAGCACGAAAATCACGATTCAGAATACATTACAGTTTGGGTGTTTATACAGCTTATGCAATGACAATTTAGATAATTATACTACATTTGTAAGACTAGTGTGCTTCTCGTGTTCACTTTGCTCGTTTCAAAGCTGGTGTATGAAAGAGTTGATATAAGTGTTTGAATAGCACAGAAATCACAATTCAAAATACGTTACATTTTGGGTGTTCACACAACTCATGATGCTATATAGCGACAAATTTGATAATAATTGCACTAACATTTATGAGACCTGTGCTTATTGTTTTAACTAAATAACTCGAAGGATCTAGAATTTAGTTGATTAACTGGCAAGTTTTGTTAATTTTAATAACTTAAACACTTCTCATAATTGTTATGCAATTATTATCCAATTTGTCGCTACATGAGCTGTGTAAACACCCAAACATGTAACGTATTTTGAAATGATTCTTGTGCTAGGCAAGCATTTCTTTCAACCTTGTCATACATATCTTTAAAAATGAACGAAGTAAATTCTACAACTAGCAAGCTATCCTGAATCACAAGATGCACGTGTCTTATACATGCATCGATTGTATCGATTTGTCGTTTTCTTCCATTCTCTCTATAAAGGCTTTAGATGCGGCATTTTTGAAGACATGCTCTAAGATTTTTTTTCCTTACACTATGCTACAATCTAGATACATGAGAATGTTTATTCTCTTAAGTTTCCGTTACATTATATGGAAATGAATCTTGTGGAATGGGAGGTGTTGAAAACTTTGTGAGATCTGTGGAAGCAAAAAAGATACTTTTCCCTTTTGCTTCCATGGCACACTAGATGAAGCTTTCAGGTAAAGTCTCAATTTGCATTTATGTTATTGTCTCGTCATTATTTACCATCAGAGTGGATATTTATTTGCCATTCTAAATGTATTTGTTCTCCACTGTATTATGTTTGTTTTGTCTCTTTCGTAGCTATTTAGATTTTCTTGATTTACCTTGTATGCATTAACTTATCTTAAACGGTGGATGAAACATTTGATTATTCCACAATATAGATCAATTTACCTATCGTTGATGTATTATTAAATATTAAAGTATCATATTAGTTATGTTCCTTATTCTTCTTATGATTTTCCTTATTTTATTTCCCAACTATACAACTTTTTTTTTGGTTCTTTCCATCGAGGAAAAGTACTTTTCTTTTGGTTTTATTTGGTTTCTGCTTGTCAATGTGGGTTTTTACTCGCACGTCTCCTTTTTTTCATTTGCATTCTTTTTTTTTGGACCGAAGTATACTTTTGAATATGAGTTATATAGAAATTCTATATCTTTTCTCTTGTTTTAATATAGTAATGCTATGGACATTTGTCATAGTAGAAAATAACCGAGTAAAGATACCTTTTATTTCAATAAGTCAATGTTACCGAAAGCGGTATGCGGTTTTATGCATTTCTTCGCCTCATACCATATATACCACATATGTGGCACGTATGCAACTACAAATGCGGAGGGGTATTTTATAAGTAAAGGACTTCAAAAATTAGAAAACATAATAAAAAATTTTAAAAAAGAATAAGGAGAAATCATAAATAATAAAAAAATAGGGAAATTTGAAAAGGCATAAAACACATATAAGAATGGCATAAGTGCATAATATTAATACGATTAAAATTTTAATTTATTTCCAACATTAATTAATTAATCAATCCAACATTAATTAATTAATCAAAGACATAAAACGAGTTGACAACTACTAAACTAAGTTGTAACGAGTGCATATTGCAACAGTCAAAACAAATACAGAAACAAAGAGATCCACAAAAGTTTTACAAAACTTGGTTCTATTTTGCAATTCCTGAATTCCTGGACATTCTCTCTCCTCTCCTTTCCCTAAACCCAAACCCTACCATGGCCATTCCCTTCAACCACCCCCCACCATCTCCTCCACCTCCACCACCTCCTAGATTGTTTCGTCCATTCTTTTATCTTTCCTTCTTTACCATTCCTTCTCTTTTTCCACCACCTTCACAGCCACCTATAAACCCAAAACTCAACACACCAACTATTGGGGTTTATAGATCCAATACATGATAATGGGGTTGGAGAAGTCAGATGAGAAGGAGAGTCGAAGTGGGAGCAAGAGGTCAGAAGTGGTTTGAAGCTACAGGCAGAGTTGCGGTCGACCGCGTGGTCGATCGCACCCCCCGACCGCCCTCCACGCAAATGTACGGTCGACCGCACAGTCGACCGTCCCGTTCTCTGACTCAATTCTGTACCTTGAAGAGGTGATCGGTTGACCGTGCAGTCGACCGGCTTGCTCTCTGTTGGAACTCGTGCAGTCGAGGAAGAAGACTGGTCGATCGTCATGTTGCGGTCAACAGTGCCAACGCTGATTGATGAGCAGCTGAGATTAAAGTTGTGGAATCTTATATATATTGTATTGTGTACGATTTTAGGGTTAAAGTGAAAAGAAAATAGGGATCTACCAGTCGTCATTAAGAGAGGGAGATAGAGGGAAACCCTACAGCTTTGGGATGAGATCTTGAGAGATTTGTAAACTTAATCTTCATGTTTCTAGTGAAAATCGCAAGTGTGCCTCTGCGAGGGGAAGTAGCCATTGCTTTGGGTGAACCTCGAAAAAATCTTGTGCGTTCTTCTGTGTTGCTTTTCGTTGTTCTTTCTTTTCTTGTTTTGATTCTATATTTCTTGCACCTCGTCGTCGTTGTTGAGTTTATTTCGCAGTTAGAATTCAACAAAGTGGTATCAGAGCTACAGGTTGGTAGTATTGATTGAGATGGGGAACAAGAGTAGAGTCAAGGAGTTCGATGGAATGGATTTCACAATGTGGAAGATCCAAATGATTGCGTATCTCCGCCAGAAGAATCTAGATGATCTGTTGTTTGGTGTGAAGCCAGAAGGGGTGGAGGTCGATCAGGTTGCGTTGGCGGCCTGGAATAGATTGGATCAGAAAGCACTTATAGATTCAGTTGTCACGAAGCAGAAGGCACTATTTCACATTGAGAAGGCAAGAACCGCAAAGGAGGCAATGGAGATATTGACAGACATGTTTGAGAAGCCGAATGCAGCGAATCAGATCTTACACCCAAAGAAGTTGGTTAACTTGAAGTTGTCGGAAAGGGGTTCGGTTGCTGAGCACATCAACAATTTATATATGGTTTACAATCAGATGGAATCGTCGGGTTTAAAGTTTGAGGAGAGGGCACAATCGTTGTTGCTGCTATCTAAGCTTTCTGATAGTTATGGCACAGTAGAGCAGATTATTACTAGCACCATGATTGATACGACAACCCTAAAGGATGTTATAAGCAGCATTATGAATGAAGATGCAAGGAGAAAAAGACATGGAGAGACTTCAGTGTCATATCCTACAATACCGCGCTGTCAGTTGATAACCGTGGTAGAAGTAACAACAGAGGGAGGTCGCAGAGCAGGAATCACAGGTCCAAGTCAAGAACCGGACATCGCAAAGATGTGTGTTGGTACTGCAAGAAGTCAGGACACAGAAGAGATCAATGCGAGGAGTATAAGAAAGCACAAGCAGAGTTACAGGTAGTCAATGTGGTATGTATTGAACCCCGTCTAGATGAATTGTGTTTATCTGATGGATTTAATATTTTGCAAGATGATTGGTGTATAGACTCAGGTGCTTCTTATCATTGTACTCCCATGGGGGATGTTTTTGAGGATTACAGGACAGGTAATTTTGGTGCAGTTTCAGTTGGTAAGGGACAGATATGTCCAGTTGTAGGTAGAGACACTGTGAGAGTGAAGGCTCGCAATGGTGGGGAATTGGTCTTGTATGATACAAGACATATTCCGAGCTTGAAGAAAAACTTGATCTCAACTAGCAAACTAGACAAAGAAGGGTTTACAACAACTTTTGGGCATAGAGAATGGAAGATGACTACAGGTGCCAGGTTGGTGGCAAAAGGAAAGCGTGGTGACACGTATTTACTCAGGAAAGATGATTCAGGTGATATCATTGCTACAACATCAGTAAATAGTTCCTCTTCAATTCTATGGCATGTCAGGTTGGGGCACCTTGGTAAAAGGGTGTCAAGCAACTTTGTTCTAGGGATCTTTTGCCGGGCTGAGGAAGGTTGAGATAGAGTTTTGTGAGAATTGTGTGATGGGCAAGCAGAAGACAATTTGCTTTCAGTTGGGTGGGCGTGAGAAGAAGCTTGGGAAGCTAGAGTTGGTACATACAGATGTGTGGGGTCTAGCTCAGGAATTCTCTTATGGTGGTAAGAGATACTTCGTCACATTCATCGATGATGCTACAAGAAAGGTTTGGGTTTATGCATTTCGTGAGAAATCAGAAGTTTTTGAGGCATTCAGAGCTTGGAAGGCCAGGGTTGAGAATGAGATGGGTTGCAAGGTGAAAGCAATAAAGTCAGAAAACGGAGGTGAGTACACAAGCAAAGAGTTTTTTAACTATCTGGCAAAGGAAGGTATCAGAGGAATCAAGACAGTTCCTAAGACTCCACAGGAGAATGGTGTAGCAGAAAGGATGAACCGCACGATACTCGAAAGGGCAAGATGCATGAGACTTCATGCAGGTCTTCCGATCCATCTTTGGGCCGCTACAGTTGATACGACAGTGTACTTGATTAACCGTTGTCCGTCTAGTGCTTTTGATGGGGCCATTCCAGAAGAACTATGATTAAGTAAAACTGTTAATTATTCGCATTTGAAAGTTTATGGTTATATGGCATATGCACTAATTGACAGGGAAGAAAAAAGAAATTGGACTCTAAGTTCAAGAGGTGTGTGTTCATTGGCTACGGTGGCGATGAGTATGGTTACAGGCTTTGGGATATTGTTGAAAACAAAGTCATTCGCAGCAGGAATGTAGTGTTCAATGAAAAGGTCCTATACAAGGACAGGCACACAGGTCAGGACAATACAATCAGTTCAGAGTTAGATTGGGGTTCAGACTCGGACTCAAATTCAGGATCTGAAGACGGCCCTAGTGGTGGGGGCCCTACAGTGCAGCAACAGGTATAGGTACCACAGGCAGCACAAGAGGTTCATGGTGAGCCTATTGGGAATGAGCAGGTTATCCAAGACGAACAGGTACAGCCAGAACAGTTCAGGAAACTTGAACCGTTCGGTGAACCGGTACTCACATTGAGGAGATCGACACGAGAGAGGAGGCCAACCAAGATATTTGATCCATCAGTTAGTATTGTTCACGAGCATATTCTGTACACGGATTCAGGAGAGGCAGAGACTCATGAGGAGGCTTTGAGGGATGAGGCTCGAATTCAGTGGGAGTTAGCCATGAAGGACGAGATGAGCTTCTTGGAACAGAACCAAACTTGGGAGTTGACCAAGTTACCTGCAGGGAAGCGCGCTCTTATGAACAAATGAGTTTTCAGAGTCAAAGATGAGGCAGATGGCAGTAAAAGGTACAAGGCGAGGCTTGTGGTGAAAGAATTCTCTCAAAGAGAAGGTGTTGATTATGGTGAGATCTTTGCACCGATTGTGAAGATGACTTCTATTAGGGTTCTGCTCAGTGTTGTGGCAGTTGAAGACTTGCACTTAGAGCAGTTGGATGTGACGATAGCATTTCTTCATGGTGATGTCGAAGATCTGTACATGAAACAACCCACAGGTTTTGATGCTAAAGGAAAGGAAGACATGGTGTGTCGATTGAAGAAGAGTCTTTATGGGCTTAAACAAGCACCGCGGCAATGGTACTTAAAGTTTGATTGCTTCATGAGAGGAAAAGATTTCGATAGATGCAAAATAGATCATTGTGTGTATGTTCGTAGATATGAGGACAATGATATAGTTACCTTGGCGTTGTATGTGGACGACATACTGTTAGTAGGTTCATGTATGGAGAAGATCAAGGAAGTGAAAAAGACGCTAGCTTTGGACTTTTCAATGAAGGACTTGGGTGAAGCAATGCAAATCCTCGGCATGAAGATTAGTAGACAGAAGTAGCAAAAAGCTTTGGTTATCACAAGCGGACTATGTGAAGGTGTTGAAGAGATTTAATATGGATGGCGCGAGGCCAGTCACTTGTCCCTTGACTGCTCACTTCAAGTTATCAATGGACATGTGTCCTAAGACAGAGCCAGAGATGGAGGAAATGGCTGCTATTCCTTTTGCCTCAGCCGTTGGGAGTTTGATGTAAGCGATGGTGTCTACAAGACCAGACATCGCACAAGTAGTGGGAGTTGTCAGCCGTTACATGAAGAATCCAGGTAAACAGCATTGGAATGCATGCAGTAAGGTGGATTCTTAGATATCTAGCAGGTACTTCAGATCACTCTCTTTGTTTTGGAGGAGATTCTTTGCATATACATGGTTATGTGGATGTGGATTTTTTGGGCGATTGTGATGGTTGCAGAAGTACTGCAAGGTATGTATTTACAGTTGGAGGAACATCTGTTAGTTGGGCTTCGCAGTTACAAAAGGTTGTAGCACAGTCAACCACGGAGTCAGAGTATATGGCACTTACAGAAGCGACGAAAGGCATGTTGTGGATTTCAGAGCTTATGAAACAGTTGGGCAGGAAGCAACCCATAGGTGAACTATGGTGTGACAGTCAAAGTACAGTTTTCTTGGCGAAAAATTCGGCATATCACTCTAGGACCCAGCACATTCAAATGAGGTAACATTTTACCAGAATGGCGGTTGAGAAAAAATGGTTGAAGCTAACTAAGATTCTTGGCACTAAGAATCCGGCGGACATGCTCACTAAGGTGGTGGATAGCAGGAAACATCAGTTTTGCTATATCGCTATCGGATTGTCTCCAGGTTAATTATTGAGGAGACTTGCAGAGGCACAGGCCTAGACTAGGTCAATGGAAGAATGAAGAACATGTTAGAGATTTCGTGTATATGTCTCCAAGTGGGAGATTGTTAGGGTTTGTGAATCCAATACACGATAATGGGGTTGGATTCAGATGAGAAGGAGAGTCGAAGTGGGAGCAAGAGGTCAGAAGTGGTTTGAAGCTACAGATAGAGTTGCGGTCGACCGCACCCCCCAACCGCCCTCCCGGCAAATGTACGGTCGACCGTGCAGTCGATCGTCCCGCTCTCTGACTCAATTTTGTAACTTGAAAAGGTGACCGGTCGACCGACCTGCTCTCTGTTGGAACTCGTGCTGTCAAAGGAGAAGGCCGGTCGACCGTCCCAACGCTGATTGATAAGCGGCTGAGATTAAAGTTGTGGAATCCTATATATATTGTATTGTGTACGATTTTAGGGTTAAATGAAAAGAAAATAGAGATCTACCAGTCGTCATTAAGAGAGGGAGATAGAGAGAAACCTTACACCTTGAGTGTGAGATCTTGAGAGATTTGTAAACATAATCTTCATATTTCTAGTGGAAATTGCAGGAGTGCATCTGCGTGGGAAAGTAGCCATTGTTTTGGGTGAACCTCGAAAAAATCTTGTGTGTTCTTGTGTGTTACTTTTGGTTGTTCTTTCTTCTCTTGTTTTGTATCTATAGTTCTTGCATCTCGTCGTCGTTGTTGAGTTTATTCTGCAGTTAGAATTCAACACCAACTACTTTAGAAGGAGAGATGGCGGATAGAAGGCAGCAACTTTCCAGCTCATTCAAAAGGTCTTCGATGGGAAAGCGAGAGAGGGAGGTCGAGGATGACAGAGAGCACGTTCGCCAGGTCACCGGGGGGGGAGAGACATCGACGTATCCTATAGGGGAAAAGGGCGTTGGGAGAGGTCCATAGAGGACGCTCGAGGGAGCACACTAGTGTTCGTACAGAGGCTAAGCCAGAGGGGAAAGTGAGGAGACGCTCTCCGGAGGCCATTAGAGACCCAGTTCGTAAGGAGTATCCCTATAAGAAGAGACGTACGCTCAGGTTGCCGGAGAGTAGAGCTCAGTTAGGAGACCTACTGCGCTGACTATCGAGACTAACAGGATCAAAGAGGATGAGGAGGGGGAATGGGTCTTAGTTAGGCCAAAGAAATCAAGAAGAGCGGAAAACCCACCTAGGATCGCTCGGAAAAACTCGCCGGAGCTTTCAAAATCAGACAACGGTCCACAATGCCATAAATGCGCGCTGCGGGGACATTCCATCCTCGAATGTACTAATCAGTGGTTCTTCTACGCCTGTAAGCAATACAGTCACATATATACGGCGTGCAAGAGGGTGAAGGAGGCTGGGCCATCGGCGACGAGGATTGTAACTGCTCCAAAAGCTCCAGTAGCGCCAAGCTTAAGCCAGACGGAGGAGAGCGAAGCCGGAGACAGGAAAATTATCAGAGCGTTAATTACGGCAACGCCAATAATGGCTGATTTTGAAAGACGATACTCAGAGGGTATCATGATCATAGTGCAAAATGGTTATCCAACCTCTAACGACATTGAGTTACTTCTGTCTTCAAAGTCTACCGGCTCTACAGGGGAGAAATGGTTGGTTCAAAAAGTGAGAGAGAATGGGTTCTTTGCTCATTGCCAAGATGGTAGTAGAGTGCAACAGATTTTAGACCTTAAGGGCTTGGAAGGAGATGGGCGCGAGGAGTTTTTCATCACCTTCTCTCGTTGGTCAAGGAAGGTGGGAACTAAGAACACAGGGGTGCTACCATGGGCTTGGATTAGATTATTTAATCTTCCGTTTCATTGCTGGGTGAAATCGGGGTTCCAGAACTTGATCAAGAGCTTCAGATATGTTATTGAGCTCGATAGGTCTACCACTGTGCATGCTCGAAGAGATTTCGCGCGTATTAGAATTTGTTGAGGTGAAGGAGGACATTCCGTCGATGATATTAGCGGAGTTCGAAGGAGAGGTGTATGAGGTGAAGGTGGTTACGGAGATGAAGATCGTCACGTTCAGTGGCGACAGGCTTAGGGCGTCAACCATGGAATCAGGGGGGTCAAAAGAGCAGCAGGTAGACGACGATCGAAGGCCATCAGATGAGTGGGCGAGTAATCAAGATCCTCCATCATTAGATAAAGGCGTCAACATCCAACAACCGTCTGATCGTAAGAGAGCTCACCAATACTGTCCATTTCAAATGCCGAGTACTGTTGTCATGCACACTGAGGCGGGACAGCAAAGCTTGGGGGTAGGGGACAGCTATGCTAAGGAGATAGAGGGAGTATGGAGAAAGCTACTGGGTATGTGGGTGACGCGCGAAAGGGGGACTCTTCTAATTAGCATAATGTCAAGCCGCTTAAGAGTCACGATCAACTATTAATGCAGCCTCGTATAGAGGGCATACTCAAAAGCAGTGATGCCAGTTGTAAAGGGGAATGGCAAGTACGGCAGTAGACAACAACATTATTTCAATGACTAGAGAAGAATTCGATGAGAGTGTTCGATCGGCTATGCAAGATATGATATGTAAATTGGGCATCTTGGCCCCTCTAAAGATGTGGGCCGACCTTTGGGATTCAATCCATCAAAGTATAGAAAATGCTAGCAGAGTAGCGGATTTGATTATGCATAAGGAAGCTACGTTTTGTTCTTCACAAATGGAAGAAAAGGATTTGGGTGGGAAGATTTTTAATGGAGAAGACAGAGTTGGCAAAAATCTGTTCATCACGGTTCAGGCAAGTAGTCAACTAAATAGATTGGTAAATGTTTCGGTCGAGGAGAGCTCAAAAGAAGGAAACTCTAGTGACGATAGAGGAGCGAGAATTGAAGCGTTGGATGGAGTAGGGGATGATCATCTAGCATCAGATTCTGATATTGATAAGGGGGATACCCAAGTGGGTGAAGCTGGGGGAGGAGATAGTGGTAGCAGAAAAACGGTTGAGTATCAGCGAAGGAGTAAAGGGCAAATTGACAAATGGGGAGTGCAAGGTCCTAGTGAGGAAGATCTAATCAGGGCGGCAGCAAAAGCAAAGGAACCAATGTCTGCCTGTGGAGGTAACCCTAGTTGTAATTGATCTATTTTGACCTATATCCCAGATAATACTCTTCTATATTATGCAAGTTTTTTCTGTCTAGCCATGGGTTCTTCAAGAGTTGAACAACTTCGTAATGTGAATATTCTGAGAGGAGATTAGAAGAGGGGACGGGGTAGTGTCGTAGACATCAGGCGAGATTATTCGATAGAAGTAGATAAATAGATAAGGTTATTTATGTTATACGTCTTCTGGAATGTTAGGGGGATGAGGCAAGGGTCTAAGAGTAGATTAATTAACAACACCATAGCCAACAAGCGGCCGACTATTTGTGCTTTGCAAGAGACGAGGATAGAGAATCCTAGGGTAGAAGATTTCGAGAAGCTAGGATCTCTTAGATGGTTTGAGTGGAGATTTAAATCAGCGATAGGTCTTTCGGGGGGTATTGCCATAGGTTCCGATTCGGCTGCGCTCGAGATTATCGACGACTTTATTGGTATCTTCTCGGTCACTATTAGAGTCAGACGGCGGTGTGATAACTGGGTGCATATGGACCATACGATTCTAGGCTTAGGAAGGAGCTGTGGGACGAATTAAGAGAAATTCGAGGTCGATGGACGGACCCATGGGTGGTTAGAGGGGATTTCAACATTACCAGATTTCAATACGAACACAGAGGTCGGGGGGCGAACGTTATTGATAAAAGAACTTCAATTCCATCATAGATGAGTTGGAGCTCATGGAATTGAACCCTACTGATAGAAGATTTACTTGGTCTAATATGCAAGCGAATTCGATTCTAGCGAAGTTGGATAGAATCTTGGTGTTCGCAGACTGGGAAGATGAATTTCCTCTCGCCAATGTTAGATCAGTATCGAGACTCACATCGGACCATACTCCTTTAGCCTTAGATTGCGGTGATGAAGGCGGAACGTTCCGATACACATTCCGATTTGAGAAAGCATGGACATTGCACGTCAACATTCGTAAGATTATATAAGAGTCCTGGAATTCGGATATAGCTGATATGAATGCTATCTCGAATTGGAATTTGAAGACTAAACGTCTTCGCAAGCGTCTTAAAGATTGGGCAAGGTAGGAATTTGGCCATACAAAAAGAAGAGCAGAGGAGTTAGGAGAAAGACTACAAGAGCTTGAGATTACTGAGGAGGGTAGGAACTTATCCTCCTCAGAGGCGGAAGAGTTAGCTAACGGTAGACTTGACTTACATCAATACGGTGAGATGGAGGAGCTATATTGGATGCAGCGATCGAGGATGCAATGGCTCGAGGAAGGGGACGCTAACACGAAATTCTTCCACAAGGTTGCGAACGGAAGGAGGCAAAATCATTTTGGGGAACTGTTCGTAGGTTCGAGGTGGTCTGAGGACGAAAGAGAGATTAGAATGCATGTGGACAAAAAATTGAAGGAGTGGGAATTGACAGAAGTGAGGGAATTGAAGGAGAGTTCACTGAGAAGGAAGTATACTAGTCTATCATGAGATTAGGCCAGGACAAGGCTCCTGGCCCAGACGGATTCCCTATCTTTTTTTACAATCAATATTGGAAAATCATTAAGAAGGATCTGATGGATATCTTCCAAGCCTTTCACGATGATAAGGCGGATATTGAGAGACTTAACTACGTCAATGTAACTCTTATCCCTAAAAAGGAGGTTTTGAGGACGGAGGATTTACGGCCTATTAGTCTTCTCAATGGTTCCTTTAAGATTATCACTAAAGTGTTGGCTTTAAGACTGTCTCCTCATCTAAACGATGTGGTGGGGGAGTCGCAGAGCGGCTTTATTAGGGGAAGGAACATTATGGATAGCATTGCGTCTGCACACGAAGTCGTGTTTAGGGGAAGCAAGGAAAATACAGACGGTTTTCTGCTCAAATTGGACTTCGAAAAGGCATGACTTTGTGGAATGGGATTGTGTGGACGAGGCGCTACAGCTAAAAGGGTTTGGAGATAGATGGAGAGGGTGGATCAGAAGGTGTGTGAGAGGAGGGAAATCATTCATTCTATTTAATGGAAGAGCAGGTAAAGAAATCAAATGTCAGAGAGGGTTGCGTCAGGGGGACCCATTATCATCGCTATTATTCACGCTTGTGGCAGACGGTTTAGCTGAAATGATAAAGAGGGGGAGGGAGGAACAACTAATCCGCGGAGTGACAATTAGAGGTATCCCGAAAATCATGTCGATATTACAATACGTGGACGATACGTTATTATTTGGGGTAGCAAGAGAGGAAGAAGTCCTAGCGATCGGCATTGCACTGAAGTGTTTCCAGGCTTGGTCAGGGCTAAAATTGAATTTCAATAAGAGCTGTGCTATTCCGCTGAGTGATGAATTATGCATTCTGATTACAATTATCAAAGGTCTTTTGGGGTGCAAAATGGGGGAGTATCCACTAACCTACTTGGGAACTCCTGTCAGACCGGGGCTGGGGTGCAAAATGGGGGAGTATCCACTAACCTACTTGGGAACTCCTGTCAGACCGGGGAAACATACCAGGAATGACTGGCAACCACTGATAGAGAAGATAGAAAAAGGGGTCGCGGGGTGGAAGGGTAGATTTCTGTCTCTCGGAGGTAGAATTACCTTACTCAACTCGGTCATTAGCAGTTTGCCAGTGTTCCTTATGTCGATTTACGAGCTTCCGCAATGGGTTATCAACCGAATCGACAAATGTAGAAGAAGATTTCTATGGAAAGGGGCAGATGAGGCAAATAAAGGGTTCCACCTTGTTATGTGGGGAAGGGCTTGTAAGAGGAAGGAGTTCGGGGGGTTGGGAAGCCTCAATCTTAAAGATATGAATAAAGCATTGATGAGTAAGTGGTGGTGGAAAATGAGTAGGAGACGAAATAGTTGGTGGTGTGGCTCATTCAAAGCATATCAGGGAAGGAAAAAGTTCAGATTCGGGGGGGAGAATCAAATATGGGAGAGCATCGCTCTTATGGAAAGGTGTGGCGAGTGTGGGGGAAATCTATCATGCGCACACTACCTGTAGGGTAGCGAATGGAAAGAATATACGATTTTGGAAGGATAAATGGTGCGGTAATAATACCTTGCTAAGTAGGTTCCCGGAAGCAGTGTCTGCAACGCTAAACTTGGATTCGTTAGTCCAAGAAGTTTGACATAGGGGTAGATTAAGATTGGAGGTGGTCGAGGAGTTAAGCCAGGATAGGGTCACTCAACTCCAGGAAATGAACAATTGTATACGAGTGGAGGGTCAGTACACCAACGATACAGCGGACATCAGATCTTGGATATTAGAGCCCAATAAATGTTTCTCGGTAAATTCAATGTATAAAAGTATTAATGATGGAGGCATCCGATGCGGGTATGCTAAGTTTATGTGGGCAACATAGGCGCCGTTGAAGGTTAAGGCGTTCCTTTGGTTGGTGGCAAACTATTCTCTCGAAAATAAACTTGCAGAAGCGGAGTTTGCAAATAGATACTACATGTGCGAGATGTGCAAATGCCGACAAAGACACGAATCACATTTTTTCTAATCTTGGATATTAGAGCCCAATAAATGTTTCTCGGTAAATTCAATGTATAAAAGTATTAATGATGGAGGCATCCGATGCGGGTATGCTAAGTTTATGTGGGCAACATAGGCGCCGTTGAAGGTTAAGGCGTTCCTTTGGTTGGTGGCAAACTATTCTCTCGAAAATAAACTTGCAGAAGCGGAGTTTGCAAATAGATACTACATGTGCGAGATGTGCAAATGCCGACAAAGACACGAATCACATTTTTTCTCTGTCCTAGAGCTCAATTAGCTTGGGAAGTCGTCAGCCTAGGGTTCGGGAGTCTAGAGAGTCCCACTTCGATCGGTGATGCTTTGGTTTTAGGGAGGAATGGTATCATTAGGAGGATAGGGAGGCGTGGGACTTGTCAGTCGTGGCGACTATATGGGGTCTATGGCTAGACCAGAATGATTTGTGTTTTAGAAATAATAATCATAGATTTCCTGTGATCATGCACAAAATATTCAACTTGATTCTTATCTGGGCAGGTCAAACAGGGACGAACAAGAGGCTGCGTATGGAGGAGGAAGAGTAGATCTTGGGAGATGGGCTTCTTAGCTGATGGCTTGTTCAGCTGTAGCAACTTATGTATCTGCATCTATTTTATGTATTGTTGTTTCATGTAGGAGATTACTACATTTTGGAGGGTTTTGGTGTAGAAGTTGCAACTGTTCTACCTGTTTCGTTAATCTTTCATTAATGAAGCGATGACGATGTCATCTTTTTATCAAAAAAAAAAAAAAAAAACTGCTAAACTAAGTTTGCAAAAATTTATTGAATATTTGAACCAAGAAAAACAGAATACCAACTAGATTTTGTTTCTAAATTGCAACATTCATTAAATAGAAGACATAAAACAAGTACTATTAGTTTGCAATGTTTGTTTGTGAAATCGTGAACTTGTGAAAAAAAAGAAAGAAAGCTCATTTCGTGGCCTTTAAAAAAAAAAATTAAGAGGGTTAGGTACGGAGTTGGGTCTAAAAATAATTTCATATTAATTAAGATAAACTCAATTATCCACTAGAATTATGCCTGCATACTGAAAACATGTGGCACATAATCATCTGTTTTACAAAATACACTATATGCTGCTCAAAATAGGCGATTTGCTCACTGCATAGCACATATGCACGCGTAAGTTCGATTTTTAGAACACTGATATAAATGCGGGCAAACAGACACAAAAATCATTGTTTTCATTCAACCTTAACCTCAATTCAATTTTAGGCAACTTATTTATTCCAATGGCAAAATTGCAGGGGAAGCAGAGAAGCAAAAGTGCTCTGTTTGGTTACAGTTTTCGATATGGTGGGTTATAATTGTTGCTTCCATAACAACAAACCTAGCTTTAGTGTCATACATCTGCCCAACAAATAAGCCTCAATCTGAAGGGAGATGTTGGCATGAAGTGATGAAAACTGCAGTGAAGCAGATCCGTATCCACTCTAGTAGCAGAACTCGCCCCATTACTAAGGAGGATTCTGTCATCAATCTTAATCAGTAAGTAATTACTAATTATTCCTTTTCTTTTAATACACTTTACTGAATGTAACATGTATTGTACATACATTACAGTGGGGATCCAAGTATGTTTGAAGGATTTGGCAGTGTAGGAGATGAGGCGACAAGTGCGATCGCTGGGTGGCAAATGCTGAGCTACTTCTCAGATGTCAGTAGCGTTTGTTGGTTCCTTGAACTGAAATTCAGTGCAGAGGTTTGGTGGCCTCACAAATTAATTGAAATGATGACACTGAAGGCCTGCAGATTATAATTGGCACAGGATCTTCTTAGTTGTTTCAAGCTGCAATATTTACCCTCCCTCCACCTAATGCTTCTGACTTCTGCGCCCGTGGGAGTGTTGTTTCTGCTTTGCCTTACTATTTGGTTAGCTTTCATAAATATAAAGTTATGTGATTAATAATTGAGGAAGTGATCTTGTATGATAAAAGATACAAATTCGTAGCAAACAAAGCCCGAGTTTCACAAACACTTAAAATAAATCTGATTTAATCGCTGATTAATTGGTAATCGTTCTAGGTCAGGTAATTGTTCTAGGCCAGATTAGTTCCTAAGGTGATTAATCGGTAATTAATCGGAAAAATTGCAGAGTAATTGGTGATTAATTGGTAATCGGATTTACACCGATTAGTTTCGAAAATCGATTTTAACTGCCTAGGTAAGGAGATACAGTTAGAGAAAGTAAATAGAGTAAGCATGCAGGATACAACAATATAATGTGGTTCGATCCTCATGTCTACGTTCACATCTACCTATAGCAATTCTCTGTCACAAGCTATTTATAACTCCGTACAGTGAGTTCTCGGTATTTAGGCTGAGAGACATATTACACCCACAAGACTTCTATATATAAGTCCCGTAAAACCGTCTATTGTCGAAGCCAAAGAAAAAGATAAATAGCAAGGTCAACGTCTTGACTAAGAAAACTATAAAAGTGTGCTCTCTTGATTGTTGAGAAAGTATTGAGTTCAGAAGAATTTGAGTTGGAAGAGATAATCAATATTCAGTGAATTTACCTCTATTTTTAAGGTGAAAAACAATTTCTTTCCAAAATAATGAAAGAAATGGTAAAAACTATTTTTGTGCATCGGTCGACTGCAATTATGTGCTGTCGATCGTCGAACTCTCAGTCGAAAGCAGAAAGATTGACAGTCGACTACATAAAAAATTTCACTTGTAAGTGCGGTCGACTTTTGAGACAGTCAACTATATTTTTGTGCGGTCAACCGTTACTTACCAAAAACATATTATTTGGTGAATCCTTTCTATTCTTGCCTTCACTTCATATTCCATCAACGACTCTTTACATATATATTCCTTACAATTGCAGAAGTAAATATTCTTGGTCTTGATGACTTTTTGAATATCTGAGCACATGTTACTTGTGTGAGAATCTCTTTGATATTTTGCAAGCTTTTGGATACTTTTCTTTTTAAGCTGATTCCGAATATCCTTTGAATTTCAAATTCCTATTATCATGTACTAGTATTTTTCACATGCGGTGCACGTTTTGATAAGAGTGATGATTTTCATGTGCGATATACGTTAAGAAATAGTTTTGGAGTTGGACGTGCGTTGCACGTAATTGAGAAAAATATTTTGAAGAAAAGCTACGATTTGTAGTAGCAATGCACGTGTTCATATGTAGAATTGGAGTTGTACGTACAACATGTGTTTGTTTGGTGTTAAAAAAATATTGAAAAATTATTTTGCACGTGCGTTGCACGTTTAAATAGGTGAAATTTTATTTGTTTGTTTTGTTGTAATTAATGAGAGAGTTGGAGTTGCACGTGCAATGCACGGGTTTGTATGTTGACAAATGACAACCTCAACTCTCCCATTATAATATTAGATATTAGAGATGTATCTTAACTGAAAATATTAGTCATAGGAGTATATTTTGTACACACCAAACTTAGGATCAACAATATAAAATCAAGAACAATCAAATTCTTTGATTATGAACAAAGCAAACTTGCTGACCGACCCGATGGAGAAGACGGTGAGAAATCCAGTAATTATTTCAGCTTACCCAAAAAACCTGTAGAAACCTGCAATTTCAGGGGGGAGAAAGTTGCTGCCTTTCCACTATGTATCGTAATGAAGTGAACAATGTTGGTTAATAGATTTATCTTCTCATTTTCTGTGGTGCATGCAGTTTTTTTTTGCTTGGATGAAATGCGAGAAAGAGGAGATTGACGATGCTGAGAACTTCCTAAGGAGTCAACATTCGAACTCGAGGTGTGATGCTGAGAACTTTCAAGGAGTCAACATTCGAACTCGAGGTGTGAAGCCTTCTGGAGCTAGCCGGATAGCAATGTTAAAGACCGAGTCAAGACCTAAACTCTACAAGTGAACTTAGGTTTAGTTGAAGCCATAAATTGTTCTAAGTTAAGTTACTTGTTTTTGATAAAAGATGACTCAGTCATCGATTCATTAATGATGAATTAACAAAACATAGTAGTACAAAACCATGTCTACTACGGAGCCTAACGTGCCGTAATAACAATCTCCAAAATACATCAAAGGAACATCATAGAGTAGCTACCAAATAACATTAAAGAAAGAGATACATCAAAAGCAGTAAGCTATCGCGCCTCCTGAAGAAGCTGGAGATGCACCTGCTCCCTTCCCCCATCTGGTGCACTACTCCTCCAAGTTCATCCTCAGTTTCTTCCTGGTGCCCACATACCCTGTCAATCATGAATGAAAAGAAAGATTTTATGCAGCGAAGTTGAAAATCTATAGTGAATGTTACGAAAGCATAAATCGTTTCGGTCTAGCCATAGACTCCATAGGGTTGGCGCAACTGCTATCTCCCAAGCTCTTTTGTCATCTCGCCTAATGAAACTCTCCCTCCACAAATTTCAAACGTCTGTGGTGGACCTAGGATACCTTGAACACCCGAAATCCCTACAAACTATTTTTCATGTAAGAACCGCCATATGACACGTAAAAAAGATGTGTGTAGTATCCTCGTCTGCTGCTATACAAGAAGTGCATCCAACGTCGATTTGCATGTTTCTTTTCTTCAAATTTACTTTGGTTAAGATAGCGTCATTGTGTACTAGCCAGCTGAAGACTAACTTTCAACGACGCTTGGGTTTTCCAAATGATGCTCTCTACTAAGCATCTGATACCACCATCATTTAGCCATTCGTACATTGATGCTACTGAGAAGGTCTGTGACTGAACGATGTTCCACCATCGTTCGTCATGGTCGTTATTCATTTGGTCCCTGTCACGCCCCGCTTCCCACTATACAGAAATACAGGCACGCAACTGAAGCCCAGCAAATGATATACATCATCCATAAGCTGTACAATTATAAGCTCAACAAGATCTTTATAACACATTCACGCAGACAAATATAATAATCACATGAGTTGAAAATAGAATAACCATCATTTGGATAGTACATCAACATCGGGTCAAGATGCCCGGGAGTACAAGGTGCCAGAATTAAAATAATATGATAAGCAGTTTTCTATAACAACTAGATAAAATAGCGACTGAAAGAAAAACAACATGAAATAGTAAGGGAGCAGCAACGATCGTCTAGAGAGTCTGCTCGTCGGGTCCATCAGTACCTATATAATTATTAACTCAAAGAAAAATAGAAAAGTTCCCGTTAGAGCAAATTTCGGGCAGCAAGTAGCAACAAGCAGGAAAAAAAAAGGGTAATATAACAAGATATAACATGGAAGAAACAAGAAGTAGAAGTACAAATACAATATGGAAGTAAGCAAGGAACTAGGACAATATGATCATGTAAGTAATAACTGTAACTAGTGTATTCTAAACTTCAAGATATAAGCAATTGATAACCTAGACTCAGTTAATCGATAATCATGTAATCAAGGATCGCGAGTCATGTAATCGCGAGTCATGTAATCAAGAATCATGTAATCAATAATCAAGAGTCATGTAATCAAGAATCATGCTTAGTGAAGATCTCATGTTTATCTATTTTATTAACTTATCTAATGCACGCAATACTGTGTCCCATACCACAAGTTCGGTGCATATCAATCATGTGACGTTTAGACTTAAGTAGTGAATTCTATAGGATTATGTACTCGGGTCTTCTAGTGATAGTATCAAGACATGTAATCATGAATTGTGTAATCAAGAATCAAGAATCAAGAATCACTATTTCGGGAAACACGGACCCTCTTCCGAGTATACTCCCCTATATTGGCCACTATTAAGCCGTACCCTTATAACCCCGGCTTGTTATTCTTTTATAATTAATTATGAATATGCAGTTAGTACGACTAGTGGAACGGTGTAATCAAATAGTTTAGTCAAGGAAAATATCAATGACAGTAATCATGGACATGAGACGTAAAACGAGTACATGTATCGATAGTAGTTATTATAGAATTATCAAGTGGTATAAAATGCATTCTATCAACCTATTATATCTATGCAAGTTATTATTACACGAATAATAATACACTCAGTTTATTAAATATGAAAAGTAATGGGTTTATATGCAAAAACGTAGAGATGAATTTTTAGACAACTTGCATATCTGCATTCAAATCCACTTTTCCGTTGTTACAGAAAAGCAAATCCAATTCCGTCAGAGATTCTAGAAAGTAAACTCTCTCCCGGTTCTAACGCATATTCACACGATACATTCTAGAGACAGTAGTTATGCGTACAAATTCATTCTTCGCTGGTTTCGATGTTTCGCGCACATTCTGGAAATTCAGAGTCACAATACTAAAATTGCGATATCTCACAATCTATATATCGGATTGAGAAACCGTAATATGTTTCGGATATCTAGACTTGAAGGGCTACGATTTTCATGTAGAAAGTTTTACGATCCAGTATCGGGAACATAGTCGAATTCTCAGTACAAGATACCGATTAGTAATCCCGTGCAGATTCAGAAATTCATGATATGCCAATACTAAAATCGCGATATCTCACAATCTATACATCCGATTGAGAAACCGTAATATGTTTCGGATATCTAGACTTGAAGGGCTACGATTTTCATGTAGAAAATTTTTCGATCCAGTGTCGGGAACATAGTCGAATTCTCAGTACAAGATACCGGTTAGTAATCCCGTGCAGGTTCAGAAATTCACGATATGCCAGTACTAAAATCGCGATATCTTACAATCTATACATCCGATTGAGAAACCGTAAGATGTTCTGGATTCGGGACTCGATGGGCTACGATTTTCACGTAGAAAATCTTCAATCCAGTATCGGGAGCATGGTCGAGTTCTTAGTGCAAGGTCAAAGAAATTTAGAGATAGTAAGGTTGAATATTCGATATTCGATAACACGATTCGAAATGTGTTAACGGTTCACTCTTGAGTTGATATAGCATGGAACCAGTGACTAGAATGGAGTTTGACAATAAAACATAATGGTAACTAGACTACTTGTCACGAGTCCAAGGAAAATACTTGTACGAGAACAAAAAGAGTGTACAAGGTACTTGCCTTATAACGTGACGATTTCGGTGGTGGTGTTAACCACGGAAAGAAGCGACGTCGGCAACGGACGGCGGTAAGAATGGCGGCAAGATGGTAGCTAGCGAGCAACGGTAGCAACGATGAGTGACAACAGCAACAAGGTGGTGCGGCGTCGGGTTGTTTTTCGGGGTTCACGGGATCGTAGAAGCGGAGTCGTTGGCTCGAAGGTGGAAGGTAAAGTGGAGCTCGGTGTTGCTCGAGCTCTCGGGTGTGAAGAAGGCAGAGGAAGAGAAGAAGGAAAAATGAAGAATGATATGTAGGGATGAGGGTGGGGTGTAATATGAGCATGTATATATATAAGAGAGAGAAAGAGATGGGAGGTTCTGCATGTGTGTGTGTGTATATAAATATATATATATAAGTGCATGCATGTATGCATGTGTGTATAAAATAAGGGGAGAAAGTGATGGGAGGTGTAGAAAAATGAAAAAGGACACTGAAGGAAGAGGGGATTAGGAGTAGTAGGGTGGTGGAGGCAGTAGAGTAGGAGAGAAAAAAATGAGAGTTAGGCGTAGAATGAGAAAAATGAGATGGGGGGTTTGGCGTATGTGAGTGATTAGCGGAAGTGGGTTAGGCAGATAGGAAAAATGTTGATTAGGGATAATTGGGGTTAGAATTTGTATTTAAACTCCGATCGAAAAATTACAAAATTATGGAATTGATCAGAAAAATATTCTGGCTTTAGATAAAGAGTCCAAATAGAAAAATAAAACTTCTGAAAATTGAAGTACAAAAATTCACGTAATAAAATACGTACAACTGGAACAGGGAGTTACAGCCCCCTTCCGCTTGTATAAGCCTATTAAGCTCTTCGAACTGACCTATACCCTCCCGAGTTATATTTGGCCCTCCACGGTGAACGTCAATTTCCCGCTTTTCCAGACATTTGCAACTAGGGAATCTGGATTAACTGCAGACTCCGCTGCCTTAGGGAAGAGATTTTTTAGAGCTGTGTTCCCGCAGCATTTGTCCTTCCAAAATCTAGTACTCTTCCCATTTCCAATCCTGCATCTAGTATTGGTTTTGAAGATGTCCCCTTACTTCGTCACCCCCTTCCATAGGAAGGATACTTTACCAAACGCGCTCCGCCCTCCGAACCAATATTTTTTTCCTTTTACGAAATAGGTCAAATGAGTAGCTCCACCAGCCTTTTCTTCGTTTGTAAATTTTCCACCACCATTTACTGAGCAACGCCCGATTCATTTCGTGCAGATTAAGGATTCCTAACCTGCCGAATTCTCTTCTCTTACAGACTCTCTCCCATTTAACGAGATGATACCCTTTATTTCCCTCATCTGTACCTTTCCATAAGAAACACCTTCTCATCTTATCTATCTTGTTTATTACCCACTTAGGCAGCTCGCAGACTGACATGAGGTAAAGTGGAATTGCGCTAAGAACCGAGTTGAGCAAGGTAATCCTGCCCCCTAACGAGAGGTATTTACTCTTCCACCCTGCCAACTTCTTAGCAATCTTGTCTATAAGGGGAGACCAGTCCTCAGCATCTTCCCTGGCCTGATTGGTGTTCCAAGGTATTTGATCGGGAACTTAGTCGTCTCGCAACCTAAGATTGCCGAAATATTGGTTGTTGACATAGATAACTGTTCGCTAATTGGGGTGACATAGCTCTTTCTAAGGTTTACTTTCAACCCTGACCAACTTTGGAAACAGACCAGGCCGCTTTAATTCCTACGATTTCTTCGACGTTTGCTCTCCCAAATAATAGGGGATCGTCCACGTATTGAAGAATGGTCATTGGTTAATCTATTCCATTGATTAGAATGCCCTTGATGACGTTGCTCTATTGTGCTCGCTTAATCATTTCGGCCAGTACATCGGCTAAGATGACGAATAACAGTGATGATAACGGGTCTCCTTGCCTTAACCCTCTTTTACATCTTATTTCCTTTCCCTGGCACCCGTTAACCTGAATGAATGATTTTCCTCCTTGAACGCAACGCTAGATCCACGATCTCCATTTTTCTCCAAATCCTTTGAGCTTAAGGGCTTCGTCTAGGCATTCCCAATTCACTGAATCATAAGCATTTTTGAAGTCTATTTTTAGGAGAAATCTGTCTGACCTTTCTTTGTTTCCCCTGAATACTACTTCGTGAGCGGTTGCTATGCTATCCGCAATGTCTCTTTCGCGGATGAAACCACTATGCGACGTAGCCACCACGTCGTCTAAATTCGGTGCCAATCTTTGTGCCAGGACTTTCATTATTATTTTGAAAGATCCATTTAGCAGACTAATCGGTCTAAAATCATCCGCCGTTCGAACTTCTTGCTTCTTAGGAATGAGGATAATTGACGCGTAATTTAGCTTATCTATATTTGTTGTTCCTTTGTGGAAACCATTGAAGATATTCATTAAGTCCACCTTGATGATCTGCCAGTATATTTTGTAAAAAAATATAGGCAGTCCGTCAGGTCCTGGTGCCTTGTCCTGGCTAGGGATGGCATCGGGGCTGGGCTGGCCCGGCCCGGCCCGCCCGGGCCTAGGCCCGGCCTGGCCTCCCTAAATCCCGGTCCAACCCTTGAACCGGCCCCCTTATTGGTGGGCCAGGTCCGGTCCTCAAAATTCCCAGGCCAGCCCGGTCTAGCCCGGCCCGCTAGTGGACCGGGACCGGTTGAACCGGCCCGTGCGGGCTCGGGCCGGGCCGGGCCGACCGTTGGGGGGTTTTTTTTTCCAGAAAATTTAAAAAAAAATTAAATTACCAAAATACCCCCAACGAATTTATAACGGCTAGTTTTGGGGGGTACTTTAGGAAATAAAAAAAAATTACATTTTCTATAAATACAACACCATTCCTTTCATTTCTCTTCACCAATTCACTCAACTATCTTTCTCTCTACTATTCTTTCAACAATCTTTCAAGGGATCAAGTTCAAATTTGAAGGAGGGCAATCAACAACAATCAAAGTGATCAACTCATTCAACAACAACAACTCAAGTCTCATCTTTCTCTACAACAACAACTCAAATCTCAACTTTCTTACGGTATTTTAGTATAATTTTAATTTGTAGAATTACCATATCATTCTACTTCTTTATTGTCATATAATTTGTGTTTTCTTGATCTTCTTTCTCTCATTTTTTTAGATTTTCTTTTTAATTTTGGTAAAGTGGTATAAGAAACATACACTACTCATTTTAGTATAATTTTAATTTTTAGAATTAACATAGCATACTACTTCTTTATTGTCATATAATTTGTATTTTCTTGATCTTCTTTCTCTCAATTTTTTTAGATTTATTTTTAATTTTGGTAAAGTGGTAAAAGAAACATATACTACTCACTCACTACTTCAATTTTATTTTTTCAAAGTTAAATGGCCTCTAATCGATCACGCGGTGGTGGTAGGCATAGTAGTCAAGAATCTACTAGTCATCACCTTCCTTCCATTCCTAACCAATATATAGATAGTGAAGAAATATTTATTAATTATGATAGTTTTCCCGATTTGAATGAAACACATTCAAATCCTATAGAAATAGAAAATCATGTAGAACCACAACAATCGGAACAAGGTCCTTCTCTAAACTCAAGGAAAACTAGAGGGACTACTTCGGAAGTACACAATTTTTTCAATTTTGTCCCTTCACAAAATGATAAGAGTGTAGGACTTAAAATATGTAAGAAGTGCCAAACCTCGTATAAGTTTAAAGTAGGATCGGGCACGGGTACACTTCAACGTCACTTAAATAAATATCAACCACAATTTTCGAAAGATCATCTCACACAACTAAAAATACATCCTAAAATCGGTCAAGTAGATAGTAGTACATATGATCATGATCACGTTCGTAAGGGAATCGCGAAATTAGTAATTAGGGGTGAATTGCCATATTCGTTTGGTGAACAAAAATATGTAGAGGATTTTGTACAAGACACCTTCACCCCCCATTTTAAAAAAATTGCTAGGAATGTTGTTAAGGGTGATTGTAAATTAGTTTACAATGAGATGAAAGATTTTTTGATAGCAACACTAAAATCACTAAACACTAGAGTTTCATTGACATCAGATGGATGGGTAGGAGTAAACGGGGTTCCAATGATGTGTGTAACATGTCATTGGATAGATTCGGATTGGTTACTTCAAAAGAGAATAATTTCTTTTGGATATGTTAGGTACCCACATAAGGGTGAAATTATAGCCGAACACATTATGGAAGCATGCAATAATTTTTATATTTATGATAAAGTGTTGGCTATTGGTTTTGATAATGCATCCAATAACACTAAGGCAATTGAGAGTTTAAAAATTACTTTAGATCCTGTGGAACCCGAAATTTTTCATGTTAGGTGTGCTTGCCACATTTTAAATCTTTGTGTGCAAGATGCACTAAAATATGGAAATGATAAACTAGAAGCTATGAGAGATTGTGTTCATTATATTACATTGAGTGGTCCAATTTATCAAGCTTTTCATGATTGGTGTAAACTTAGGGGCATTGTATGTAGACGTTTTCCTAGAGATGTACGACATCGTTGGAATTCTACCTTTGAATTATTAGGTGTTGTTCTTCATTATCGTTTTAGTCTTAGAGATTTTTGTGCCGCAATGGGTATGCAAAATTGTATGTTAGATGATGATTTTTGGTTTTTTGCCAATAGTTTATATAAATTTTTACAACCTTTTAACGATGCAACTTTGCAATTTTCGAAAATATATACATCTACATCTAGTGGTATTTTACTTGAAATTGTGACTATGATGACAACAATTAAAGATTTACAAAATGACCCTTTTATTGGAGATATGGTTAATGCGGCATATGTTAAGTTTTTGAAATATTTTCATCCAATTCCTATGTTATATTGTTTAGCTAGTGTAATGAATCCTATGATTAAATTAGAAGATACAAAAAATTTAATAGAAATTTTCTACACTTATGCCCCACACGATGCAATACTAGATTTTGATCATATTGCTTTTACTCATAAATTTGAGAATGTTTTGACTAGGTTATATGATTCTTATGATAGGATTTATTCAGCTAACACTATTCAAACACAAACACAAAATGTTCAATCTTCTTCTTCTTCTTCCTCCACATTAGCAAAGGGAAAGAGTCAAGCTAGTATTGGTATTTTAAATCTTATTAAATCGAAAAAGGCTAGGACCAATTCACCAAATGAGTTGAATTGGTATAATGCACAAAGTGCAGTTGAAGATGTAGAAGATGTGTTACAATATTGGAAGACTAATGAAGCAATTTTTAATATTCTTTCCCGTATGGCTGAGGATCTGCTAACAACACCGGTGTCAACTGTTGCATCGGAAAGTGCTTTTTCTAATGGTGGCAGGATAATGAGCCCGAGCAGGAACCGACTGACAGCAAAAAATTTGGAGATGCTAGTGTGCGCCGAAGATTGGATGAAAGCGGAAGAGAGGACCCAAGACTTACTTGAAGCACAAGCTGGAGGTGGATCAACAAGCAGCGATGAATGAACGATTAAATTTAGTTAATTTACATTAAAATGTTGTTCAATTAATTGTAATTAATGGGAAAATTTAGAGTGATGAGATTCTATATTTAGGTTAAGTTGAAGTGCATGACAGTAGTCCACTGCCTTCTCTTCAATCTAAGTAGAGGCCATCTCGATATTTAAATTCAAGTAATTCCCTTGATTTGTAATTTTATGATTTGAGCTAAATAGACAAATTTGTATGAATTTTATTCATGTACTTAATTTTATTCTAGAAGTTCAAATTTATTTAATCATGTACTTTATTTATTCATGTACTTCAATTATTTATTTTTTTTGATGAAGATGTACTTCAATTATTTATGAAATTTTATTTTTTGCAATTGTTATACAATTACAAAATCATATACTTGTTATACAATTACAAATTTATGCACTTCAATTAATAATGGAAAAAAAAAATCATACAAGGGACAGGCCCGGCCCGGCCCGCGAACCGGCCCGGCCCGGCCCGGCCCCCCCACTAGGGGCTAGGGGCCAGGTCCGGGCCAGGGTTCCTCACCATCAGCCCGGCCCGGCCCGGCCCGCGTTTCGAGGAGCCCGGCCCGGGTGAGCCCGGGACCGGTCAAAACCCGGTCAAACCCGGCCCGGCCCGGTCCGAATGGCCCGAATGTCATCCCTAGTCCTGGCCCAACTTCCTGATTGCATCTCTGACTTCCTCTTCTGAAAAACTATTTTCGATTCCCTCGCTCCGGTCTATCATTGAGGAGCTCCACATATCCGTTGATAGAGAGCTTCTGGCTCGATCGCTTCATCCTAACAACTCGTGGTACTTCTTGTCTAGGTGATCTCTAATAAGGTCTTCATTCTCAGTGAAAATTCCATCAAACTCTAACCCCATTATGTAGTTTTGTCTTCTCCTTCCGTTTGCCACTTTGTGAAATTTTTTTGTATTGACATCCCCTTCCTTTAGCCATTATATTCTCGATCGTTGCTTCCAATGCATTTCCTCCATTGAACGTATATGTTGTAACTCTAGCCTCCAATTTGCTAGCGCTTCTTTTTCTGAGTCCATTAGGTTTCTGTCCTCTTGGATAGTTTCCAATTCATGAATCCTGTTGCCGATTGCCTCCTGCCTTGATGTGTTATTCCTTACTTTTGCCCATCCTTTTAACTTTCTCCTTAGTCGCCTTGTCTTTTCCACCCAGATTCTGACTGCGGATGTTTGCGACGTAGTGCGTGTCCACGACTCTTGAATCAGCTGACGCGTTTCATCGATTATCGTCCAAGATTTTTCGAATCTAAAGGGAAAATGCTTCTTCCTACTATTATTTAGATCGTAATCTATAATTAGTGGCAGATGATCTGACGTATATCGAACTACAAATTTCACTTTTGCGAGAGGGAATACATCCTCCCAATCGTTAGACACCAAAACTCTATCTAGTTTAGCGAGCATTGGACTTTGCTGCATGTTGGACCAGGTGAATTTTCTATCTGTCATCTCTAGCTCCATCAATTCCAAATCATATATAATCCTATTGAAGGACTCTTGTTCGCTGCGATTGTGACCCCTACCTCTATGTTCATCTTGAAATCTAGTGATATTGAAGTCTCCACCTACCACCCACGGACGATCCCATCTCCTTCTGATAAACTCCAATTCCTTCCAAAGTTCCTTTCGTAGTCTAGAATCATATGGACTGTACACCGTCGTCACTACATGTTCCCAATCATCGCTTCTCCTTCTAAGTCTAACAGACACCGTGAAGTTACCGATAAAATCGTCTAGGAAAACTCTCATGTCTGCCTCCGTCGCGATACCCCCAGAATACCCCACCGCCGACTTGAAACGCCAGTCAAAGTCGGCAGCCAATCTCATGCTAGTTAATTCTCTTATAGTCTGATTATCTATTCTTGTTTCTTGCAAACAGCAAATAGTAGGTCTAATTTTATTAATGGTTATCGAAATCAATCTTTTTTTACTCTTTTGCCTCAGCCCCCTAACATTCCAGAAGATGTAAACCATTAAGACTTTGCTAGACACCTACTGTCACGCCCCGCTTTCCAAAAATACAGAATACGAGTACATGACAAAAGCCCAGCGAATGATTAACGTCACCCATAAGTTGTTTAATCGATCAACTCAACAATATAAACAACACAGAACAATTGCGCAGACAATAATAATCTCATGAACAATAATACTTGAATTGAAACAATATAAAATATCCAAGTACAGTAATAATCCAATGGCTGGAAACAAATAGCAATATTCGTGTCATAAGCCCAATACAATAAAATAACAATAATCAAATAATTAAGTCTCCAAACAAAGCATTAATTATTTATTAAGCGGCGATGTAATCAATTCCTTCACCAATATTGTTCTGCCAATCCATCTGGTAATTCTCCATCAACACCTGTAAATACTTCATCTAAAAAGAGGAGAAAAATTGTCCTTAGAGCAAGTCATGGACAGCAAGTAGAGAAAGCAGGGAACAATGGAATAATGGTATAACAATGAATCAATGGACCAATAAGAATCAATAAAATGGGACAAAAATCATGATAATCGATGCAATTGGCTATAAACAATGATGCAATATTCGGTAACGATAATCAGTGATCAATAACGGTAATACTTAGCCAATATTCGATATCAATAGAAACGATGAAGAGCAATATGTAATGTTGGTGATGTGTCGATCCTTATGTCTATTAATCATTTTAATCCTAACTAATGCATGTACTACTGTGTCCCATGTGTGCCGTACCACAGGTTCGATGCATACAACCAATTTCGTTTTAGACTTAAGTGGTGCACTCGGTAGATCATGTACTTGGCAACAGTAATCAATATTCAATAGTGACCGATGACCGAATCAATCGAGATACTGTAGTCAGTAATCTACGATTAATCGATGACCGATATGACCAATAGACCAATAGACCAATAGACCAATAAATAGGGAAACACAGGCCCCTCCTCCGAGTACAGTCTCTATTTTGTTCACTACTTAAAAGTCAATCCCTTAAACCCCGGCTTATTAATTATTTTATTAATGCAACAATACAATATACAACTAAGACATGATGTGAACAATAATATCAATCGGGAAACAATAGGGTGATAACATGGATAGGACGGTTAGAATAGTGATAATAACTCATTGGGAACATGCAATGCAACATACATTCATTAAATCATGCAGTAGTACAACGTAAGAATTATTAATTCATTAAAAAGAGGATTCTAAATTGTATAGAAATGCAGTTTCCCGCTGACTCAGAAATCGAAAATTGAATCCGTCAGGAAATCTAGAAACTAGACCTCCGTACGGTTCCAACGCATACTTAAAGTTCAAATTCCGACAACAGTAACTAGGTCAAACACGTGTTTCTTTTCAGGTTTTATGTTCAGGCAGAAATTCGACATCTTGTTATTTTAATTTTTGAATCAGCAAAAACTCAATATTAAAATCAGTAAAAATATAATCTAGACTCCTAAACATGTTAAACATCAATTTGAAAATTTTCATAGCAAAATTCTATCATTTGATCAGCCTTTTTACTGTTTGAACATGAAAGATACGAGAATCTGAAAATCTGAAAGTAAAAACACAGTTGTAGTAAAATGGGCATAACTTTTGTTACAAAACTCGGAATTCGAAAATTCAGGATGATTTGGAAACTAGAAAGATGAGGCTACGACTCTCGTTCAGAAAGTAAATTAATTTAATATTGTTTAATGGTTCAAAAACAGCGGCTAGGTTTCAGTAGCCGATAGGTTTCGATTTGTGTGCAGAAATTAGGGTTTACAGTAGAGTTGTATTTATAGGGTACAATTAGGATACTGAGTTGGTAAATTAGGGTCCAATAACAGCGGATTTGGGTCAAGAACAATGGAATTGGGTTTTAGGGTTTAAACAAGAGATAGATCAAAATCAACATGGTTCAAATAAAAATACCCACAATTCCAATAAGAAAAATCCACAAGATAGATAACCTAATAAAAGCGAAAAATAGTTCATGAACGAAAATTTCAACGCAATTAAATAAATAAATAACACAATTGAAATAATAAGAATTGAGCTTAAAATAAATTGGAACTCGCCAAGAAAATCAGATCGGGTATAAAAATAAAAGGGATAATTTAGCAAATGCCCCCATTTAAAATGTGAAAACTAGCATATACTCCCACTATTTTAAAAAACTAAGAAATACCCCCAATTTTGACGGAACCGTTAAAATTCCTGTTAAGTGAACTCACGTACGTTACACGTGATATGTAAAATGACCTAAATACCCACGATAAAATGCATTTTAGCAAATGCCCCTAATCAAAATGTGAAATTAGCATATACCCCCACTATTTTAAAAAATGATATTTTGGATATTTTAGCAAATGTCCGATTCAAAATGCGGAAATTGCATATACCCACACTATTTCAGTGTTAGGTGTTGTGAAAAATGTGAGTGTTAAGTGTTGTTACTCATTCTGAACAACTTTCTTCGTGTACTGATGAAAACAATGTAATGGAAAGAGGTTGTACGTCAGATTTTGACCCAAAAAAATACAAAAACCAGCATCCATTACAACGGATTATTGTGCATCATCACTAGCTTGTGTACAATTATCTATTACAACAAATTGTGTGGTCTCCTATTCCACTATAGAATGTGAATTATCATTTCCATTATCTTCATTCACAATAGGTTCAACAGTAGCTGGTGTATTACTCATAGTCACAAATCCGTCGTTTATAAATAATTCTACAAGATTTAATATTCGGAAATAATAAAAAAAAATCTGACAAATTCGGAAAAAGTTCGACAAAAGTTCAGGAAGAAAGTACAAAATTTAATGCTAGTTTTTGCTTTTTGAACGGGGCATTTACTAAAATATCTCAAATATCATTTTTCTTTAAATAGTGGGGGTATATGCTAGTTTTCACATTTTGAATAGGGGCATTTGCTAAAGTACATTTTATCATGGGTATTTAGGTCATTTTACATATCACGTGTGACACACGTGATTTCACTGAACGGAAATTTTAACTGGTTCCGTCCAAACTTGGGGTATTTCTTAGTTTTTTAAACTAGTGGGGGTATATGCTAGTTTCTATATTTTGGGTGGGGGCATTTGCTAAATTATCCCAAAATAAAATAATTTGACAGATGAATTTTCTAATTAAAGAAATCAAGAAATAACAATTAGTAATTATAATCATAATAATAATAAAACCGTACAATAAAATAATATTCGGGTTTAACAACTTTATTAAAATACTCCAATAATAATAATATACATGATTTGAGCTCAAATACAATTAACCGATAAATTAAGATTATAAAACAAGTTTAAAATACACCATTAATAAAATTTTCGATTGGAAAATATTTAAATAGAAATCTCAAAACGAATTTAACACAAAATAAATTTATAAATGATTAAAATACTGAAAATATTTGGAAAATAGTATTTACGGGAATGGGGGTTACCCCTACCCCCCCCCCCCCTCCCCGGCGCTCGCTCGAGCTTAGACCTATGCTCCACTAGACTCCCCTCTAATGATTGCTACCTTTTCTAATTGCTTCGCCCTATTAGAGCCCATGGCCAGACCGTATAGACCAGCGAAATAGATAAGCGAATCATCATTTAAAGAATTTAAAATTGAGAAGTCAGGAGTGGGACTACCTCCACCGGACGAGTCTTGCTCCGTTTCTTTGGCTAGCTCCTTGTCAAAAATATCTTGGTTAGTCTCCTGTGATCCCCTCTGACTACCTGCCTCTTTCCCTTCCTTTGGTACTCGGTGATTTTCTTGCTATTGCTACCTACACTTCCTTTGACCTCCTTTCCCTCAATCTCTGTTTCAGTAGCTGATATTATGTTGTCCTCTCGCACCCCATCTAATGCCCCTATAATCCCTTCACAAGCTTCATGATTTGATGATTGCTGATTTAATTGGACTCCTTGGACTAAAGTTGAATACTGAATCGTCTCCTCATTTTTATTTGGTGTAGCCTCTACCACCTTTGGGTCCGAATCCAATAAAACAGCATGACCCCCTTTGAGAGTAGGTTTTGACCCGGGTAGATGAAGACCAGTAGACTTATTTTTTACTAGAGCATTCATGGCTAAGTCTCTCTTCTACTTCAGCCTTAGTAAAATGTGCCCACTCCTCATTTCCAACGCCTATTTCCTTACTAGCCTCTAATCCATCTGTCGCGCAACTTTTGAGGATCCCAGGAATCCCGCCTGACCTCATACCTAACGTGACAGCGCCTAAAGACTTCGTCTCAAGACCTCCCTTCCTTCAATCCTGTTGCTCACCCTTTCGGCGCCAAGTCAGAGGGCTTTTTGAATTTTCCACGTCATCGCTACCCCTAGCCTGGCTGTCAATCGCGAGCGAATGATCTGGATGCCCTTGCCTATTGATGGAGGTCGGTGAGCTATCATCCCCTGAACAGCTGATGTGTGGCCGTGATTGAATTCTCCGAAATCCAAAGGTCTTTCTTTATCTTCAACCTCCAACAGCTGATCTTGGCCGTCCACTTTGTCTTCTACGGCGATCACTCCTTCACCTGTGACCGAGACGCATTTTTTTTCTCGACGATCACCAGATTTTCATAAGACTCACCCTCGAAGTCTACGATGATTTTGGAAGGGATATCTCCCATGTTAGACACCCCGATCTGAACTCTAGCAAACTTTCGACCAACATGCATCATCGTTTCCTTGTCGACTTCGATGAGCATGCCGAAGTTGCGTATGACGTTTTGAAAGCCAGACCTTACCCAACAATGGAAGGGTAAATTGAAAAGTCGAATCCAAACTGAAGGCAACGTCTCCGCTTTGATCGCTCCGAACTCACGCATTCATGGCTTGAGAGTTAAGAAAAACTCTAAACCTCGCGAATCCCTTCCTTCCATCCCTTTCATCTTTAGCGCGAATGCCGTAACTTCGTCGTCACTGCAATGGAGAAAGAAGCAATTTGAGGACACCTCTTACACTACCCAAGTGGGCGTTTGGGATAGGTTCGCTGCCAATAACTCCATGATCTCTTGTACGTTACGGTTCCCTGTCCGAGCCTTCGCCACGATGCAGCCTCGATAGCGTCTCTCGAAATCTGCCATTAATGGCGTTGGGGTTGTCGTTGCCTTAATAGTCCTCTCTCCAGCAACACTCTCCTGCATCTTGCTCGCCTCTGAGTTCAACGACACCGTCTGCCGCGGCTGTGGGTCTTTGGATAATGAAGCAGATGATGGTCTGATGTTCTTTGGACACGCCGTAG
This sequence comes from Hemerocallis citrina, assembly GCA_017893485.1. Taxonomy (NCBI): domain Eukaryota; kingdom Viridiplantae; phylum Streptophyta; class Magnoliopsida; order Asparagales; family Asphodelaceae; genus Hemerocallis; species Hemerocallis citrina. The sequence goes on along the minus strand of CM030359.1, from coordinate 380,815,590 downwards.
ATATATGGCCGGAGAATTTGCAAACGTAACAAAACCAATCGTTTTTGCAGTTGTTGATTGCGTGCCCAGCTTTCGCACACTTGTGGCAGCTTTGACGAACTTCCTTCTTGCAATCGCCGGAGTAGCTCTGAGTTGGGGCTCTTTTCAAGATTTTCCTTGGCTTCACAAGAACCCACTCACCCTCCTCGTCTTCTCTATTCCTCGGAGTCTCATCTACCGGTGATGGCGAACGATGCTGAGCTCTATGCTCAACCTCGTCCCTCTCAACGCCTCTAGTCACCTCCGCGAAGGTCCTCTTGGTGCGTTCGTCTATCCTTATTCTTTGTGGACGATAGGTTGGAGATGGCCTGCGCTGTCTCTCAACGTTGCGACCACTGGACCTGGTTTCTTCTATCGCCTCCTCCTTCTCCTTCCGTAAGAGGTATTCGTCTTTCGCACCACTCCGGTCTCTATGATCAGAGGGTGAGCAGCTGCGGTGGTCGTCTATCCTCTTCCTCCCACGCGTCTCTCTCTCCATCTCTCTCTCTGCCTCCCTCTCACGCTTAGACATTGCTGAGAATCTGTGGCCTCTACTCTTCTCCAGCTTGTCGACCTGTTGGTGAGCTCTATGAAGGTGGGGAGTAGGGGACAGTCTCATATTTTTTGTATCTTGGCCTGTGTTCATCAGTTTTTCCAATTATCCTGCGTTAAGCCTCTTTGTTGACAACAAGAATTCAGGAGTTCAGTTAAGTTGTTGAATGATGTTCAGTTGGGTTTCGAAGTTGTACAAATGACATGAGAACGTTTGCAAATATATAAAATTTTGTTTTGGAACTGAATGTACACAGGAAAAAAAAGACTAATGTTGATGATGTTTCAATTAGTAGCGTTGTAGTTATCTGTTGGGAAGTTCTGTTTTTATTTTGTTTTTTTAAAAGAGACTAATGTTGGGCAGGTTTTTATTTTTATTTTTATTTCAAAAAGACACCAACACATCCGAGTCTTGAGTATTTCTGTTTTTATTTTGTTTTTTAAAAGAGACTAATGTTGGGCAGGTTTATATTTTTATTTTTATTTTAAAAAGACACCAACACATCCGAGTCTGAGTATTCCGGGCTGGGTGACTTACAAATATACGGAAGTATGGTGTATTGTCGAGCTTTCTCCCACTGTTGAGGGTGTATGAGTATCCCTTTTTCTGTACATAGTTGCCTTCCTCCTTCAATGCTAACTTATGCTTCCTCCTTCAATGCTAACTTATGTACTAATTAGTGGTGAATAATAAGCTGATAGTTTTACAAGGGAATCACATCCACGATTTTATGTAACATAAATTGTTATACCTAGTGTAGTACTAATTAGTAGTGAATAATAAGCTGATAGTTTTACAAGGGAATCACTTCCACCCTTTTATGAAACAGGTGACGGTCACTTTTATCTCCAAAAAAAAAAAAAAAAAAAAAAAAAAACAAGTGACCCAACAAGTATTCAATGGATTTGGAACTGCAGTGAACCGATTGTTGGACGTGACTGCTCCGAATCTTGCGACGACTACAAGGAATAATGTGATACGATTATGTTTTGATTACTTATGCAGGTATGAGTTTTTCATGGCCCGTGTCTATTATTTCGATGTAAGTTTGTTTATCTTTCTTAAGAGTTGTGAAATGAGGCCTCTTCACGAATAGTTGGTCACTTTGTTAATACTATACACCTTAGTATTCCACCCTGTAATTTCAAATTGTATGAGACACAACTTCAGGATCAAACCTGTGACCACTTTTTTTAAGTGAAAAAATAAATATTGCTTAGTGAAGGCTTCTGAATAATGGCCTTGGCTTAGTAGGTTTGAGATCATGCAAGGAGATTTTCGGTTGAGCACTGTGCTCAATGGAAATACGATTAATATGTATTAATAGTAGAAGACATGTGTCTTGAAGAGATATCTAAAATAGCATATCTAAAACAGTATTTACAAGTTAAATATTTTCCAACCCATTTTCAAGTTATTTCTCTACTTATATCGTAACTTGCAGGTTCCATCCTTTTTAGCCCATGTCCCTTCCGGGAAGCCATGCTCATCATATTCATTGTCTGAACCACACCAAAACAAATTTGAGATAAAACTCAAAGATCGAACTAGAATGGATTTCTACAGAATTCCTTTAAAACAATGGTTGATTCCTATCCACCTTGATTTTGTCAACATAAACTGGCCAGGGTGATCTGACAACTGATCAAATGACTTAAGCGACTTTATAGACTTTATACAATCACTAGCAATTTGCACGTGCAAGGGCATTAACATTTATTTTATATGAATGACTCTTTTGTAAATAAATTAGAAGTTTGAGGATATTATGGTAATTGGCTAATTAAATAGAAATAGATGATTAATATAACTCATACTTAAAAATGTGTGGTTGAGATTATAATAATTAAGTTGGTTTGTCTACAAATTACACAACTTCAACTCTTGAGTTAATAGTAGTAGAGATAGTAGTAGAGATGATGTAGTAAGTGTTCTGTATGGGAGTTCTTCGGTTTATTAACTGCATGATGGAAGCAAGTAGGGTAAAATAAAACTGAAGTAAGGGAACCTTTCCCTACTATAATTACTGAAATCTCCATTCTCATCCTAGCATAAACAGATGGTTCATAAAATCATTGTCAAATATAATGCTATCCAATTCAATACTACAAAAGCGAAAAAATGCATGCAATGAACTGAATACAGCGAATAATTAAGGTACCCTCAATTCTTCATCCTCGCTCTCTTCAACTCCAAGCTCTACTTCTTTTTTTGAAACTCACCATCCCCCTAATGCATTTCCTTTGAATGAGTCTTTGTGTAAACCCTTGAAGTTAAAATCAAGTTAGAACACAACAAAGACTTAAACTTAAACAACAATTTCAGTTAAGACGAAGAGTCTTACCCTTTCATGGTTCAATTTTATGAGACTAATTTTATGTGATTGTTCAATCTGAAATTTTTTATGTATCTTTTGCCACAGTTAGTGTGAATGCTCCTCCCTTTCAGTGAATCTTCTTATAAGCGGGGTACCATGGTAATGCTCCTCTGGATGAATCTTCACATAATCCCTGAAGTTAAAATCCAAGTAAAATGAATCAAAATCCAATTTTGAAAAAACAAAAGCCATTCCAGAATTGAGATAGTTTAGAAGCCGGTTAGCAGTACAAAGTTTTCTTTAAAAATTCTAAAAATCTGACAGGATAAATTGATATAATATATCAACCGACAGTTTGAAATTGTATGACCAAAATCTTCTCATGTTTTCACAAACTATCTTTTAGAGGAATTGGGAGTGGAAGATTGATTTAGTCCCACCTTATTAAAGCAAGCCTTATTCTCGCTCTCTTATATTCTCTTTTTGATTCCCTAAACTTGAATCCCCCTTCAGTTCAAAACCCTCGTACTCAACTCGTACTCAACTGGTAAACCCTTTTACCCCCTCTATTTTATTACCTCCAATTTCTCTACCTTTATGTTCTATAATATTAACTCATCAACTCATTTGTATATCAAATGCTCGATAATATTCCTCATTAACCATTATAACCTAATTTGCTTTTGTTGTTTTTGATACATGCACTTAATATGTATTAGATAATTAAGTCACCCTTCGAAAGATTACATCATACCTGACAAAAATGAAAAGTTTGATTCACTGCATGCTTCTACAATTGCTAGATTATCATGATAAACAATTTGAATGTGTTGATGCTTATGATACACGAAAACATGATTGTTGATAGTCACTATGAAGTCTTTACGAGTAATTTACACTTTATGTTCTTGTTGCATCTACTTCTGTTTCCTTGTGGTTATTGCCTACTTCCAATCATACGCAAATTAAAAGGCAGGGGGGCAATTTGTCTATACAAGGCAGTTAATTTGCTAAATGGAATTTCAGAGAAAATCGAACTGAGGATTCACTTAAACTAAATAATGATTGATGAAATAAGCTAATCTAACTGAACAGAATCCTCTACCCACCTTAATCCTCCCTCACTTAATATTCATGGACATAAAAATATCACCATATTATTTCCATTGTACAAGCATTCTCACAATGCAGACATTACACTACAATATACAAATCCATATACTCTACACGAAGTCAAACCTTCCATACACTTCTTTTTATCCCAGTACTTCATACCGAATCAACACTAATATTCTCACATCAGAGTCGACAATCTTCAGAGTCACTAATGCTGCACTCTGTGTTTCCAATGGCAGCATCACAGTTTATCTTAATTAATTCCTCACTTGGCATGGACCAGTTGAGGCCTGCATGTGTTCTCACTATTACTTGCATTGGCATTTTGTCGGACACCCGCAATGTACTGGATACCGACATAGGCACCTCATAAACATTGAAGTCTGATCGTGAAAATGCTTTGATTACACCTTTTCTATGTAGCCACATCAAATTTAGAGGTGGCATCCGGTTCACCCGGGCCGGGCCGGGTTGAAAACCCGCAGGTTTGACCTGGGCCTGGGCTAGGGCGGGCCGAATTGAGGGGAAAAGCGGGCCAGGCCATGGGAGGAGAAGGGGAGGCCCGGACCTGGACCCTGGCTCGGCGGGAAGGCGGGTTGGGTCTGTGCGGGTTCGCGGGTTAGGGGGTTTTTGACTTGTTTTTTTTAAAACTTTTTTTAGTACAAAGATGAAGGGAAAAAGTGAATTATGACAACAATTGTAAGAGCATATTGATTAAAGAGAGATTCATAAATTAAATTGTTTTCATGAATTACAAAAATTTTAATATAATCAAACAGATAGGTAATATTTCATACAAATATCATCAAATATTATGGGATTTATTACACTAGCAACACAATATAACATAGAAATTTGATGAAAATATTTTAAAATTTTTAGATAAGAGGCATAAACCATTGTTCCAAAATAAGGGTCGCTTACCAAATCTTTAATTGTAGTTAGCATAGTGACAATTGCAAATAAGATACTACTAGATGTAGATGAATATGTCTTCAAAAATTGTAAAGCAACATCATTAAAAGGTTCTAAAAAATTATACAAATTATCGGCAAAATCCCAAAAATCATCATCTAACATACAATCTTGCATACCCATTGCAACACAAAATTCTTTTAAATGGTTTCGATAATGAAGAACAACACCTAGTAGATCATATGTACAATTCCAACGACGTCTAACATCTTTAAGAAAACGTTTAAATACAATACCCTTAAGTTGACATCAATTATGAATAAACTTGATATACTGGACCACTCAAAGTAATAAAATGAACACAATCTCTCATTGCATTAATTTTATCGTGTTCGTATTTTAGTGCGTCTTGTGCAGTTGTACACATATTTAAAATATGACAAGCACACCTAACATGAAAAATATCAGGTTCTAAAAGATTTAAAGTAATTTTCAAACTAGTAATTGTCTTAGTATTATTAGAGACTTATCAAAACCAACAACAAAAACTTTTATCATAAATACTAAAATTGGTACATGCATCCATGATGTGTGTCGCAATTACTTCACCCTTATGTGGGTACCTAACAAATCCAAAGATAATCCACTTTTGGATTAACCAATCGGAATCTATCCAATGACATGTTACACACATCACTGGTACGCCGTTAACTCCTACCCAACCATCCGATGTCAAATAAACTCTAGTGTTTAGTGATGTTAGTGCTGCAACTAACATATCCTTAGCCTCATTGTACACTAATTTACAATCTCCCTTAACCACATACATAGCAATTCTTTTATAATGGGGTTTAATGCGGTTTGGTTCAAAGTCTCTATATGCCTACTTTCGGCAAACAAACCCATTTCCCTACGAATGATATCGTGTCTACTTGACCGGTCCTTGGGTGTTATTTTTTGTTGTGTGAGCGTATCTTTAGAAAATCCGGGTCGGCATTTTCTAAGTGACGCTTAAGTATACCCGTTTCTGATCATATTTTAAACTTATATGGCGTTTGACACTTCTTACAAATTTTAAGTTCTACACTTTTATCGTTTTTTGATGGAACAAAAGTGAAATATTGGTGTACTACAGAAGTGGATCCTCTTGTTTTACGGGATTGAGAAGGGGCTTGTTCTGTGTCTTGTGATTGTATGTACATCTTCCATGTGTGTGGAAAATCATGAAAATCATGAATACTATCAAAATTTACAAATGTTTCTTTACTTTCTATTTGTGAAATTAAAGGAATGGAAGGAATGTGACAAGATAAGTTTGATTCTTGGCTACTATGTCTACCGCGTAATCGGTTAAATGTCATCTAATTAATAACTAGTGTATGTATGTTTGGAGAAAAAAAGAAAGTCTAGAAATAAGAAGAGAGAATTCAAAAAAAAAAAAAAAAATTCAAATTATGAACTAGTTTATGTTCTTAAAAAAAAATTTACAAAACAAGTAAAGATAACTAAACAATTCTACAAAACGAGTATGGACTAGTGTATGTTATTAAACAAAATCTAAAAAAGAAGAGAGCTCAATAAAACAACAACAATTAAGAGATGAACTAGTGTATGTTTTAAAAAAATCTAAAAAGTAGTACAACAAAACACAAAATGAGATTAATGAACTAGTAATTTATTTGCTACTACAATCTAATAAAGAGAAAGAGATGAGAATCATGCTAATTCTAAAAATTAAACAAATACAAAAGTACCGTATGAATGTAGAATGTATGTTTGAAGAATGAGACTAGAGAGTGTTGAGAGCTTGTTGTTGATTATTATTGATGTTGTTGATGGTGTTGTCTTGTTGATGTTGATCCTTGCAAGATTGTTGTTGTTTGTTTTTGATTTGTTGAGAGATAACTGAGAGAGTTGAGAGACAATTGAGAGAGTTGAGTGAATTTGTGAAGAGAAATGAATGAAATGAGGTTGTATATATATAGATCATGTATTTTTCGGACAGGGCCGGCCCTGAGTTCTCGGGGGCCCTAGGCGAACTTCCGACATGGGGCCCCTAATAACATATATATATTTTTTTACGCGCAAAATACGTACCAATATTTACAAGGGAAGTTCAAATTTGGGGCCCCTAAAATCGCGAAATCTCAGGGGGTCCAAGGCGGCCGCCTTACTCGCCTCTAGGGTAGGGCCGGCCCTGAATATATTAAGGGTCAAAATGGTTTAAAATATGCGGCCACAAAGTTGAACACCATTCCACCCATGATATATAGGAGTGTTATTTGCGTTGACAAATATTTGAGGGGTTATCTACAATGACCTTGTACATCAGAGAATGATCTGCCAATAAACCTATATTTTAACACATTTTTTGTCTGGTTTCGGATCATGATATGATGATTGATTTGATGAAACAGGCTTGGGTAGGGATGAGGTGAAGATCAACTTGGAGGAAGGGAACATACTGCACATAAAGGGAGAGGAAAAAGATGAGAAGAAAAGGAATAAGGATGCAATTGTGCACGTGCTGGAAAGAGGATCGGGTGAGTTTGAGAGGAAGTTGGGTTTGCCCGATAAAGTGCGGACCGATCACATCAAGGCCCATGTCGAGAATGGAGTTCTTACAGTTGTTGTGCCTAAAGAGCCCATTCCTGCAACGCGAAAACATCTTGGTGCCCCTTAAAAATTTTGGGCCCTGGGCATGAGCCCAGTTCGCTCTACCCCAGGGCCGGGCCTGTTTTCGGATTTCCCAAAATACCCCTAAAAACTAGCTAATATAGATCCGTTGAGAGGTATTTTGGTAATTATATAAATTTAATTTTTTAATTAAAAAAGTTAGAAAAAATCCCCCACAACGGTCGGCCCGCGGGTCGAGCCTGGACTGGACCGGGACCGTTCAACCCGGTCCCGGTTCGAGCTGGGCCTCTCGCGGGCCGGTCCGTTGCGGGTTATCAAGGGAAAAGTGGGGCCCGGGTTGTAACCCCTGTTTCCGATTGTACGAATTATTATTCCTTGTATTTTTATTGGTATCTTTTTCTCCTAATTTATCGTATTTTGGGCATTTGTCCTATTGTGGGCTTTCTAGTTTCAATTATTTTCTTGTATTATTATTTTCTTGGCCCAACTACATTCAAGCCCAAACCCATACCCTAATTGGATTGTAAACCCAGTACCTAGTCTACCCAAATCCACATTTTCCTAACTAAAACCCCAGATCTTCACTACCCAACATCCCACGTATCTCTAACTCCCCCATTATTCACTCTACTACACTATTATAACAATCCTCCCCCACTCTCCCACAAAATCACAACTGCAACCCACTCTCTCTCTCTTTCCTCTTAACTCCCCAAAACCAAATCTAAACCATCTCCCGCTCACTTCTCCTTCTCGCCTTCACCCAAAACCAAACCCGAAAACAAACCCATCGACTCTCCCACCCCCGTCGCCAACTCCGACCATCACCTCCATTGCTGCCACCATCGCCATCTCCATCACCGTCCCTTTCCTCGTCGCTCCTCGCCATCCCCGCACCCATCTCCTCCCTCGTCGTCCTCATTCCCCATTCCCTGAACCTCCACTGAACCCAACCAACTACCCCTTCGAGCTCTCATCGTCACCTCTCCCAACCACCGATCATCTCATCCACTTTACCGAGAGCCTCTCGCCCCTCATCGTCGTCGTTGTCGCCGTCCAGAGCCTCTCGCCATTCATCGCTCCGTCTCCCTCTGTTTCGAGCGCGAAACAGAGCCCTGTGTTCGTCGAAGCACCGTCGTTGCGTCGCTTCCCGACCAACGCCGCCGCCAGCATCGCCTGCCTCAGTCGTCGCGAGCCCCACCACACGTCGCTAGGGCCGCCGCTGCCTCTCTCTTTCCTCCGCTGTTGCGAGGTGGAAGACGAACAGCGATTCGTCGAAACCGATGTTCGCTGTTTTGGCTGCACTCGATCCTAGCCACCGTCCCCTGTTCGGCGTGGATCTGGTGCGAGGGTGATTTCCGATTGGTCGCTTTTTGCTGTTCGCTGTTTTGCCACGCCATATCCTATCTTCGCTGTTCCGTGTTTGGGGCTGGATCAGGTGTGAGGCAGCAGAGCTGATTGGCTGGAATTGGTGTTCTGTGTGCGCCAGATCCAGTTCGGTGTTATGTGTTCTGTCCAGATCCAGTGTGGGGAATTATTGCTAGTTGCTGTTATTGCTTGGATTTTCTCGCTCGGTCTTCGCACGTGTTCTTGGGATTGCTCCCCGGGATTCTGATCCCGTTATTCCTTATTAATTTATTGAATCGTCTACAAGAAAAAGGCAAGTCCGCTTGAACTCAATTAATTATTCCAGTTCAAGATTTTTGACCTCTTATGCAAGTAGTTCCACTTCAATTATCATTAAATTGCCTTGTGTCCCTTCCGTTAGGAGTATCGAGGGTTTACACGAGCTAACCCGACGTACTCTTGACATCTTATTACTATCCATTGACTCAAACCCAAGCCTAGACACATACTTGACATGAATAAAATAAATAGAACTTGTACATGAAAAAATACATCATGATTAAATACATGTTACTTGAGATCTTGTGAGTGGAACTTGACATGATAAACTTGACTTGTATACTGGAAAAATTCACACTACTTGCTGTACATTAGTCCTTATACATGCATGATACAATAACTCGATAATTACCCACTTGATGAATATAAATGTGATAGCTTTTATAAACGTTTGCTGCTTGTACTGTTTTGCACAGAGATTTCGACCCTGTTAACTTGAGAATTAGCACAACTGATACTAAAGAGAGTTTTAGCCTACTGAGTCTAGTTTCCAACCCAAGTAACAGATCCCGATTCGGAGTCACGAGCTGTGAGATATCACCTTTTTAGTCCCTGTTGGTCTGCATTTTTCAGACTGCAGAATTAATACAACATCGAAACCTTTATTAGTGAAATACCATGTAAATGATATTAGAATACCATGAAAATCACCAGAAACTTTATAGATATGCTTAGGGTTCATCTCTAATTTTTGTAGATTTCTACTGTTTTTATATCATGTATCCGCCCATTAGACGTTGACATTTAGTTACTGCCAGAACGGCTAATCTGCAAAGAATAAGGTGTTTAACCTAGCTACAGTCAAAATTAATAGAAAGTTACTGAACATAAATTGTAGCTCTATCTGTCTAGTTGTCCATAGCATCCTGGAACTTCGAATTCAGAGTTGTAGTCGAAGAGTTATCACTGTTTTAGTGTAACTGTGTCGGCTGTTTCAGATTTGCTAGTTCTTATTTATTATTGTGCAATGCATCATATTGCTGCATTATTATCATTCCCTTGACATTCTTATAACCACTTGCATGTACATGTATGGCTTAATAATAAAATACTAAACAAGCCGGGGCTTCTAAGGGTTGACTTAGTGGTAGATAGTCTCAGAAAATGTACTCGGTAGGGCCTTCTTGTTACATGGACTTGACATGGAAGGGGGAGAATTACTTGTGGAGACGTGAACTTGTTATCTTGTTATCTTGTTATCGTGATACACCGAGTACACGCTCTGTAGACCCCACTACGAAGTCTAAAACGAACACTGTTGTGCGTGCATCGAACATGTGGTATGGGACGCAGTAGTACGTGCACTAGATAGGATAAACAACATGCTAATAGACCTAGTGGACATGTATATACTTGATTATGATCATTGTTACTAGTACCATTATTGTCCTTGTAATTTGATCTTGATTCATATTCCTACATGTACCTTACTCCTTACTCTCTATTTTCACTACTTGCTGTCCGTACTTGCTCTAAGGACATTTCTTTTTCTCCTCTAGTTAACCCAGCTACAGGTGAGCCAGAGGATTTGCCAGAAGGTATTGGCGAGCAGTATTTCTAGTCTGGAGCAGGAGATGCATTAGAATAAATTATTTCTTTCCATGTTTCTTATCTTGTTGCAATTCATTTAATTAAACTTGTATCCCAGACTTTTGACCCATAACTACTATTTGTTTTCTCAGTATTGGGCATTATGTTGGATTATTGAATTCTCGAATTCAGTTATTGTTTATGTGATGATATTATCTGCGTGGTTATGATTATTCTTTTTGCATAATGTTGAGTTGAGAGTGGTACAGCTTATGAATGATGTTAATATCATTCGCTGGGCCTTCGTCAAGGGCTCATATTTCCGTATTTTGGGAAGCAGGGCGTGACAGGTTTTTAGTGGTATCAGAGCCCAGAAGGTATTGGCAAAAAGTATTTCTAGTCTGGAGCAGGAGATGCATTAGAATAAATTATTTCTTTCCATGTTTCTTATCTTGTTACAATTCATTTAATTAAACCTGTATCCCAGACTTTTGACCCGTAACTACTATTTGTTTTCTCAGTATTGGACATTATGTTGGATTATTGAATTCTCGAATTCAGTTATTGTTTATGTGATGATATTATCTGCGTGGTTATGATTATTCTTTTTGCATAATGTTGAGTTGAGACTGGTACAGCTTATGAATGATGTTAATATCATTCACTGGGCCTTCGTCACGGGCTCGTATTTTCGTATTTTGGGAAGCGGGGCGTGACAAGTTTTTAGTGGTATCAGAGCCCGGTTTGAGTAATATGTCGATCAAACATGACTTATCTTTACGGAGGTCTGACTTTGATTAGTATATTATTCGAGTTTGGTTCTAGCCAGATTTAACTCAACAATATGTATACCGCGCAGATCACATGAACATGCAATAACCAATATAATTTGGATACCTCTCTTGATTCCTATTTGATTCCTCCATATTCAGTTCCTTCATTCCCTAATTATGATGTTCCTTCCATTCATTCATATTCATGCAATCTGGATACTAATTATTTTTCTATGATGCAGACCATGGTTAGGGAGGATATTCCCTCTTCTCGTCCTGGAGATGATCTGATGGAAGAGCCCACTATTGCGCAAATTGTGCAAATGCTTAGGGACAGCTCTTCTTCTTCCCAGCAGAGGGAAGAGCAATCTGAGAACTCAGCTGTGCTTCAAGCACTGCAACAGATGATGGCACTGCAGCAAGAGCACAATGAACTGATAAGGGCCAGTTTGGAGGCCGTAAATCGGGTTACTGCGGGACCCGTTCCGGACAACTACCACCCCAGCCTGGTACAGTAGCTGACTTTGTGAGATTGCACCCGGACAAGTTCTCAGGTACGGAGACACCGCTGGAGGCCGAGCAGTGGCTGATCCACACAGAACAACTACTACAAGCAGCGCGAGTCTCCGATGTGGACCGTGTGGATGTGGTGAGCATCCAATTGATTGATCTTGGCCGCATCTGGTGGCAGGCAGAAGCCGAATGGTTGGATAGGCCCATTGCATGGACCACCTTCAATGGGAGTTTTATGGTCAAGTTTTTCCCCAGCGTCACTAGAGCTGAGATGGAGCAACAATTTGTTTTCTTGACTCAGGTTTGGTAATGTTATTTAAATGTCATTTATTGTTGCCTACTACATATGTGACGGTATTAATTAAAACATTACCTTGACTCAGGGAAATCCATCGGAGGATGAGTACGCTGCAGAGTTTGTTCGACTCAGCCGCTTTGCACCTTCCATGGTTGCAAACGAGGAAGATCGAGCATGCAGGTTCCTGTTGGGGCTTTGTCCGGACCTCCATAACCAGTTGGTGGCCCACCGCCATCGCACTTATGTAGATATTCTTGATGCTGCAAGGGTCCAAGAACAAGCTCACAGAAGAACCAATGCCACTCAGCGGGTGGGACCGTACCCCACCTTCACTCGAGCTACTGCAGGGCCTACTCGGAGGCCAGTTCCGACCCCAACTGTGAGTGCAGCCGTGTCCACCCGTAGTTCCGACATGTACCTTCTGCAACCGAGTTGGACACTTGCACAAGGACTGCCGCCGAGCCAACCGTCTGTGCCTTACGAGCAGGAGTGTTGACCACATCATGCGGGACTGCCCCAGGAATAGGTCCGTTGCACCAGCTGGAGGTCCAGCTCAGTTTGGGGCACCAGTCCGACCTCAGGGGAGACCACCTCTTCCTCCACAGAGGCATGCCTTCGATCAGCGGAGGATGGCTCCTAGGGGAGGTCAGATGGGAGGCCGTGGTCAGGCCTTTAACCTGACTGCAGCAGAAGCTGAGACGGCTACGAAAGTGGTTGCAGGTATGTTGATTGTATTATGTTATTTTACATTCAATTCTTATACATTTCTTTCTTTTCTGTTTAATATTTTGTACACCCTGCATGCATTTCCCATTTCTTATTCATTGGACCTTTCTATTAGGCATCATTCTTGTGCATTCTCTCCCTGCCCATGTGTTGTTCGATTCTGGTGCAACCCATTCATTTGTGTCTTCCCGTTTCGTCGATCGCCATCGATTGGCAAGCGAGATCATGCCAGCAACTCGGAATATTACCACTGGTAGAGGCACTATTGTTTGTTCTAAGGTGTGCAAGCAGAGTCCTCTACTGATTTGTAGCAAGGAATTCGAAGCTGACCTGATCGTGATTAACAATTCGGGTTTCGACGTTATTCTGGGGATGGACTGGCTGGGAGTCACCCACACAGTGATTGACTGTTGGAAGAAGGTGACCTTCAAGCTTCTTGGGCAACCTGAGTTCGAATTTCATGCGGGTGAGACACCGTCTGGACGTGTCGAGAGCCCGATGTCCCCGAAGGCCGGTGCACTTGAGTCAGTGTGCACTGATGGTGAAGTTGCACCCATGGTTGTGCGGGACTTTCTTGATGTCTTCCCTGATGAGTTGCCCAGGATTCCACCATATCGAGACGTGGTGTTCAGCATTGAAGTTCAGCCGGGTACTACACTCATTTCGAAGAGCCCGTACCGCATGGCGCCAGTTGAATTGGCCGACCTGAAAGTACATATCCAGGAATTGTAGGATAGAGGCTTTATCAGACCCAGTGTTCATCGTGGGGAGCTCCAGTGTTGTTCACCAACAAGAAAGACAGTAGTCGCAGGCTCTGTATCGACTATCGGGAGCTAAACAATGTCACGGTGAAGAACAGGTACCCGCTGCCAAGGATTGATGATCTGTTCGATCAGCTGGGAGGTGCATCCGTGTTCTCAAAGTTGGATCTTCGCTCTAGTTATCAACAAGTCAAAGTAAAGACTGAAGATATTCTGAAGACAGCGTTCCGCACAAGATACGGACACTATGAATTTTTGGTGATGCCCTTCGGCGTTACTAATGCACCGGCAGTATTCATGAGCCTGATAAACAGGGTATTCTCGCCGTTCTTGGATCGGTTTGTAGTTGTGTTCATAGATGACATCCTGGTGTATTCGCAGAACAAGGAAGATCATGCTGAGCACTTGAGAATTGTCTTGCAGACGCTGAGAGAGAATCAGTTGTACGGGAAGCTCAGCAAGTGCGAATTCTGGCTGAATCGTATTGCCTTCTTGGGCCATGTTATCTCTGGTGAAGGTGTATCAGTAGATCCGTCGAAGATTTCTGCTGTCAAGGATTGGCCAGTGCCGAAGTCAGTTCCAGAAGTGCGGAGTTTCCTTGGATTGGCAGGATATTATAGGAAATTCGTTCAAGACTTCTCAAAGATTGCAGGGCCCTTGACCAACTTAACGAAGGAGCAGAGATTTGTCTGGGATGGTGCCTGTGAGGAAGCTTTTTGTGGAATTAAAGAACCGGTTGACATTAGCACCTGTGCTGACGATACCAGACAGTTCTGGGGGATTTGTGATTCGCTGTGATGCTTCAGGTAGAGGTTTGGGTGCAGTTCTGATACAGAAAGGTAGAGTTATAGCTTATGCTTCAAGGCAGTTGAGGCCGCATGAAAGGAACTACCCTACCCACGATCTAGAACTTGCAGCTGTGATATTTGCTCTGAAATTATGGAGGCACTATTTGCTTAGAGATAGAGTGAATTTTCACAGATCACAAGAGTCTCAAATATGTGTTCACGCAGAGGGAGCTGAACATGAGACAGAGGAGATGGTTAGAACTAATGGCAGACTTCGACATCGATTTGCAGTACCACCCAGGCAAGATAAATCTGGTACCCGATGCTCTGAGTAGGAGGCCTGCTGCAATGTGTCTGACCAAGCAGAAGAAAATATTAGAAGATATGAGGAGACTGGAATTGGAAGTGATTCTTCCGGGTGCAGCATCACAGTGTATGATGTTGCAGCTGCAATCTTCGTTAATGGAGCAGATCAAGGTAGCTCAGGCAGATGATCAACAATTGCAGGAATTCCGTAGTGAAGTGGAAGCAGGTCTGAGGTCTGATTTGGTCATTCATTCAGATGGGTCACTCCGTTCTGGCTCCAGGTTGTGTGTTCCCTGAGGTGAAGTCAGGCAGAGACTACTTGAGGAAGCCCATCGGTCTCCATACTCTATTCATCCAGGAGGTACCAAAATGTACAGAGATTTGAAGCAACACTTTTGATGGCATGGCATGAAAAGGGCTGTGGCAAGGTTTGTGTCGCAATGTCTGATTTGTCAACAAGTGAAGGCGAAGCATCAGAGGACTGTTGCAACCTCTTCCGATTCCGGAATGGAAATGGGAGAACATTACTATGGATTTCGTGACAGCATTACCCAGGAGCCTCGAAGGTCATAATGCCATCTGGGTGATAGTTGACCGGTTGACGAAAAGTGCACACTTCATTCCATTCAGGGTGGATCAATCTACTGAGAGTCTGGCAGAACGGTATATTCAGGAGGTAGTGAGACTACATGGTGTTCCCGTCAGCATCGTATCCGACAGGGATACGAGATTCAGGTCCCAGTTCTGGGAGAGCCTTCAGCAGAGTTTACGGAGCAAGTTGAACTATAATACAGCATTTCACCCCCAGACAGATGTACAGTCCGAAAGGACGATTCAGACACTGGAGGACATGTTGCGATCCTATGGTCTGCAATTTGGTGGTTCTTGGAAGGATCATTTGCACTTGGTCGGGTTTTCATACAACAACAATTATCAGGCAAGTAACAATGCAGCTTCGTTTGAAACACTCTATGGTCGTAAATGTAGGTCCCCGGTCTGTTGGGACGACATTGGTGAGAGGAAACTCTTGGGACCAGAGTTGAATACGAAGACAGTTGATACAGTAGCTCAGATCAGGAAGCACCTGCAAGCCGCTCAGGACCGACAGAAGAAATGGGCTGACTGTCGTCGCCGACCGTTGGAGTTTGAAGCAGGTGATCATGTATTTCTGTAAGTATCACCTTGGAAAGGCGTCATCCAATTTGGTGGTGGGAGTAAGCTGGGTCCCCGATTCATTGGCCCTTTTGATATTTTGGAGCGTGCGGGCAAGGTAGCCTACCGACTTGCATTACCGCCAGCCTTGTCTGGAGTCCATGACGTATTCCACGTCTCTCAGCTCAGGAAGTATGTTAGGGACGACAATGAGTTTGAGGCAAGTGATCATGTATTTCTGAAGGTATCACCTTGGAAAGGCGTCATCCAATTTGGTGGTGGGGATAAGCTGAGTCCCCGATTCATTGACCCTTTTGATATTTTGGAGCGTGTGGGCAAGGTAGACTACAGACTTGCATTACCGCCAGCCTTGTCTGGAGTTCATGACGTATTCCACGTCTCTCAGCTCAGGAAGTATGTTAGGGACGACAACCACGTGATTGACTAGTCAGAGTTGTCCATGAGACCAGACTTGTCTTGCGAAGTCCAACCAGTTGCTATTCTGGACAGACGCGAAAAAGTGTTAAAGAATAAAGTGATCAAACTTGTTCGTGTCTCCTGGAATCCTTACTCGCCTGGTGAGTCGACTTGGGAATTGGAGGAAGAAATTCAGAAGATCCTTCATCTCTTTGAGTAGTTGTATGTTGTTTGGGTTGTTTCTCTTCTTCTTTTCTCGGGGTACCTACGTTCCATCGATGTAAATTTCGAGGAGAAAATTCTTCTTGTAAGGTGGGTAGGATTTGTAACCCCTGTTTCCGATTGTACGGATTATTGTTCCTTGTATTTTTATTGGTATCTTTTTCTCCCAATTTATTGTATTTTGGGCCTTTGTCCTATTGTGGGCTTCCTAGTTCCAATTATTTTCTCGGCCCAACTACATTCAAGCCCAAACCCATACCCTTATCGGATTGTAAACCCAGTACCTAGTCTACCCAAATCCACATTTTCCTAACTAAAACCCCAGATCTTCTCCACCTAACATCCCACGTATCTCTAACTCCCCCCCTTATTCACTCTACTACACTATTATAACAATCCTCTCCCCACTCTCCCACAAAATCACAACTGCAACCCACTCTCTCTCTCTCCCTTTCACTCTCTCTTTCCTCTAACTCCCCAAAACCAAATCCAAACCATCTCCCGCTCACTTCTCCTTCTCGCCTTCACCCAAAAACAACCCCATCTACTCTCCCACCCCCGTCGCCAACTCCGACCATCACCTCCATTGCCGCCACCATCGCCATCTCCATCACCGCCCCTTTCCTCGTCATCCCCGCACCCATTTCCTCCCTCGTCGTCCTCGTTCCCCATTCCCCGAACCCAACCAACTACCCCTACAAGCTCTCATTGTCGCCTTTCCCAACCACCGATCGTCTCCTCCACTTTGCCGAGAGCCTCTCGCCCCTCATCGTCGTCGTTGTCGCCGGCCAGAGCTGCCGCCATTCATCGCTCCGTCTCTCTCTGTTTCGAGCACGAAACAGAGCCCCGCGTTCGTCGAAGCACCGTCGTTGCGTCGCTTCCCGACCAACGCCGCCGCCAGCATCGCCTACCTCAGTCGTCGCGAGCCCCACAGCACGTCGCCAGGGCCGCCGCTCTCTCCTCCGCTGTCGCGAGGTGGAAGACGAACAGCGATTCGTCGAAACCGCTGTTCGCTGTTTTGGCCGCACTCGATCCTAGCCGCTGTCCCCTGTTCGGCATGGATCCGGTGCGAGGGTGATTTCCGGTTGGTCGTTTTTTTGCTGTTCGCTGTTTTGCCGCGCCAGATCCCATCTTCGCTGTTCCGTGTTTGGGGCTGGATCCGGTATGAGGCAGTAGAGCTGATTGGCTAGTATTGGTGTTCTGTGTGCGCCAGATCCAGTTCGGTGTTCTCCGTTCTGTCCAGATCCAGTGTGGGGAATTATTGCTAGTTGCTGTTATTGCTTGGATTTTCTCGCTCGGTCTTCGCACGTGTTCTTGGGATTGCTCACCGGGATTCTGATCCCATTATTCCTTATTAATTTATTAAATCGTCTACAAGAAAAAGCCAAGTCCACTTGAACTCCGTTATTTATTCTAGTTGAAGATTTTTGATCTCTATGCAAGTAGTTCCATCTCAATTATTCTAATTTACCTTGTGTCCCTTCCGTTAGGAGTATCGAGAATTTACACGAGCTAACCCGACGTACTCTTGACATTTTATTACTATCCATTGACTCAAATCCAAGCCTAGACACATACTTGACATGAATAAAATAAATAGAACTTGTACATGAGAAAATACATCGTGATTAAATACATGTTGTTACTTGAGATCTTGTGACTTGAACTTGACATGATAAACTTGATTTGTATACTGGAAAAGTTCACACTACTTGCTGTACATTAGTCTTGATACATGCATGATACAATAACTCGATAATTACCCACTTGATGAATATAAATGTGATGGCTTTTATAAACTTTTGCTGCTTGTACTATTTTGCACAGAGGTTTCGACCCTGTTAACTTGAGAATTAGCACAACTGATACAAAAGAGAGTTTTTAGCCTACTGAGTCTAGTTTCCAACCCAAGTGACATATCCCGATTCGGAGTCACGAGCTGTGAGATATCACCTTTTTAGTCTCTGCTGGTCTGCATTTTTCAGACTGCAGAATTAATACAACATCGACACCTTTATTAGTGAAATACCATGTAAATGATATTAGAATACCATGAAAATCTCCAGAAACTTTATCGACGTGCTTAGGGTTCATCTCTAATTTTTGTAAATTTTTACAGTGTTTTTATATCATGTTTCCACCCATTAGACATTGACATTTAGTTGCTGCCAGAACGGCTAATCTGCAAAGAATATGGTGTTTAACCTAGCTACAGTCAAAATTAGCAGAAAGTTACTGAACATAAATTGTAGCTCTATCTGTCTAGTTGTCCATAACATTCTGGAACTTCAAATTCGGGGTTGTAGTCGAAGAGTTATCATTGTTTTAGTGTAACTGTGTCGGTTGTTTCAGATTTGCTACTTCTTGTTTATTATTGTGCAATGCATCATATTGCTGCATTATTTTAATTCCCTTGACATTCTTATAACCACTTGCATATACATGTATGGCTTAATAATAAAAAACTAAACAAACCGGGGCTTCTAAGGGTTGACCTAGTAGTGGATAGTCTCAGAAAATGTACTCGGTAGGGCCCTCTTGTTACATGGACTTGACATGGAAGGTGGAGAATTACTTGTGGAGACGTGAACTTGTTATCTTGTTATTTTGTTATCGTGATATCCTGAGTACACGCTCTGTAGACCCTACCACGAAGTCTAAAACGAACAATGTTGTGCGTGCATCGAACCTGTGGTATGGAACGCAGTAGTACGTGCACTAGATAGGATAAACAACATGCTAATAGACCTAGTGGACATGTATATACTTGATTATGACCATTGTTATTAGTACCATTATTATCCTTGTAATTTGATCTTAATTCATATTTCTACATGTACCTTACTCCTTTACTCTCTATTTTTCACTGCTTGTCCGTACTTGCTCTAAGAACATTTCTTTTTCTCCTCTAGTTAACCCAGCTACAGGTGAGCCAGAGGATTTGCCAAAAGGTATTGGCGAGCAGTATTTCTAGTCTGGAGGAAAAAAAGAAATGTCCTTAGAGTAAGTACGGACAACAAGTAGTGAAAAACAGAGAGTAAAGGAGTAAGGTACATGTAGAAATAGGAATTAAGATCAAATTACACGGACAATAATGGTACTAGTAACAATGGTCATAATCAAGTATATACATGTCCACTAGGTCTATTAGCATGTTATTTATCCTATCTTAACCCAGCTACAGGTGAGCCAGAGGATTTGCCAAAAGGTATTGGCGAGCAGTATTTCTAGTCTGGAGGAAAAAAAAGAAATGTCCTTAGAGTAAGTACGGACAACAAGTAGTGAAAAACAGAGAGTAAAGGAGTAAGGTACATGTAGAAATAGGAATTAAGATCAAATTACACGGACAATAATGGTACTAGTAACAATGGTCATAATCAAGTATATACATGTCCACTAGGTCTATTAGCATGTTATTTATCCTATCTAGTGCACGTACTACCGCGTCTCATACCACAGGTTCGATGCATGCACAACAGTGTTCGTTTTAGAGTTCGTTGTGGGGTCTACAGAGCGTGTACTCGGTGTATCACGATAACAAGATAACAAGATAACAAGATAACAAGTTCACGTCTCCACAAGTAATTCTCCACCTTCCATGTCAAGTCCATGTAAAAAGAGGGCCCTACCGAGTACATTTTCTGAGACTATCCACTACTAGGTCAACCCTTAGAAGCCCCGGCTTGTTTAGTATTTTATTATTAAGTCATACAAGTACATGCAAGTGGTTATAAGAATGTCAAGGGAATGATAATAATGCAGCAATATGATGCATTGCACAATAATAAACAAGAAGTAGCAAATCTGAAATAGCCGACACAGTTACACTAAAACAGTGATAACTCTTAGACTACAACTCCGAATTCGAAGTTCCAGGATGCTATGGACAACTAGACAGATAGAGCTATAATTTATGTTCAAGAACTTTCTACTAATTTTGACTGTAGCTAGGTTAAACACCCTATTCTTTGCAGATTAGCCGTTCTGGCAGCAACTAAATGTCAACGTCTAATGGGTTGAAACATGATATAAAAACACTGTAAAAATCTACAAAAATTAGAGATGAACCCTAAGCACATCCATAAAGTTTCTGGAGATTTTCATGGTATTCTAATATCATTTACATGGTATTTCACTAATAAAGGTGTCGATGTTGTATTAATTCTGCAGTCTGAAAAATGCAGACTAGCAGAGACTAAAAAGGTGATATCTCACAACTCGTGACTCCGAATCGGGATCTGTTACTTGGGTTGGAAACTAGACTCAGTAGGCTAAAACTCTCTTTTGTATCGGTTGTGATAATTCTCAAGTTAACAGGGTCGAAACCTCTGTGCAAAACAGTAGAAGCAGCAAAAGTTTATAAAAGCTATCACATTTATATTCATCAAGTGGGTAATTATCGAGTTATTGTATCATGCATGTATCAAGACTAATGTACAGCAAGTAGTGTGAATTTTTCCAGGGCAAAATTTAAAAAAACGTCACAAAACTTTGGGTCAGTTTAAAAAAACATCCCTAAACTTTTTCTTTTTAAAAAAACGACACAATGTTTAACTTTGAACTAACAGAGTTACCTACTGTTAACTTTCTTCTACGTGCACTGCACGTACTCTAATTATATGACGAAAATACCCCTGTTCTCCTCCTTCTCCAATTCCCTACCGTAATTTAAAAAAACTACACAGCTTTTGGTCAGTTTAAAAAAACTACACTAAAGTTTTTTTTTTAAAAAAGGACACATTGTTTAAATAAGGTCCACTGGGTTAGTTAGGGTTAGGGTTTGGGTTTGGGTTGGGTTAGGGTAGGGTTTAAAAAAACCACACAATCTTTTATTTGTGTTTAAAAAAATATCACTTAACTAATCAGATGTTTAAATAAACCCCCCGAACTAACCCTAACCCTAGCCCTAACCCTAACCCTAACCCTAACTAACCCCGTGGACCATATTTAAACATTGTGTCCTTTTTTTAAAAAAATAAAAACTTCAGTGTAGTTTTTTTAAACTGGCCAAAAAGTTGTGTAGTTTTTTTAAATTTTGCCTTTTTAAGGGTATTTTCGTCATATAATTACAGTACGTGCAGTGCACGTAGAAGAAAGTTAACGGTAGGTAACTCTGTCAGTTCAAAGTTAAACATTGTGTCGTTTTTTTAAAAAGAAAAAGTTTAGGGACGCTTTTTTAAACTGACCCAATGTTTTGTGACGTTTTTTTAAATTTTGCCCAAATATACAAGTCAAGTTTATCATGTCAAGTTCAAGTCACAAGATCTCAAGTAACATGTTTTTAATCACGATGTATTTTCTCATGTACAAATTCTATTTATTTTATTCATGTCAAGTACGTGTCTAGGCTAGGCTTTGAGTCAATGGATAGTAATAAGATGTCAATAGTACATCGGGTTAGCTCGTGTAAACCCTCGATACTCCTAACGGAAGGGACACAAAGCAAATTAGAATAATTGAGATGGAACTACTTGCATAGAGATCAAAAATCTTGAACTAGAATAAATAACGGAGTTCAAGTGGACTTGCCTTTTTCTTGTAGACGATTCAATAAATTAATAAGGAATAATGGGATCAGAATCCCGGGGAGCAATCCCAAGAACACGTGCGAAGACCGAGCGAGAAAATCCAAGCAATAACAGCAACTAGCAATAATTCCCCACACTGGATCTGGACAGAATGCAGAACACCGAACTGGATCTGGCGCAGACAGAACACAGAACACCAATTCCAGCCAATCAGCTCTACTGCCTCACACTGAATCCAGCCCCAAACACGGAACAACGAAGATAAGATCTGGCGCGGCAAAACAGCGAACAGCAAAAAAACGACCAATCGGAAATCACCCTCGCACCAGATCCACGCCGAACAGGGGACAGCGGCTAGGATCAAGTGCGGCCAAAACAGCAAACAGCAGTTTCGACGAATCGCTGTTCGTCTTCCACCTTGCGACAGCGGAGGAGAGAGAGAGGTAGCGGAGGCCCTAGCGACGTGCAGTGGGGCTCGCAACGACTGAGGCAGGCGACGCTGGCGGCGGCATTGGTCGGGAAGCGACGCAACGACGGTGCTTCGACGAACGCGGGGCTCCGTTTCGCGCTCGAAACAGAGGGAGACAGAGCGATGAATGGCGGCAGCTCTGGACGGCGACAACAACAACGATGAGGGACGAGAGGCTCTCAGTAAAGTGGAGGAGACGATCGGTGGTTGGGAGAGGCGACGGTGAGAGCTCGAAGGGGTAGTTAGTTGGGTTCGGTGGAGGTTCGGGGAATGGGGAACGAGGACGACGAGGGAGGAGATGGGTGCGGGGATGGCGAGGAGGACGAGGAAAGGGACGGTGATGGAGACGGCGATGGTGGCGGCAATGAAGGTGATGGTCAGAGTTGACGACGGGGGTGGGAGAGTCGATGGGTTTGTTTTCGAGTTTGGTTTTGGGTGAAGGCGAAAAGGAGAAGTGAGCGGGAGATGGTTTGGATTTGGTTTTGGGGAGTTAGAGGAAAGAAAGAGAGTGAACGGGAGAGAGAGAGAGTAGGTTGCAGTTGTGATTTTGTGGGAGAGTGGGGGAGGATTGTTATAATAGTGTAGTAGAGTGAATAGGGGGGGGGGGGGAGCTAGAGATACGTGGGATGTTGGGTAGAGAAGATCTGGGGTTTTAGTTAGGAAATATGGGTTTGAGTAGACTAGGTCCTGGGTTCACAATCCACTAAGGGTATGGGTTTGGGCTTGAATGTAGTTGGGACAAGAAAATAATAATACAAGAAAATAATTGAAACTAGAAAGCCCACACTAGGACAAAAGGCCCAGAATACAATAAATTAGGAGAAAAAGATACCAATAAAAATACAAGGAACAATAATCCGTACAATCGGAAACGAGGTTTCACATCATGTCATTATTTTCAAAAAAATTGATATTCAGACATACAATTTTGTGACACATCAATGCATGAGCAAATAAAATTTAAATGACTTGATTTTACATATTTCGACTAATTTGAACATGTAAATCAATGTGAATGGTTCGGATCGTCGATACGAAGGCCAAAAGGCCGAGTGCACACGGAGGCGAGTGCACAACGCCAACGGAAGGAGACTATAGAGAGAGGGAGAGAGAGAGAGAGAGAGAGAGAGAGAGAGAGTTTACCAAACGCCTTTTATATTTTATTTTGAAAAAGCTATTTTATGAAAACAATTTACCAAACAATAATCTGGTTTTGAAAATCAGAAAAAAAAAACTTCATAAAAAAAAATTCAAAAACAAAGTTTAAAATGGATTTTCAAAACAATGAACCAAACACAGCCTTAGTAACTCTATCCTTCATGCCTTACATTGACATCATGCCTCGTCAAGTACAAGTAGTTACTTAGTACTGAATTTGAAATCAGCTTATATGTTTGTTAGACACAAGTAGGGATATTTTTACTGCACGCAAGGATCTGGCAACAATACTTTTCTCTCTCTCATACCCTGACTCACTGTCGCAGTTTAAAGTTTACAACTCGACAGAACTAAAAAATGGCACCTAGTACATCAAAACCATCATATCTATGGTTTTTTCACATCCCACAACATCAAACTTGAGAGATCATCTGAGAGAGCAAGCGTAATGCTTCTCCAACTTTAAGATCCAACCCAGTCACTAACTCCTACTAATATAATGCAAGAATGATAGCTCAAGGGTGTAGTACATGTTCAATGACAATCATCCTTCGGGTCCTTGCGCATCAGTCAAATTGCATGTTAAGTTCCTAATGTCCAAAATAAATTTGTAAATCTAAATATGGAAACAGATGAATAGCACATGATAGTTTGACAACATATGCATGAAACTGCAGAGCTACTTATCTAGAATGAATGAAATAAATGATTCCTGTAGCTTGATGTATAGAAAACAATCAATATCCATATGAAACATACCTCTTCGTTAGTTCCCCATCCAACATAACAGACATGGTATCCATTTGGAGTAAAAGCCTTAATAGTTCCGTATCGTAAGCATTGAACTAACCAAACACATGAAAAGAACATGAAACAACTGAAAAATTAATAAGCAACTTAATTAAGTCATCAGTTTGAACTTACCACCATAAGCAGCTTGAACATTTATGCCCACAAAGAATATTTTATGACTGCTTGAACCCTTCTGCAAATCAACAAGATAGAAACCAAACAAACAATACATTTAGACTAGCTTCACTAATAAAAGGTAAGAGATCTAGTTAACTTAACAATGTATACCTACAAACAAGAAATCAAATTTACATTATAGGGGTTCTTTGATCTTCGCTCTTATACCTACAAGATCCAGTCAACTTAATCACATTAAGATAAGAATGGACAAACAACAGAGACACAGTATGACACAGTCAACAGAGACAAAGTATCAAACAGATTCAAAGCACACTCAGAGCCTGAAACATATTGCTTCTACAGCAGGTACTTGTCCTTTTCTATAGTTGTTAAATCCAGAAAATAATAACATCTAACCTCTTTAAATAGATTAAGAAACCAAAATAATGAACTTTAGATCCTAACAGAGGATAATATCAACTTACCTCTTTAATTGGACTTTGTATTGCTCCAAGCTCCTCCCATGCAACCCTACCAAGGCATCTAATAGACACTACAAACCGCAAGGGCTATAACGGCGTTTCTATCTCAGCGTTTGGGTCCAAATGCCGGGATAGAGAGCACTGTTTTTTTTGTAAAAAAATTCGCATATCTATCTCGGCGTTTGGACCAAACGCCGGTACAGATGAAACATATCCCGGCGTTCAACGAAGAAACGCCGGGGTATGCCTTTTCTATCCTGGCGTTTACGTCAAAAACGTCAGGATAGCTCATGAAAATATTTTAAAAAATAAAACTGATGTCTATTTCCCAATCCCCACCCCATATTCCATTTCCCCCCAATCTCTCTCTCTCTCTCTCTCTCTCTCTCTCTCTCTCCCCCTTAACAGCCAGTCTCACCCCTAGCCGCCTCCCCTCCCTAGTCACCGCCGCCAACTCTCTCTCCCCCTCGCCGAGCTCCTCCTTTGCCCCCCCCCCCCAGCTGCCGTGAGAGACCTGGCCACCGACTCCCTCTCCCCCCTCTCTCTCCTAGCCGCCGCTCCTCCCTCCGTCCCCAATGCCCACACCCCCTGTTTCCGTTCCCGGTGCTAGCCTCTCCTCGCCATCCCTCTCCTAGCCCTGTCATCGCTATCCCTTCCACCTCGATTCCTGAACCCTAACCCTAGGTGAGTTTTTTATCACAAAATATAGAGTTTCGTCCATCAATTTACTGAAAAGCGGTTATATTTCATTTCCAAACCCTAACCCTAACTTTGTTCTGTGATTATCTACTCTTTATCCTCTTTTGTTTATTTGATTAATTTACTTGGTTTTAAGATGAGGTAAATTACGATTGAATGAGGTGAAATATTATTTCCAAACCACAAAAGAAACAAAAGGAAAGATGTCATTTGTTGTTGGTTTGGTGGCGTAATTGTAGCGCCCCGAGTTCCACACACTGGGAGCTCGTGACACTTACCTAGAATCTTTACTTCAATGAGTACACAACACGGAAAAATTACAGGAAATTAGAAACTTACATTGCGCAAGGAAACTTTATCCTACACTTGGATGCTCTCCGCAGCTCGAGTCTCCTGCTCCACGATCAGCGATCCTGCATTATCAAACTGTGGGAACGTCAGTTGAATACAACTGACGCAACGCGGATGAAAACCACAATCTCCAGAATCCTCAACAATCAATGTTTAATGCAAAAGAAAAGAAACGTGAAAGTCAAATCACAAGTGTCGGTGTATATCATGATCTAGATTCTAATGCACAATTCATATGCACATCATGCTTTTAATCTGATGCAAACTTGATTTGGAAACGTATGCATCCCATACTACATACTCCCTAAATCGAGTTCGTATTCTCCAAATAATAGGGTTCAATCCCTCGCCATGCATCCTACTCTTGTACTCTTTCCTGTTTCTGACATTCATCTAGTGACTGGTAGAGTCTGCAGCACATGCGGTCCATTTCCGCTCCTGCAGTCGGATCGTGGTCCTTCTCCACTCTGAACGACAGTGATCACCCTGTACGTTCAGATCGTGATCCTTCTCCACTCCGACAGGATCGTGGTCCCTCTCCACTTCCGGTCAGGCCGGTGATCATCAGCTCTGCCGGAATCATGGTCCTTCTCCACTCCTGCCCCTACCAAAGTTATCATGAACATAAGGCGAATCGATAGGGCCACCCCTATTCCGCCCAGAGACTTAGAGTCACACTCTTGCTCCTTGTTCATATTGATAACCCAGAACATAGACGGATACTTAAGAGTCCCTCTCCTAAGTTCCGACAGGAATTTTGGCTTACGTCTGCATCCCGTTCTTATCACTAAATCCCAGAAATTAACAGACGAGACCACGCCGCACGTGTCCCGGACGAGACCACGCCGCACGTGTCCCCTTTGACAGGAGAGTACAACGCCCAACTAGTGCCTGTCCTTACTAATTATCCTAGTTTAATTTCTCAATTTACCAACTCAACAAGTCTCATCTTAATTTAGTTAGGGTTCAACCTAGCCTCCAATTATGCTAAGAGTTGACCCACACATGCACCAAACTAGTGCACTCAATGTGCACCACACTTCACAACAAGTACGCATATAAGCATGCATTGGTTATATACATACCCATGCATAACCATATTTCATCTAACACCGCATTCCACGCTTATAAAATTTTTATCCATACTAAGATATTGCACACGTGTATGTACTACTTCACATCCACCTAATGGTAAATACCTTAGTGTAATCAACCTATTTCACATACACATACAACAATTGCATGAACATCTTTCATACATATTTCTCAACTACTTTTCCATATTATGTTTAGGCAAGCACAAGTGTGAACTTGTATTCATGAAACAACCAAATACCCATTTACTTAATTTCAAAATTGTGTAATTATCTACACAAACATATCTTTTCTATCTTCTCTACTTTGTTCCTCTTTCGTTTCCTTTGTTTCCTTAATCCGGCTATGTCAACCATACACCCAAGCATACATACATAACCATTTGTACCCTTTTGTATTTAATCTATTAACACTTAATAACCATTAGCACTTTAATACCTTTTCAATCATTACGATTAATGTTTACCACCAATAACAATTCATGCTATTAATTCATCAAGCAATCTATACCATCTACTAAATAATCTATTATCAACAATTTCCTTTTACTACACAATCATGTCAATGAACTACTATACAATTATTTAAATATAAATAACAAATTATAATCAATCAAATAATCAAACAATCAAATACAAAAAATAAAACTTAAAGAAGCATACAAGGAGGAAGAACACCCACTACAATTTCTAGCAAGCATCAATCATTAAATTCATAATTTGAACACAAAGGGAATGGAGAATACCCACTTTGATTGCTTGCAAGCATCAAGTTGCTACTTCTCCTCCTTGCACCTTTAGTCTTCTTGACTCCTTGCTCCAATAATAGTATAATAGTAGTAGTAGCTAAGTAGTAGAAATAGTAGTAGTAGCTAAGTAGTAGGAATAGTAGTAGTAGAAGTGGTAGTTGTTGAATTAGTAAAGTAGTAGTAGTAGTAGTAATCGAAGATTTTGCCGTACTACCCCACTTTTTGAAAATATTTAGTGGTCTGCCCTACTTCCCAAAACAATTAGCGATATGCCCTTGTTTAGGACACGTCAGCAAGAAACGTTATTGGGAAAAACGGCATAAGTTATTTCCATGCCGTTCTTCCCAAAAACGGCATCTGTTTGAAAAAAAAAATTGCATGCCGTTATTTGGAATAACGGCATAGGTTGTTTTGTTTTTCGAGAACTTGTAGTCTCCACTTAGAGGAAAAATTGCAAGTATGAAAAACCTTATAACAGATGTCGTTATTTCAAATAATGGCATTCTCAATACTGATGCCGTTATTTGGAATAACGGCATCAGTTATAAATTTTTTTAATAAAAAAGTAACTTATTATTCATCCTCTCTGATGAATAAGTAAAAAATAAAAAAATAAAAAAAATTATAACTGATGCCGTTATTCCGAATAACGGCATCAATTATAATTTTATTTTATTTATTTTTACTTTTTATTAATTCTTTCTGTTTCCAAACAACGGCAAGAGTGCATATTGATATATAACTGTTGTCGTTATCTTCAATAACGGCATCAGTCATTCGAATGCGTTATTCAGGATAACGGCATTGTTTATAAGTTTTTTTCACACTTAGAACTTTTTAAACTTAGAAGATTCACACTTGTAAGACAAATATACTGATGTCGTTATTCCAAATAACGGCATGCAATTTTTTTTTCAAACAGATGTCGTTATTGAGAAGAACGGCATCGAAATAACCTATGCCGTTTTTTCCAATAACGTTTCTTGCTGACGTGTCCTAAACAAGGGTATATCGCTAATTGTTTTGGGAAGTAGGGCAGACCGCTAAATATTTTTAAAAAGTGGGGCAGTGCGGCAAAATTTTCGTAGTAATTGTAGTAGTAGTAGTTGTAGAAGTAATAATAATAGGCATATATATAGAGAAAAGGGAAAAATATGCTGCTATTGCTGTTGCCGGCTGTAAAGGGAGAAAAGAGAGAAGAAAAGAAGTGTAGGAGTAGTAGTAGTGCAGTAAAGTAATACTAGTAGTAGTAAGTACTAGTAGTTGAAGTAGTAGTAAATATACAGAGAAAGAGAGAGGGAAAGAAAAATTGATGGTGCTGGTTGCTGTCGGCAGTAAGGAGAAAGAGAGAGAGAGGTATAGTAGTGGTAAGTAAGGTAGTAGTGAGTGGTAGTAGTAGTAATTAGAGTTTACACATGCATATATAAAAAAAAGGGACAAAAAAGCTGATGTTGCTGCTGTTGTCTGCTGGTTGTCTGCAGAAAGAAGGAAAAAGAGAGAAGGGGAGGTGTGTGGAGAAGTGTAGAAGGCTTAGGTGTCCCTACTTTTTGCACATAACCCCTCATACTTTAGGTTATTGCACTTAAGCCCTAAATACAATTGGATTGGGCCTAAAAAGAAAGTATTGGACTCTTTAAAAGAAAAAACACATTGGGCTTTTAAAATATGATAAGAAATAATAATAATAACAATATATAACAATGCATATATATATATATATATATATATATATATATATATATATATATATATATATATATATATATATATTGTAAGAATTTAGGGGTATTACAGTAATGAGGTTCATTTGTGTGTGCATATGCAGTGTACACAATGGGTAACTAATCATCCAAAATATCTATTCTGTTAAATGTGATTTACATTAGAGAAATTAGATATATAAAAAATCCCATAAGGTTTAGACAAGGTTTTCCTACCTGCACAATTTGTACCAGCTACCAATTTTGCCAAGTTTTAACACACATACACAGGGGATTGGAGGAATACATTAAAGTTTATTTGTTCCTTATGCAATTGTGCTTATAGAGTTTCTAAAGCCTATTCTGTTGTATTAATTTATATTTTATATGTGAAAGATTTTATCTGATGGAGAAATCTGTACATTATAGTGGAAGGATCTGAAAGGGATGGAAGCAAGACCAGTGTAAAACACCGCTGCCATCGTGGTGTCCCTCCAATTACACCAGAACATCACAATTTAAATGAGGGACACAGATTTATATTTTTAGATGTACAATCTGATAGTATGGTTTTCTGTTTCAGGTCAATCACATGGCGAACAACTCTAACAATCCCAGTGGCACTTGTGGATTTGGGAAAGGAGAACTATCACATAACAGGCACGTCTAGCCATTAAACTTGTTTCCGCCTTTACAGTTACGGAAATTTGCTAATGCTAACTTAGATAATTTGCAGGCATGATGCAAGAAGCTCGAAGGAAAACACAAGGCTATTCAAAAAGAAAAGAGGAGGTAATTATAAAGACAACAATATTTGATAATGATTTTATTTCGTCATACTAGATTAGTGCAAAACATTCCAGAAAATAATGTGTTGAGTGAGAATGATTCCATTGTTCTGTAATTGAACAAAATATAATCCTTGTAAGCTTTAAACAGGTTAACTATATATTCAGTGCTACAGTTTTTTTTTTTAAATTTCACGGACAGAACTTAAATTTATTTTTTGTTATCTTCAAATGAGCTTGGCATACATTATGCTATTTTATGTCTTGAGACATTGAGAAGTTAGTTTATGATTTCTAGGATTGCCTATACAACAATTATAATTACCTGTCTTGAACTTGATAAATCATAGTCTATAATTTCCCTATGCATATGTGAACATGTCAGTGGATTAGGTTGATACAGATGTTTGAACGATATATGTGACTTCCATAATTGCTTCATTATTTGTATTCTTACTATATGCTTTAGTTGAAGGCCCATTGTAGTAAACTACAGAGAAAGAAATCCAACAGTGGCGTCAAGCACGCAAGAAGAACTTCCCAACCAATCCAACATAGAGATGGTCATTTTTCACTTCATATCGAAACTTATAATAGGGTCATCTGACAGTACTATTTTCATCTTCTTTTCCTTCTCTGTTCTCAGAAATGTGCGAGTGGCAGTACAATTAACGAAAAGGCTATCCCTGTAGTCAATGTGAAAAATCGAAGACTCTTTTAGATTTGTTTTGTAATCATGTGATACGACTAGTAATTGTGGTATTTGTGTGCTATTTATGAAGATTAGTTAAGTTTTAGATTCTGTGTGTTCTTCTCAATATATATCAGTTGCAACAACTTGTTTCAGATTTTTCATGTCTTAGATTCAATTTGATTGATTGAGTTTGTATATGATATTAGCTCCCTTTTACTAATAAGAGTTTTTTTTTATATAAAATAAATTAATACTTTTTTTAATAAAAATAGCCTATCCAGGTACTTTTCCAAAAACACCAGGATAGCTAATTAATAATCAAAAATCAAAAAAAAAGCTCAGCGCTTAAAACGCCGGGATAGCTCAAGAACCAAAAAAAACCCAAAAAACGGCATTTTTGCAAGGCCGGGTAGCTAGGGGGCTATAGCGGCGGCTTCAAAAAACACCAGGATAGACTCCAATCTATCCCGACGCGTGCTATAGCGGCATTTCTAGAAACGCCGCTAAAAAATGCCGTTAAAGGCTTTATGTTTTGTAGTGAGAAGTAAAACCAGCTCCTCCCATGCATCCCCAGCATGGCAACTAATAGACCGAAATGGGAAATATAAGAAGTTAGGTAATAAAGAACAGGTAAAAAAACATGATTGTAGATGCCATCTTACCACCTCATTGCGGGACCCATTTTAAGTTCATTCCACCTCGGCAGCAAAGGGTGTGTTGCCAATTGCTGGGACCAGATGATGTCAGCCAACTGCCATTTTTGTGGCTAACCTGACTATAAAAAATATGAGAGATAATCAGGTGCTTGTAAGTGTGTGAATAAAGTGAAAGAAACTAATTTATCAACAAAATCACATTCCCTCTTACCTCTTTTTCTCTGCTCTCTATAACCCCCCACCCCAATCTTGATCACGATGACCTCTGAAATCCCAATCTCTTTCCAATTTCATTGTTTTTGCTCCATCTCTTTGCATTTGGAAATCCCACTTGCGATTAGCTGCTGCGTATAAAAAGGGGCCATAATCACTTAGGTGTTTGTAAGCATGTCCAGAAGTAAACAAACAGATTTGTGCAAAATAAACTCTCACATTTCCCACTTACTCTCTTTCTCTGCTTCGCCTATTTCGTCTCTGAAATCCCCCAAATTTCTGGATCTATGGCCAATCACAGGAACCACATGATGTCAAGCCCAACTCTGAGATTGAGTATATACAGAATCTTGCAAGGAGGGATTGATTTTATTAAAGATTTGACCTTTTTTCCCTAAAAGTTATCATCTAGATGATATTTTATTTAAAACAGAAGATGAGTAGAACTACAAAACTCTTGTAGATAGAGTATGAAATCATATGAATATAACAAGCATGTTAACACCAACAATCTGAGTTCCCAACCTCAATTCCACCTTTTATGTCTCTCATTGAATTCAACGACAGAGGGTTGCTCAGGAAACAAGTAAAAGAAGTATAAATTAGCAAAAGGCACAGATGACATCTTACCATCAGATGGTAGGACTGTAAATATTAGGACCATCAGAATTTTGTAAGTGTGTGAACTAAGTACAGAAGTATTAAGACACAATGTCCATGGTAATGAGCATCTACTGGACACAAGGGTAGGGGGTATACTTGCAGACTTGTCTAGTACATGATGAGCTAAGGGCGGCGGGATTGTAATATCCCTAAAGTAAGTATTAAATATTTTGTACAACCATGTTTGGATTAATAAAAAAAATTATGTTAATTAAAATAAAAATATATTGTTATTTCTATTTTGAAGCATACACTAGTTAGCCCAACCATGTATATTTAATCTTGAGCACTTATACTTAAAGCCCAAGCCAACAAGGTTAATTAGGAGTATAATTAAACATTAGGATTAAATAATCCTAAGATGACGACTAGGCTCAACTAGAGCCTTCTACACACACCCACACTTCTCCACAAACTCCTACATCCTCCTAGCATTTGAAATGGCCGGCCAACCCCCTCCCCTCCATCTCCTTCTATATATATGAGAGTTAGAAGAAACCCTAGTTCATTTTAATGAAACCCTAGCCTTTGATATATTCCAACAAAAAAAAATTCTTCTCATTCTCTACACTTCTCACACCACTACAAAGCATCCAACAAAATTCCTAGAAATTATTTTGTTCCTAACAAGAGCTAGGTGGAGGAAGACCAAAGAAGCAAAGGAGAAGGAAGCAATTTGAAGCAAAAAAAATATTGAAGCTTGCAAAATAAAAGTGGGTATTTTCCCTATCCTAAAAGTTACTACCTTACTTGTATGAATGGTTGTTTGATGTGTTGATTAAAAAAATATTATGTGCAGTTCATATAAAATAAACATAGCAAGAAAGAAATTAGATAGAAGTATTGTTAGTGTTGTATTGCTTGTTTATAACTCATATTCTATTCTTGAGATTGATTGTAGTTAGCTTATAGTTAAAAAGACTACATGTAGTTAGAAAGACCACTTGTAGTTGTAGAAGTAATAGTCGCTTGTAGTAAGAAGAAACTCACATGTAGTACTCACTCTTAGTAGTATGCTTAGTTAATGTCAGTTGTATGCTTAGTTAGTTAGTAGTAAAGTAGAGAAACTACTTGTAGTTTCATGCTTAGTTAGTAATTCATGGTAGTAAAGTAGAGAAACTATTGGTAGCGTAGTAGGCATGAAAGAATTAAATGAATAAGTATGCACACGGTGACGTTTAGTGCACTAGCTTGGTGCATGTTGAGCCAACTTTTAGCATTTTAGAAAGGTAAGTTAAATTTCAATGAGTTTCACAATTCAAACAATTGACTAATAAATAATAATGGAACAACGTAGGTTCCTTAGAGCATCCACTATCATTTGCTATGTCAATTGCTATATATAGCATTTAGAAATAGCAAACCGCGCTGCAGTCGTCAAAGTCCAAAAATAGAAGCAACGTAAGATCTTCTTCCGTCCTTTTTTTTTGGTATTCAGTATAAAAAATTATATTAAAAAAAATCCAAACAACACACCAGACGGAGCAACTTCATCCGTCTGGGTGTTTTTTGGGTTTTTTTTGGGTTAAAACAAAATATCAAAAAAAAAATCCAAACAACACACCAAACGGATGAACATCATCCGTCTGGGTGTTTTGTTGGATTTTTTTTCTTTTTGGTTAAAAAAATATCAAAAAATCAAAAAAACACACCAGACGGAACAACTTCATCCGTCTGGCGTGTTTTCAGTGATTTTTTTAAAAAGAAATTTGTTTTCGATGAGGGACGGCACACCTTCATTCGTCGCTCCGTCAAACATATGAACATCGTCCGTCTTCTATATTTAGCAATTAGCTAAAGCAGCTTGATGAAGACATCAATTCTATTTAATTTAGTACTTTATTTCAGTACCATATTTGTTTTTTGGTAGTTATAGCCATATATAATCTTTCTTTTGCATCACAATATTTTTGAGATTTTTAGAATCTTTTGAGATTTGTATCAAGATTTGTTTTGAGCCTATTTATAGGCCCTGAGATTAATGAGAAAGATGTCATTCTTGATTAAAAAAATTGTTGTGCTGAGTTTTGCTCTTCCTCTCTTTTTGTGTGATACAATTGAGATCTAATTATTAGGGTTTGTGATAAATCCTAATAAACTTTTCGGGTTTGTGATAAACTCTAAAACTACCTCCAAATCCCCAAATCCAATACAATTCCCTAACCCTAATTTTCCAAATTAAAAATCAAACCCTAATCCCTCTTCATCTTCTTCCTCTCCCTCCGCAATTTCCG
Source organism: Hemerocallis citrina (assembly GCA_017893485.1). Lineage (NCBI taxonomy): Eukaryota > Viridiplantae > Streptophyta > Magnoliopsida > Asparagales > Asphodelaceae > Hemerocallis > Hemerocallis citrina. Next base: position 380,780,472 of record CM030359.1, on the reverse strand, counting down.
ATGCCCCTCCCCGTCGAGCTCCGCCCCTCGACCACGCCGACAAACCCAATCCACCTCACCGCCTTCGACCACCTCTACCATCAACCCGATCGCCCACACCTTCGCCCTCGCCCTCCCTCTCCCGACTTCAAAACCCTATCCCGACCATTACCCCATCTCTCCCCCACTCCTCCTTTCCTCACCCCGCTGTCGACTCACTACCATAGCCCCGCCGATACCACCACCAGCAAAGCCCCCACCGCTCCGCCTCCGAAATCCCCTCCAAACCCCAGCTGACTACTCCACCTTCATCGACCACCACAGCTGTAGCGCCCCGAGTTCCACACACTGGGAGCTCGTGACACTTACCCAGAATCTTTACTTCAATGAGTACACAACACAGAAAAAAATTAAAGGAAATTAGAGACTTACATTGCACAAAAAAACTATGTCCTGCACTTGGTTGCTTTCCGCAGCTCGAGTCCCCTGCTCCACGATCAGCGATCCCGCATTTAGCAAACTGTGGGCACGTCAGTTGAATACAACTGACGCAACGCGGATGAAAACCACAATCTCCAAAATCCTCAACAATCAATATTTGATGCAGAAGAAAAATGTGAAAGTCACACCACAAGTGTCGGTGTATGTCATGATCTAGATTCTAATGCACAATTCATATGCACACCATGCTCTTAATCTAATGCAAACTTGATTTGGAAACGTATGCATCCCATACTACATTCTCCCCAAATCGTGTTCGTATTCTCCAGATAGTAGGGTTCAATCCCTCGTCATGCATCCTACTCTTGTACTTCTTCCTGTTCCTGACATTTATTTAGTAACTGGTAGAGCTGCAGTAAATACGGTCTATTCCATCTACTGCATCAAATCGGTGGTCTTTCTCCACTTCCGAAAGTCGGTGATCACCCCGATCTATCGGAATCGGTGGTCTCTCTCCACTCTGCTGGCCGGTGGTCTCTCTCCACTCCTGAAAGGTTGGTGATCATTCAGCTCAGCTGCAATCTTGTCGGAATCGGTGGTCCTTCTCCACACCCGGACTCTACCATAAGTTATCCGAACATAGGGCGAATCGGCAGGCCTTTCCCTACTCCGCCAGATACTGAGAGTTACACTCTAGCTCTTTGTTCATATGGATAACTTAGAACATAACGTACTCATAAGGGTCCATTCCTCTAGATTTCGACATCTCTATCACTAAATCTCAGGAATCAATAGTCGAGATCACGTCGCACGTGTCCCAGGCGAGACGACGCCGCACGTGTCTCCTTGACAGGTGAGTAGTACACGCCCAACTAGTGTCTGTCCTTACCAATCATCCTAGTTTAATTTCTCAATTCACCAACTCAACAAGTCTCATCTTGATTTAGTTAGGGTTCATTCTAGCCTCCAATCATGCTAAGAGTTGACCCACACATGCACCAAACTATCATATGTAAATGTTCAAGTATGCATACCCGCATACACATGCATACGGTATTCCATCAGTCACCGTATTCATTCCTACAATCTCTTCTATACCACCAATAGTTCTTTACTCTACTACAATCTACTTTACTTTATCATGAGTTTCTAATTAGCTAAGCATGCAACTACGATCACTAAGCATATTACTACAAGTGTATAGTTTCATGCAATCACATCAATTTAAGCATTCGAGGAGTAATCTTTTCTACTACATACAACAATTGCATGAACATCTTTCATACATCTTTCTCAACTACTTTTCCATATTATGTTTAGGCAAGCACAAGTGTGAACTTGTATTCATGAAACAACCAAATACTCATTTACTCAATTTCAAAATTGTGTAATTATCTATACAAACTTATCTTTTCTATCTTCTCTACTTTGTTCCTTTTTTGTTTCCTTTGTTTCCATAATCCGGCTATTTCAACCATACACACAAGCATACATACATAACCATTTGTATTTAATCTATTAACAATTACTACAATAACCATTAGCACTTTAATATTTTTCAATCACTACTAGTAATGATTACAACCGATAACAATTCAAGCTATCAATTTCAATTCATCAAGCAATATCTACCAAAGTAAACTATTATCAACAATTTTCCTTTTGCTACAAATAAATTACTACACAATCATGTTAATAAACTACTACAAAATCATTTAAATATAAATAATAAAGTACATGAGGTATGAAGAATACCCACTTTGTTTTGTTTGCAAGCTTCAAGTTGCTATCTTCTCCTCCTTGTTCCTTGATTCTTCTTGACTTCTTGCTCCAATCCAAAAGTAGTAGTAGTAAAGTAGTATAGTAGTAGTAGGAAAAGTAGGTAGTAAAAGTAGGAGTAGTGAAGTAGTTGTAGTCAGTAGTAGTAATAGTTGAAGTAGTATATTAGTAGTAGTAACTAAGTAGTAGGAATAGTAGTAGTAGAAGTGATAGTATGTACTAGTAGTTGAAGTAGAAGCAAGTAGTAGTAGTTGAAGTAGGTAAATAAATAGAGAAAAAGGGGAAAATAATGGCTGCTATTGCAGCTGGTGCTGTCCGCAGTAAAAAGAGAAAAGAGAGAAGAAGAGAAGTGGAGTAGTAAGTAGTAGTAATGAGTAGTAATAGTAGAGTTAATACACAAGTATATATAGAAAAAGGGAGGAAACACAGTTGTTGCTGCTGTCGGCAGTAAACAGAAAGAGGGAGAGAGGTGTGGAAGGGTGTAGAATGCTTAGGTGTCCCCCACTTTTGCACATAACCCCTCAAGCTTTATGTAATTGCACTTAAGCCCTAAATCTTATTGGATTTGGCTTAAGAAAGGTGTTGGGCTTTTAAAAGAAAACATATTAGGCTCTTTAAAAAAAATTAACCATACTAACATAAAAATAATAGTGTAGTGTATGAAAAAATAACAATGTGTATGTATATTAATTGTAAGAAATTTAGGAGTATTACAACAGCCAAAATCCCCAAAACCCGACTACCTTCCTCCTGTCTCCGTCGACGCTGCCATCGACCACCCCCCTCGCCGTGATGACCCCATCGCCGCCCTCAGCCAGCGACGCTGACGCCGTCGCCCTTGCTATTGCCATTATTGACTTGGTTGCTGCTGTCTCTCTCTTATTGTGTTTGCTGATTGTTGTGTCCTGTGTTGCTGCCAACCCTAGATCTAACGGTTTTTTTGAATCCCGGTATACTCTTTCCACTTTTCAAATATTTGTGTTATACTGCTTTATCATCTCTATTATATTATTCAATTTAACTGTCAACCACAAATATCGAGGTTGAGTGTTCCACTTGCCTAATTAGAGTACGAATCAATATTGCATCTGTTACTTGCTAATAACGCGCTTAGGGATTTAATTATTGATTGTTAGAACTGAATTATTAATTGGGCTTGTTAAACTTAATTCAATTCTTGAAAATCCATCAAACCGATTAGTTGTTTAAAATTCTAACTTTGATCCGCATTACATATTGGTAAAATTAATCCTTTAAGATTCTTGGAAATTCTCTATTTAGGATTACGTTTTACATCACGGCTGCTTAGTTTAGCAATGCACTGTTCACTCCTATCCTAAGTTTTGGATTTTTAGCAAACGACTGTGAGCACTATTTCTAAATCAATTTCCAATTTTTGGGTTTTTAAAAAACGACAGTGGATGCTCTTATGAGTGAGCAATTAAGAAAATTTGGAAGGATTAGAGTGTGATCAATGTTTATAGATTGTAGTAGCTCTTGATCAATTATATAAGACATGCACTAGTTGGTGTGTACTCACCTGTCAAGGGGACACATGCGGCATTGTCTCATCTAGGACATGTGCAGTGTGGTATCGACTGTTAATTCCTGAGATTTAGTGATAAGAAATGTAGCGTCCCGAGTTCCACACACTGGAAGCTCGTGACACTTACCCAGAATCTTTACTTTAATGAGTACACAACACAGAAAAATTACAGGAAATTAGAAACTTACATTGCACATGGAAACTTTATCCTACACCTGGATGCTTTCCGCAGCACGAGTCTCCTGCTCCACGATCAGCGATCCTGCAATTAGCAAACTGTGGGCACGTCAGTTGAATACAACTGACGCAACGCGGATGAAAACCACAATCTCCGAAATCCTCAACAATCAATATTTGATGCAGAAGAAAAGAAACGTGAAAGTCAAACCACAAGTGTCGGTGTATGTCATGTTCTAGATTCTAATGCACAACTCATATGCACACCATGCTCTTAACCTAATGCAAACTTGATTTGGAAACGTATGCATCCCATACTACATACTCCCCAAATCGAGTTCGTATTCTCCAGATGATAGGGTTTAATCCCTCGCCATGCATCCTACTCTTGTACTCCTTCCTGTTTCTGACATTCATCTAGTGACTGGTAGAGTCTGCAGTACCTGCGTTCCATTTCCGCTCCTGCAGTCGGATCGTGGTCCTTCTCCACTCTGAACGGCAGTGATCACCCTGTTCGTTCAGATCATGGTCCTTCTCCACTCCGACAGGATCGTGGTCCCTCTCCACTCCCGGTCAGGCCAGTGATCATCAGCTCTGCCGGAATCATGGTCCTTCTCCACTCCTGCCTCTACCAAAGTTATCATGAACATAAGGCGAATCGATAGGGCCACCCCTACTCCGCCCAGAGAGTTAGAGTTACACTCTTGCTCCTTATTCGTATTGAACAACATAGAACCTTAGGTAGATTTGGAGGGTCCATACCCTAATTTTCACCATACAGTCCTTATCACTAAATCCCAGAAATTAACAGACGAGACCACGCCGCACGTGTCCCAGACGAGACCACGCCGCACGTGTTCCCTTGACAGGAGAGTACAACGCCCAACTAGTGCATGTCCTTACCAATTATCCTAGTTTAATTTCTCAATTCACCAACTCAACAAGTCTCATCTAGATTTAATTGGGTTCAACTTAGCTTCCAATCATGCTAAGAGGTTGGCCCAACGTGCACCACACTAGTGCACTCAATGTGCACAAAACATTACCATATGTAAATATCCAAGTATGCATACCCGCATACACAAGCATACGGTATTCCATCAATCACCGTATTTATGCCTACAATCTCTTCTATGCAACCAATAGTTCTTTACTACAATCTACTTAACTTTACCATGAGTTTCTAATTAGCTAAGCATGCAACTACAACCACTAAGCATATTACTACAAGTGTGTAGTTTCATGCAATCACATCAATTTAATCATTCGAGGAGTAATCTTTCATACTATATTATAACTAAGCTTACTAACTCATTAGTAGCTTACTAACACAAAACTAGTAGTTTACTAACAATGCATGTTTACTAACCATAAACAATTGGTTAGCAATTGGGTTACTACGAGGTCAAGTCTACATTTCTAACTTTCTAACTTCTCACTATCATGGCATTGTAGCATTCTATTCTACTAATTCACTACCATACGAACATATTAACTTACTAACTTATACTAATCATTTCAACTAAGCTTACTAATATTATTAGTACAATGCTAGTAGCTTACTTATCAATGTAAATTTACTAATCAAGATACTAACTTCTAATCATAAGAACTTTAAGCATTCAAACATGAAAATTTAATTAGACAATTTACTCCACAACATCACAAAATCACATCTTTACACATATACTATCATTCTTAACACAAAGAATAAATCTTTATTTATTCACTAGTATATTTATGCATAAAAAATTCACACAAGTAAACACTCACTACAATTTCTAGCAAGCATTAATTATTAAATTTATAATTTGAATACAAAAGGAATGGAGAATACCCACTTTGATTGTTTGCAAGCTTGAAGTTGCTACTCCTCCTCCTTGCACCTTTAGTCTTCCTTGTCTTCTTGTTCTAATCCAAAAGTAGTTGTAGTAGTGGGTAGTAGTGAAGTAGTTGTAGTCAGTAGTAGTAATAGTTGAAGTAGTAGTGAAGTAGTTGTAGTCAGTAGTAGTAATAGTTGAAGTAGTAGTAAGTAGTAGTAGTTGTTGTAGTAAATATATGGAAAAAGAGAGAAGAAAAAGAAAGTTGCTGCTGCTGTTGCTTTTCTGCAGTAAAGAGAGAAGAAGAGAGAAGAAGAGAAGTGTAGTAGTCAGTAGTAAAAGGTAGTAAGTAGTAGTAGTAGTTGGAGGAGGTAATTAAATAGAGAAAAAAGGGGAAAAGGGGGCTGCAGCTGCTGTTTGCTGCTGTCGGCAGTAAGGAGAAAGAGAGAAAAGTGTAGTAAGTAGTAGTAGTAGTGAGTAGTAATGGTAGAGTATAATACACATGTATATATATAGAAAAAGAAAGGACAAAAACTGATGTTGCTGCTGGTTGTCTGCTGGTTGTCTGCAGAAAGAAAGGAAAAGAGAGAAGGAGAGGTGTGTGGAAGGGTATAGAAAGCTTAGGTGTCCATTACTTTTGCACATAACCCCTCATACTTTATGAAATTGCACTTTAAGCCCTAAATAACCTTATTGGATTGGGTTTTGTGGGCCTTTTAAGAAAACAAATTAGGCTTTTAAAAAATATAACCATACTAACATAAAAATAATAGTGGTGTATGAAAAATAATAATGTCAATGCATATATATATATATACTAGGTTTGCCCGTTGACACGTGCCTACGGCACGTCTTCGGAACGGTACACCTTGTTTGATCTTATAAAATAGTTTTGGAGGTCCAGCAAATTGATTGAAGTAGCAAACATATTATATGAGAAACTTTTGGTGGTCCAGCAAAAAATATATTATATGATTTTTTTGAATTATTTTAAAAGTTTTTTAATTTTTAATTTTTTTAGTTTTTAAATTTTTATTTTTTTAAAATTTTTAAAATTTTTATTTTCTTAATTTTTGAATAGAAGAGGGAGGAAGAGAGAGAGAGAGAGGGAAAAAATAATTAAATAAATATATGAGTTGTTTTGGGTGGGGAATTTGAATTTGAGTTTTGGGGGAAAACTTTTGGGGGGAAAATATGTTTTGTGAGGTTAGATCTGGGCCTTTGATTTTAGGGGGAATTGAAGTAGAGCCACTTGATAGCTTTCTTTGTGTTTTATTATATAGATATATATATATATATATATATATATATATATACATATAACAATGTATATATATATATAGTAAGAATTTAGGGGTATTACAAGAAATATCGCAATCTAGGGGAATGGACCATTATGAGTGCGTCTATGTTCTAAGTTATCCTTACGAACAGGAGCTAGAGTGCAACTCTGAGTCTCTAGCGGAGTAGGGTAAGGCCTGTCGATTCTCCTTATGTTCGAATGACTTTTGGTAGGGTTCGGACGTGGAGAAAGACCACTGATTCCAACGGAACTGCGGCTGAGCTGAATGATCACCAGCCAGTTGGGAGTGGAGAGAAACCACCAATTCCGATCGATCAGAGTGATCACCGACTTTCAGGAATGGAGAGAGACCACTGATCCGATGCATAAAGCGAAATGGACCGCAAGTACTACAGCTCTACCAGTCACTAAATAAATGTCAGAAACATGAAAGAGTACAAGAGTATGTCTACATTGCGATGGAGTGAACCCTATGATCAGAAGAACGCCCAAGCTTGGCTGGGAAATATGAAGTATGTGATGCATAAGTTTACAATCAAGTATGCATTAGAATAAGAGCATTGTGTGCATTAGGTCATGTCATACACCGACACTTATATTGTATGATTTTCACATTTCTTTCCGCATTAATGTTGTTTGTTGAGAATTTTGGGAAATTGTGGTTTTCATCCATTTTGCGCCAATTGCATTCAACTGACGTGCCCACAGTCTGATTAATGCAGGACTGCCTGTTCGTGGGAGCAAAAGATTCGAGTCGGGAGTTTCCAAGTGAAGAACAAATTTGTAGAGTTAAATTATTGAATGATGTAATTTTAGGTAAAAACCTTATTGTACATTATGATAATATAATAATGTTTTAATTTCCTGTGATTTCTCCTGTGTTGTGTACTCATTTGGAGCTAGAGCTGTTACTTTTGACCCGATACCCAGACCCGACCCAGATCCGCCCTGGACCCGGCATTGGACCGGAACCAACCCACCTATATGGATCCGGGTTCGGGTCTTAAAATAAGACATGATGCACTTCCGGCTCCGGGTCCGCTTAAAATAGACCCGACCCGGACCCGGACCCGTTAAAAAATATCCCCCAAATATTTGAAATTTGAATAATAGGGTTATAGGATATACATGTAAATAGTAACTGTTGAAGATATGTGTAAATATAATATTTATTCATGTACTTAAGTGCAAAAAAATTGTTGAAACTGTAGGGTATCGGGTACAAAAACACTTAAGTGCAAATATTTATTCCCCACTATTAGACCCGACGGGTATATTTTTTAAGGAAGACCCGGACCCAGATCCGAATCTCACAAGTCCGGGTCCAGGTCCAATTTTTGGACCCGTGAGGTATCGGGTCCTGGTCTGGATAATGGAGGACCCGAGTCGATAGGACCCGATACCAACACTATTTGGAGCGATGATCTTGGGTGGTGTCACGAGTTCCGATATACGAAATTCGGGGCCCTACAGGGATGTTGTATGTATGTAACCTAATATGATATTATGGGTTAGAGATATAGCGCCCCGATATCTATATACCGGAAACTCGTGACACTACCCAAGATCTCTGCTCCAAATGAGTACACAACACAGGAAGAAATCACAGGAAATTAAATTTTTATTAATTTGTCATGATGTACAAAGAGATTTTTACATAAAATTACATCATTCAATAATTTATCTCTACAAATTTTGTTCTGCACTTGGAAACTCCCGACTCGAATCTCTTGCTCCCACGAACAGGCAATCCTACAACTATTCAGACTGTGGGCACGTCAGTTGAATGCAACTGACGCAAAACGGATAAAAGCCGCAATCTCCCAAAATCCTCAACAAACAACATTGATGCGGGGGGAAAATGTGGAAATAATACAACCAAAAGTGTCGGTGTATGTCATGACCTAAGATCTATTGCACAACTCTACACTCGATGCTCTTATTCTAATGCACACTTGATTGAAAACATATGCATCTCATACTACATATTTCCTAGCCAAGCTTGAGCGTTCTTAAGATTACAGAGTTCTAATCCCTCACATTGTAGACCTATTCTTGTACTCTTCCTTGTTCCTGACATTTATTTTGTGACTGGTATGGCTGGAGTACATGCGGTCCATTCCGCTTTTGGCATCGGATCGGTGGTCTCTCCACTTCCGAAAGTCGGTGATCACTCTGATCGTTCGGAAATGGTGGTTTCTCTCCACTCCACCCAGGCCGGTGGTCTCTTTCCACTCCCGATGGGCTGGTGATCAATTAGCTCGGCTGCAGTCCTGCCAGAATCGGTGGTCCTTCTCCACGCCCGGACCCTACCAAAAGTCATCCAAACATAAGGCAAATCGGCAGGTCTTTTCCTACTTTGCCAGAGACTCAGAGTTACACTCTAGCTCTTGTTCGTACGGATAACATAGAACAGACGTACTCACGAAGGTCCATTCCACCATATTTCGACAGGAGTTTGTGGGTACATACATCCGCCTCCCGTTCTTATCAACAGTCGAGACAACACCGCACGTGTCCCAAATGAGTAGGTGAGTACACGTCAAACTAGTGTTTGTCCTTATAATCAACAATTACATGACCTAAGACCATTACGCACTATATTGACCTATTAAATTACTAGCTTACCCAGTCCTAATGGCTTTGTTATTACCACTTCTAGTTTCTCACCGTAAGATTAACATTATTAGTTAGTTAACCGGGCTCCTAATTCCCGTTTTTATCTTTCTACAAGTTTACTCAACTAGATTGACTCATTGCACTTAACTAGGTTAATTCCATAGTTGAACACAGTGAATTCAACTTAGTTTACTTATTCAATTTATCAAATCTCAACTTGAGTCACTTGACCTAATTATGGTTTAACTTAGCCTCCAATCATGCTAACAGGTGACCCATACATGCACCAACTAGTGCGCTCAATGGGCACTAAACATCATCATATGCATTCATCCAAGTATGCACATAACATACTCTCATGCATAAATGCATTTCTTCCATTACCGCATTTCATGCTTATAAAATTCCTCACATACTAGGTTAATCCCTACATGCACTTTGCACATGTATATGCACTAACACTAGTCCTTCAATTCTATTATATCTTTCTATTCATTAACTCTATACCAAAACCCTAACATGCATGTGTATTTTCATGTAATTATCTTACAACTAGAATTCATCTAGAGGTTGGTATTTAATTACTCATAACATAATTACATGTTCCTTTTTAACAAATTTATCTACTTCAATTCCACACTCTACATGAATCATATCAAAAGACTCATCTAAAATAACTAATAAATCAACATATAATCATACAACAATTAAAACGTATATTTTATCAACTAGTTATTTATCATACAACAATAAAAATCAACTAATTATTTATCAAGGTTAGAAGAACATATATCTCTTTTATTTCATTTCTTAGTTTCTTTCATCTACTTCGACATGAATTACTACAACATGAATTTCCTATTACTAGAATCATGAATTCTTCTACTACTAAAATCATGAATTCTTTTACTATTTAAAACATGAACTCTTCTACTACTCTAATCAAATTATTTCACATACACATATAATTCATACAACCATTCCTAGCAAAACATTAACCATTCAATTCATGAATAACATATAAGGAATTAGAGAATACCCACTTTTGGTTGTAGGCAATACCTCCTTGCTATCTCCTCCTCCTAGCTTGCTTGCTACTTTTCCTTGCTTCCTTCTAGCTCAACTAACTCTTAGGAATTATTAGGAGGATATTGAAATGCAAAGTAGTATAGGAAAGTATGGAATACAGAGTAGTATGGAAGGCGAACTAGGGAAATGAATTAGGGAGTAAGAAAAAAATGATTTATCTTTCTTATGCTCACTTATATATATAGAGGAAGGGTGAGGGGGTGGTGGTCGGCCAACTTGGAGAAGAGTAGGGGTGTGTGGGTGAGTGTGGATATGTGTGGGTGTGTGGAGAGCCTTCTAGGGTTGTTTAGTCACCATGCTTCCTTAGTCAAAAATTGTAGACTACAGTTTGTATCTGTGGTGTATGGTAGTAGTATTGTAGTATACAGTAGTAGTATATATGTTCAATATATATATGGTTAGGCTTTAACCATGCAAATTCAACTGGGTTGGGCCAATTGATTAGCAATTTGAATTTATACGACATATACTATTTGTATCATATCTTGGCAATTACACTTTATAACAATATATACAATGTAAAAAAATAAATTAGTAAATTGTATTTTTGGGGACATTACAAGAGAGGACCCAATGCAGGTCACCAGTGACCTCATGGAAGCCATATAAAATGGGGTGGGTGCATTCTATTTCAGGATGTGAGTCTGATGCTGCATCAACAATCAGATGTCTATCTTGGTCATATGTTTCCCGAGTGTAACAAATGTGTGGATCCTATTGTGAACCTCTGTAGAGTGTCTAAAAGGGATAATAGGTCTTTGATATTCTTACTGTTTGATGCAGATTGTAGGAGAATCATAAGCATGTGTATGTTACTTTCTATCATAAGACTAAAGCAAGATGCTCCAAATGAAACAATGGAGGATGTGAACTTAAACATATTACCTTATGAAGAACTTACATCGGATCTGAGCCAACTGCAATCTTTGTATTAGCTGCTGAGTATAAACAGGACAAACACAAATCAGGTATTTGTAAGTGTATGAAGAAAGTAAAACAAACTTATCGATAAATAAAAATTCACACGTCCTCTTATTTTTCACTGTGGTTCCCACACTTCTTCCTTGATTTCATGTCTTTGCATTCTGAAATCCCAATTGTGACCACCTGTTGAATGTAATAAATAGGAAAGAGACAATCAGTAAGGTGTTTGTAAAAGCAAACTAACTTGGTAACAAAATCATATTCCCTCTTACCTCCTCTTCTTCTCTGCTTCAACTATTTGGGCTCTATTTGGGACTCTTCTGAAATCCCCAAAATTCCAGCATGATCCATGGCCTCCCAAATCCCCAAAATTTCAGATCTCAGGTGACTGGAAATTCAAGAGCACAACATTAGGGCTTTGTTTTGAAAAGAAGTAATCTTTACGTATGAATCCGCAGCCAAAATCAGGGTTTAGAATTCCAAAACAATCGCGATACTTCGAAAATCAAGAACATTAGAGTTTACCTTTTTACAAACATCTAGACTGAAATTCATGCTGTCTGTGGGTCTTGTACCTCTTCTGTTTCCAAGCTACCAACAGTCTCCTTGTTTCCAAGCATTCGGCCTGCAAACAAAATTACCAAATATATAAATAAAAAAAATACAAATTGACGTTAAAAGCGAACCAAGAAACAGAGATCGTAACAATACCTTTCGAATTAAATTCCAAATGACCCCTTCCCCACTCTACGCTCGGTCATTTAGCTAATAGTCTGATTTCCCAGTAGATAAATGTCTACATAAATCCATTAAATTATCTATAATTCTAAACGGTGGCCTTGTACATGGAACTTCGATCCCAAAACTACTCTCTCTGTTTGGCTAACCATTCTTGCCCCCAATAGTTGTGTAGATGATATCCGCCTGAACAACAAATTGTTCCTGTAATAAACAACAGCTAGCAGTTATTACAAAAGAATTGAGGAATAAAAACCTAACATACAACAAGCAATGTGGAAAAATCTTTTGTTATCTATCACAATTTAATTTGACTTTTGAAGAAAAATGTTGTTATCATAGCTAGCCTGCCTTAACAATAAATTTATTTTCCACATAATCAAGATGATGAACAAAAGACTATGGCGAGAGATGAGAACTGAGGGAGAGCTAGCTGAGGGAAAAGGATACTCGAGACACACCACCATGGGTAAGCGCGAGAGGGAAGACGACTACGAACGCACGCCAGGCATACAAGAGAGGAGCCCCGATACGGCGTCCAGGAAGAAAGAAGGCCTCGAACGGTCCATAGAGGACGTTCGAAGGAGAGGGCTAGAGGAAGAGACGATAGAGATAGAGATGAGGGATGGAAGAGAGGATCGCCAGAGAGGTTAACGGCTACTGCACGGAGAGAAAACACCGACAAGAAATCGTACGCCGAAGTCACGAGGGCACAGCGTCAAAGCTACGGGATTCAACCCAACACTCCGAGGCATGTCTCACCGGAGGAGGAAGCCAAGAAGACAAAGGAGGACGATGAAGGAGAATGGATCCTCGTTAGGCCAAAGAAACAGAAAATAGCATAGCAACAACTGAAGACCCATAGCACCGCTTCGGAATCACCAAGATCGGCGACCGCTCCACAATGTCACAAGTGTGCTCAACGCGGCCACACAATCAACGAGTGTCAGAACCAATGGTTTTGTTACGCGTGCAAAGGCTACGGGCACATCTCAACCGCCTGCAACAAAAGGAAAGCGCCAGCAAAGTCTCCAACAGGCTCGACACCTACTCCGAAGCTCCCGTCCAAAGGCAGACTCTCACCAAAGTCGAACAGAGGAAAGCGCTGCAGGGGCGAGAAAGGTTATCAAGGCGATTATTACTCTGACGCCTATAATGGCAGAGTTTGAAAGACGATATTCCTCTTGCGTCATGATCAAGGCCCAAACAGGGAACCCCTTCATTACTGAGATTGAGAAGCTATTGACAATTAATACTAAGAGGTCGCCGGAGTGGAAATGACAGGTTCAGCAACTAAACCAGAACTGTTTCGTCGCACATTGTCAAAACGAGGAGAGAATGCAGGAGGTTCTACAATTGAGAGGCTTAGAAGGACAAGGTCAATAGGAGTTCTTCATCACCTTCTCTCGATGGTCGAGGAAGGTACGGGCATTGAAGATGGAATCACTCCCGTCGATATGGGTTAGGCTCTTCAACCTACCATTCCATGTCTGGGTGAGGACGACGTTTCAAAATCTCATAAGGAGCTTCGGTTACTTAATCGCAATTGATAAAAGTACTCTTTTGCACAACCGGAGACTTTGCTCGCATAAGAATCGGCATAGAGGCGAAGGAGGAGGTTTCGTCCACGATCCAAGCGGAGTTCGACGGAGAGGTGTATGAAGTCAAGGTCGGAAGCAAAGATAAGGGTTTCGTTCCATGGCGAGCGGGAGGGAGTAGCGTCGCCAGATTCTGAAGAATCAAATAGTCGAGAGGTAGAAGACGATCGAGCTCCGTTGGATCTGGTGCGGATCAATCACAACGCTTCATCACAAAAAAAAGCACGCAGAAGAAGATGAGCCATCCGATCGAAAGGGGAATAAGATGGACCGTCCATTTCAAACAAGAGCTGCTTTACAGCTGGCGGGAGCTGAAGACGTGCGGAGTAAAGAAATGCCGCACAACTGTCACATCGAGATTGGACACCAACTCAGCGAAGTCAGAGGAAGGCGTGATGGAGACTCAAGCACTGTGAAGCCGCATGTACGTACCATCGAAGGAGACTGCTCCACTGTACATCTGCACGAGCATCAAATCGACATGTCAAAAGAGCATGGGGGAATTCTTAAGAGAAGAAGTGACGATTTAAAAGAATCAGCGGTGGTTTCGAGTAATCTGAGCTGCATTAATGAGATGAGTAGGGAGGAATTCAATGAATCCGTCAAGAGAGCAGTGAGAGAGGTTATCAAGGTAATTAGTGGGATGGGCCAGGAACACGATTTGGGCCCAAATGAACTGCAAGAGTCTAGGCAGCAAACAGAGGTGGTTCAGGTCCAAGAGCGGACAAATGTTTGTCTCATCGGGTTAGATAATGAGGTGATAGACGCTGCAGAGAATGAGAGGCTACAGGAAGAAGAAGACCACATCAGGGAGGAGGTTCAGAGGATACAATTGCAAGACTATAATCAAGATAATTTCTCTAGGAGTTCGTATCTAGTGACGGAAGAGGGGAGAGAATCGAAGCTCTAGATGGAGTGGGCGAGGAATCACACATTTCGGAGACCGACACTGACAAATGGGAGAAACAAGTACGGGAATTGGCTAGAGGAGAGACCGAAAGTAGGCGAACACTTGAATACAAGAGAAAGAGTAAAAGGCAACTTAACAAATGGGGCGACAAGGACCAAGTGAGGACGATGTGATTAGAGTGGCGGCCAAGGCAAAAGAGCCAGTCTCAGCATGTGGAGGTATTTCTAGTTGTAATCTGTCAATTTTGAATTATATTCCTGATGATACTTTGTTTTATTATGCTGGTCTTTTCGGTCTAGCCACGGGTTCTAATAAAGCCGAACAACTTCATACAGTGAATGCTCTAAGAGGAAATATGGGTAGAATTCTACTTTAACCGGGTAGAGGAGCCAAATAGAGTACTAGATAGAGGGTGGGGTGTAAAAATAGTTATTAATGTTATACATCTTCTGGAACGTTAGGGGTATGAGGCAGGGTTCGAAGAGTAAGTTAATTAACAACACAATCTCTAAATATAAACCATCAATCTGCGCAATACAAGAAACTAGAATACAGAATCCAAGGGGGGAAGACTTTGAGAGGATTAGAGCACTTAGAGGATTTCAGTGGAGATTTAAATTGGCAATAGGATTTTCAGGAGGGATTGCTCTAGGAATCGACTCAGCCATGTTTGAAATTACCGGCGAGAAGATAACGTTCACGGTATCTGTTAGAACTAGGCGGCGGAGCGATAATTGGATTCATGTGGTAACGTCCGTTTATGGCTCCCTACGACTCGAGAAGGCGAGAGATACTATGGGACGAATTGAGAGCAATCAGAGAACGTTGAGCAGGCCCATGGGTAATTGGAGGAGACTTCAAAATTACCATATTTCAGCACGAGCACAAAGGTAGGGGGGCTAGCGGTAACGACAGAAATAATTTCAACACCACCACAGACGACCTAGAGCTCATGGAGCTGAATTCATCCGATAGAAGGTTCGCATGGACGAATATGCAACAGACCCTGATCCTTGCGAAGCTAGATAGGATTTTTGTGTCCACAGAATGGGAGGAGACCTTCCCACTTGCATCGGTCAGAACCATCATGAGATATACTTTGGATCACACACCTCTAGCGCCACAATGCGGCGATAAACAAAGAAGCGACTGAAACCCATTCCGCTTCGAGAAAGCGTGGTTTATGCATGACAACATCTGAAAGATTATTGAGGAGTCATGGAACGCGGATACTAAGGAAACCAACGCAATCGGAAATTGGAACACGAAAACTAGGAGATTGCGCAAAAGGCTGAAGGATTGGGCTAGGCAGGAGTTCGGCGAGATCAAAGGAAATGTGGAGGAGCTGGGAGAAAGAATTAAGGAATTAGAAATGGCAGAAGAGGGAAGAGATTTACTGGGAGCAGAGGGGGAAGAGCTGGCAAATAGCAGATTAAAAATACATCATTATGCCGAGATGGAGGAATATTATTGGAGGCAGCAATCCAGGATTCAGTGGCTTAAAGAAAGGGATGTGAACACAAAGTTCTTCCATAAAGTCGCAAATGGAAGGAGGCATAATCGGATCATTGGACTTGAGGTGGGAGACAGGGTGACCAAGGAGGAAGGAAAAATCAGAAGACATCTAGAAGACAAATTCAAAGAACTGGTGGGTCAAACAAATAGGCATAGATGCAGGCTACAGTCCGACTTTTGGGATGGCAATAGAATAGACGGAAGCGAGGGGATAGAAGGATAGTTCTCAGAGGAAGAGGTGTATTAAGCAATCAAAAACCTAGGGCAAGCCAAAGCTCCAGGGCCTAACGGACTACCGATCTTCTTCTATAGGCTATACTGGAAAATCATCAAAATTGACCTTATGGAAATCTTCAAAGAATTTCACTTTGAAGCTGCGGACATCGACAGACTGAACTATGCAAACGTCATTCTAATCCCAAAAAAGACCGACACTAGGAGTGAAGACTTCAGACCAATTAGCCTCCTCAAGGGATCATTTAAAATTATCACAAAGGTCTTAGCCTCAAGATTGGCACCTCACCTAAATGATGTTGTTGCTGACTCACAGAGTTGGTTCATTAAAGGGAGGGACATTATGGACAACGTCGCATCAGCTCACGAGATAGTGTATAGAGGAAGTAAAGAGAGCTCAGACAGATTCCTGCTGAAACTGGACTTTGAAAAGGCCTGCGACTCGGTGAAGTGGGATTGTGTGGATGAGTTCTTGCAGTTGAAAGGATTTGGAGACAGATGGAGAGCTTGGATTATGAAATGTGCAGGGAGGGGGGAAACCGTTCGTACAAATAACGGCAAAACAGGGAAGGAAATCAGATATCGAAAAAGGTTTACGTCAGTGTGACCCCTTGTCCTCATTAATTTTCACACTAGTGGCTGATAGTATAGCAGAAATGATCAGAAAGTGTAGAGAGGGACGAATTATCTCGGGAGTTCGGATAAAAGGGACTCCGGAGGGCATGTCGATTCTACAATATGCGGACGACACGATTATCCTCGAGGAGGCAAGGGAGGAGATCTTGGCAATTAGCTTAGTACTAAGGTGTACCCAAGCGTGGGCGGGACTGAAAGTGAATTTCACAAAGAGTTGTGTTACACCTCTCAGCGATAATTTATCCACTTCGATTAACACTATCAAGAATATGTTGGGATGCAAGGTGGCTAGCTACCCGATTACATATCTTGGCACACCCATTAGGCCGAGTTTGTTGCGGAGAGAGGACTGGCAACCTTTAATGGAGAAAGTGGAAAGAAAACTGACAGGGTGAAAGGGACGTTTCCTTACATTCGGAGGGAGGATAACTTTGCTCAATTCGGTGCTCAGTAGCCTACCGATGTATCTAATGTCGATCTATGAGCTCCCGAAGTAGGTTATCAACAGGATCGACAAGAGTAGAAGGAGGTTCCTCTGGAAGGGAGCAGACGAAACAAACAAGGAATTTCATTTGGTCAATTGTGGAAGGGTGTGTAAGAGGAAAGAATTTGGGAGGCTCGCCCTAGATTTGAGGGATATGAATCGGGCTGTGGTGAGCAAGTGGTGGTGGAAGTTGAACAGGAAAAGGAGTGGGCCAGATCGTTTGGATCCTGCCGAAAAAGAAAAAAATTTAGATTTGAAGGAAGAAGTTCATACGGAAGGTCATCCTACCTGTGGAAAGGAGTGGCGAAAGTAGGGGATATTTTCCACACAAATACCTCAATTGGAATAGGGAACGGAAAAAATACACGATTTTGGAAGGATAAATGGTGTGATAACAATACTCTGCTGAGTTTGTTCCCGAAAGCAGCAAGGAATATGGTGACTACGGATTCGCTAGTTGCGGATGTTTAGCGAAATGGCAGGTTGAAGCTACAGCTAGGAAAGGTGACACAGGAAAGCGCCATGCAAATGCAAAGCCTGAATAGATTCATTCGAACTGAAGGAAGGAGCACTGAAGACACAGAAGACGTCAGGACTTGGTCCTTAGAATCGAACGAAAACTTCTCGGTAGCAACCTTTTACAACAGATTGAACGATGGGAAAATCAGAAGCAAAAACAGTAAGATCATATGGAATACACAAGCGCCGTTGAAGATAAAAGCTTTCCTATGGCCGGTGGTGAACGATGCTATTTTAACAAGGGTAAATTTACTAAAGCAGGGCATGCAACTTGATGTAGAATGTTCTAGATGCAACAATGGCGATGAAGACTCGGATCACATCTTTTTCAACTGTCATAGGGCAAAACTAACTTGGAAGGTTGTCAGTCGTGGGTTTGGGTCTTTACAGAGTCCATCCTCAATCTCTGAGGCCTGGGACATAGGGAGAGGGGTAGCATAAAAAAAAGGATAGGAAAGCCTGGGATCTATCAGTGGCTGTGGCAATCTGAGACTTGTGGCTAGATCGAAATCAATGTTCTAAGTCGCTAGGCAGTAGTCGGACGGCCGATTGGTGCCTAGCGCCTAGGCCTTGTAAGCGGAGCTTAAGCGGCTAGGAGCTAGGCGGTTTTATTTATATATTATATATTTATTTATTTATGTATATATTTTATTTATATATTTTATCATTTTGTTTTGTTTTGTTGTTATCAATTCTTACTCTTGATATTTCTCCTTGCAATTGCAGGATGAGCTTTTCAAAATCGAATCGGTGTATTATTATTAGTCTTTTTTCTCTTTTTGTATAGTCTTATACTCATCTATTAGACTAGTATTAATCTATGACGAAGATCAGTAGTGGAGATTACCTGTTCGGCTATTCCAGTCCAAGGAGCAAACAGTGTGGAGAAGCAGGAGGCTTGAGTCGGGGGATGGGGGAGGGTTGCGTCAGGAGAAGTTTGAGAGAGAAGAGGACGTAGTGTTGACGTCGGAGGTGAATCAAGGCGGAAGACAGTGTGTGGTTGTGTTGACGACTTGACTTTGAAGCTGAAGATAGGAGAGAGAGGTTGTGTTAATGTCGGTTGAAGTTGAAGTGAGTTGCGACTGCAAGAAGGGAAGTGGAGGAGGTTTTGACGACTGAGTGACGGAGTGAGTGAGAGCTGCGACTGCGAGGAGGGAGGCGGAGGAGGTTGTGTTGACGACTGCAAGCAACGACTGCGAGGAGGGAGGCGAAGGAGGTCAAAATTGAAGCGCGTTGCGAGCTGCGAGCCTCCGACTGGGAGGCGGGAGGCGGAGAAGGTGATTTGGGGGTTTTAGATGAGGAATTAGGGATTTAGAGAATAGAATTGATTTGGAGTTTTTTTACGGAGGATTTCGAGGAGAAAGACACTCAAATTAGAGCGGGTCGGTTGGAATACGGATTTAGCCCGTCTAGACCCGCTTACACCGATTACGCACCGCCTAGACCCGCTTTTAACCACCTAGAACCATTAACCGATTTTCTTAAACGCCTAGCCCCTAGGCGAGGCATTGGAGGGCCGCCTAGCGCCTAGGCCGCTTTTTAGAACACTGATCGAAATAACTTGTGTTTTCGTAATTGCAATCATAGATTTATTGTAGTTATGCATCAAATTTACGGTTTCATTTATGCATGGACAGGTCAGGCAGGGCAAAGAAAGAAGTTATGCAGGAAGAGAGAGTAGACCCAGACTATGTAGTGAAGTGGGGATGGATGTTTATTTTGTGTTTCTTGCACCTGTACTATCTTTTGATTGTCGTTGCTTTACACTTTTGAGATGTGAGACTTAGCTAATTTTATTTTTCTATGTAATTGGATCTACTATGTTTCATTAATCTATCATTAATGGAACGATGATGATGTCCATCTTGATTCTCAAAAATAAAAACCTAAATCAGGAGTTTCGAATCTTACAATCCATTAACAAACCAGAAACAGTTCACCTCACCTTGCCTCTTTACTCAGACTGTTTCTTTTAGATCTATATATGAAAACTCAGTGATTTCCTTCGATTGCAGCCCAGCACGGTATCTACAGAAGTAAAATGAATGATGATAGTACGAAACACATAAAGAATATGTGAATGCAAACAAAAGCAAGTCATATTGAGGAAAAAGTGTCCATACCATTTTACTATCAGATTGCAGGATTAAGGTTGGCCTTCAGGTCAGAACAATGTAACATGGGAAGCCTCAGAACACTTGGCAGCAGACTGAACAGGGCTCATTCCACCTCATCAGCAAGACAACATGATAGCAGCCTAAATGCCATCTACCAGATTATTTGAGTATAAACAGGAGAAAGAGATTGATAGTGTGAAGAATCTATGAACACTTGGTACTTCCCGCTCTGTCATGCAAATCAAGAAAAAAATGAGCAGGCAAGAAAAAAAAATGCAGACTACCATGACAATACAGCACCATGCTTTCTTTCATGCAAATCAATGTGTAAACAATATAATGTTTAGCCACATTACGTTCTTTCTTTGTGGAGAGAGTTCAAAGTAACTCTGTATACGCGACTATAATTGGGCAGCAAAATTACCATGGACTACACTCTACAGAGCGGAGGGTTATTTGTTTAAGGGGAACCTACTGTTCCCATTGCAAGTAGTGTATATCAAGAAACTGAAGAGCATGACTCCAATTAGCAGATGTGTGTGAAGCCCCTTGTTGTCAGTATAATAAATTATACTAGTACACACAAACTACATATTCAATTAGCATGACTCTAATCTACAATGAGAACTTATTAAGCAACACAGGCATTTGTTTTCTGGTATTATGGATGGATCATATATCCTAGGCTAACCTAGCCATCTAAACCTCAAGTTACTACAGAGGCTTCCTTAGTAGAGACTTCAAGTTTGATGCTTGGATTCGACTACAGGTGAGTGTCCAGGGATATATTGATTGGTTGATGTTATGAGTCAGTAAGTGAGCTTTCTTATATTCTTAGGGAAGAACGCAATTGGAACACCCACATGTGCATGAGGTATTTTCCATTTTTGAAACACACATGAAATCAAATATAGACGCGACACAAATTAATACAATAGAGAAGCACATTAGCTACTGGAGTTTGGTAATTACCAATAAGAAAGGAGCAGAGCGTGCACAAATGATTTTAAACCATAACGTTTCTCAGATGAAATATATTGAAGTAGAAGCGAAGCAGACACATGCACTACCATATTCCTATTTGATTAAATATATTGAAGTGGAAGCAGACACATGCACTACCATATTCCTATTTGATTAATAGTAGCAAATAAGCTATGAATACGAGTATACAGGAGCTTCTCACTATTATTAGCATTGGCATTGGCATTTTGCCGAACACCCACAGTGCACTGGATATTGGCCAAGGCGTTGCTCGCCACCTCATGAGCATTGAAGGCTGAGCATGAAAAGACATGAATACACTCCCTTTCTCCTGTATGTTCCTCACCCACATCAAGCACACCATAGTTTCCATCTGTTCTTTATAACCATTACTACAGGAACTATATTACTGACCACCTTATAGTGCAATTATTTAGATTGCTTAACTATAAACAATACTCGGTCAGAACTGTACACAAATTTTCATATAAATACACATTTTATATTCTGTAAAATACCAGCTCTGATCTATTTCTCTTCACAAATGCAGAATTGCATACACTTAAAAATATCATTATGTCATTTTCACAATACATGCATTCTGACACTACAGACATTACACTTCAATATACAGATCCAAATACTCTATGAACTCAAATTTTCCATACACTTAGCTAATCCTAGTACTTAAAACCGACTCGACACAAATACTTTCTGTTCCTTCTTCGTTAAAAACTACAACAATCAACAATATTCCCTACTTTAGCCTTGGCTCCTCTTCTAGTTAATTTTCCATCCGTTCACCAGCATGAAGCCTGTATCCACTTTTGGCCTTCAAAGCTTACCATACTTTCAAGCCACTCACCATTTCACATACTTTTATCAATTATCATACATTAGTTCAATCATTCTCAAGTGCCTTTCTAACATCCACAATAGTATCCTTTGTTCCCTTGATTATGTCATCAAGTCATCATAAATACAAGCATTAATTAGCAAACCAACTAATTTTTGCACGCATACTGCTGCTGCTTCACAACTCTAATTTTCAACACTCAGACCACACACTAGAATGAATGGTAAATTTTCTCACTATCTGGTCCCTAGAGGGTGTAGTGACTGTAATTTACAAAATATAGATTGTAGAAACACCATAGTTTTTACCACGTGAGTGTGGGAGTTATCCTGAATTAATGTTGTCGACTTGAGTACGTGTGTATTTTAGTAGTGACCCAAAAACCTTTCAAAGATGAGTTCCACCACATATTATAATTTACAAAGAAGTCCTATTTCACTTTTTTCCATCCAATCAGATTCAAGATTAAAGTCTCCTCAGTTTAGTACAGACTTGATAAGACTTTAGCCTTGTTGAATCCTTCTTTCTCACGCAATGACGCAAACACATAACCAATTGTCAATTTAGCTAATTCAATTTCCACGCACCAGCTGCAACCCCATACTCAAGATATTATTACCCAGATGTCATAATCTGCAAAATAATCCGCTATGATGAGACTGATTATGTAGTTTGTATATGAAGCTGAATTCAGTTATATAAGGATCCTTTAACAAATACCAAATTATAACAGAACATTATATAAAGTTGTACTGGGGTTAAGTAACAGAGGTTTGAAAGATCTTAGCATCTGCTTTAGCTAGCAATTCTTAAATTGGCAGTCTCTAGTGATATTGAGAAGATAAGGTGAACTAGTTTATTAAAGTGCAAGGGATATCGCATACAAACCCGGGCTTGTTTCACTTGATTGTGTATGTGTAAGTGTGTGCACCTTCAATCTTTCTAATATATGTGTCTTGTTTTATTCCCATATATGTAAATGTACGTGCGTGTGTGTGTGTTCCTGGACACGCTTCAACCTCTCTAACATGTGTGTATGTGGCTTGTTTTATTCATTTATATGTATGAACGGGCACACATGTTTGTGTGTATGTACGCCGCGTGCAAGGGATGGTCATCCAACCCTCTACGGTTGTGTTCAATACTGCTGTCAGTGAGCTAAATGTACCTTTGGCTCTAACATTGTGTATTGTGCTTAAAACAAGTGTAGGTAAAAAAAAAAACTGACAACAAGTGTATTAGGCCATACCAAAGGTCAGCTCTGTTTTCCACCATAATTCAACAGTTCCTACGACCAGGGATGGGGCAACAAATAGTAGATTGAGCGTCTTATCCTTAAGGTACCTCATTCATCATCGTCATGCACTTGTTCAGCCCCATGATCTTCTTCGGTTTTCTAACTATCCTCCTTTTCATGCATTTCCTACTGCTAACATCCCGACAGAATATAATCGGTTGAATTACTTGAAACCTACCTATAAAAAAAAAAAAGAATGACCAAAGAAAAAAGTGCACAAGTTGTAAAAGACTAAAAGACTTTAAAACAATAATTTCAGTTAGGTTGAAGCAGTCTTAATTACCCATTCATGGTGGATGGTGCAGCTTCATGTGACTTCAATCTGAAGTCCTCCGAGAATCTTTGCAACAGTTAGAATAACAGCAATCGTGATAAAGCTCATTTGAGTGAATCTTTCACATAAGCCATTAAGTTGAATCCAGGTTGGAACACAACAAAAACTTCAAGAACAATTTCAGCTAAGGTGAAGAGTCCTCCTACCCTTTCATGGTGTGACTTTATGTGACTTTTATCTTTTGCCACAATTAGACGGCAGCGTCCGTGATAATGATCCTTGGAATGAATGAATCTGATCACACAAGCCCTTAAGATAAAATTCAAGTTAGAGCACACAAAAAATAATGAAAAATCAATTTCAGGAAAAAATGAAACTCATTCATAATTCCAAATAGTATAGAACCTGTTAGTATATAAATGTTTTGAAATAAAATCTGGAAATCTGGTTGGATAAAAATCAAACCAGAATTTGTAAGTAGCATGCAGTTACTCAGCTCAAAAGCAGAATCTGCTCAAATTTCCACAAACTATTTTCATTTTTAACTGGGCTGGGTCTCAAATAAAGATGTTAATACTGTTTATTTTCCACTAATCTGAACATATTAATACTTGACATTTAAGATTTAAGGCACATTGTCTACTTGGGGACATATAGCGAGTTCACAAAATCCTTCTCCCCCCTCCCTTAAAAAGGGGGAAAAATCTCACTTTTCCACCGGAAACCCAACTCCAAAGAATGGCTTATAAAGCTTACCATCTTACTGGATCAAATTAATATGTCACATTTAACAGAGTCTAAAGGTTAAGGGAGTAGGTAATGCTCTAAATCACAACTTAAGAAGAAATGCAACGCCAAAATAAAATGCATCACTGTATTATTCACAATAGCATGCCGTTCAATGAGTTCAGATATGGACAATAAAATTCAAAGGAAATGATCCCCAACATAAACATGTTAACTACAGTCTTCAGAATACAATTGTTTCCAAATAAAAGGGAAATAATGCGTTGGCAAAGACCCACATGAAACTAGAAAAGAAAATCAAATTCTTCCCTTCCGGTGGCCTGACCAAATATCTAGAAAGAGAGATTTTTCCTTCCAAAGTATTTAACTAGTTTCTTACCCAAAAATAGCTACTATCTGAAAAGATGGCAGCAATAACGCGGCATGACTTTTTCTTGTGGGGAGAAATAGAGAAAACAAAATCCCGTTTAAACCTCTTTTTTGAACATTGTATGATAGTATTGTAATTGGGTGTTGTATTCACCTGGTTGTGATCTCCCACCTAATTATTACTAAGCCCTGTTTCTAGTTTGTATTTTAAATGTGTCCCCATACTACTACTTTTCTTCCATCAGACTTGTTATTGATGGTTTGTTTACCTTAGAGCTCTTGAAAGGAAATGATGTATAAGACTGCAGGAGACATGTTTGATGTGCGTATACCTCAAGCTGGGAAGGTGATAGATGAGGCCTGCATGCAAAGAACTGGTGAATTATCCTAGCAAGACACCACTGTCATTTCACTTGTGGGAAATATTCACAGAAATTCCTAACAATTAAGTTGTTCGATTCACTATAGGGGCTCATCCCACAGTACCTTGGAAAGATATCCCAGGAATTCCAGGAGAAAATGAAGTGGGTGCGAATCCACAAGCGAATCCACAAGTGCACTACTCAATGCTGTGAGAAGGTTGTTTTGTCCGGTATAAACTACCTAACATTGTAAGTGCATGTCTGTGTGGTCATCTAATCTAACCCTCTAAATGCTATGTCTAATATTGCTTTTGTGAGCCAATTATTAACACAAGTATTAGGTAAAAACTGAGTAAAGCATACACGTATGATGCATTTAGGCCACACCTGAGGTCTCCCTCCTTTTCCTTTCTTTTTCTTTTGATAAGGACCAAAACTAACCTTATGTAAGGTTTAAATGGTTAATCCAGCATCTACAAGTTAAATATTTTCCAACCCATTTTCTAGTTATCTCTACTCTGTATATCGTAACATGTCAATTCAATCCTTTTTATGTCCCCCTGAGAAGCCATGCTTATCACATTCACTGTCAGAACCACACCAAAACAAATGTATGATAAACTTCAAGATTGAACCAGAATAGATTTCTATAGAATTCCTTTTAAACAATGGTTGATTCCTATCAACCTAGATTTGTCAAACAAAAACTGGCAGGGTGATCTGACAATTGATCAAAGGATGTACGGGGACTTTACAATCATGATGCAGTGAGTGTTCTTTATGGGAGTTCTTTTGTTTATTAATAACGGCATGATGGAAGTAAATATGATAAAATAAACTGTCTTAGCCTTTCCCTACCATAAAAAATCATCATTCTTATCGTAACATAAGCAGATGGTTTAGAGAAAGACTGTCAAACCATAATGTAATCCAATAGAATACTACAAAAGCTAAAAAATGCATGCAGTGAACTGAATATAGCGAACATTTAAGGTACCTCAATTATTCATCCTCGCTCTCTACTTCGACTCCAAGCTCTTCTTCTTTTTTTGGTACTCACTATCCACTCCTCATGCATATCCTTTGAATGAATCTTTGCATAAACCCTCAAGTTAAAATCCAAGTTAGAACACAACAAAGACTTTAACCAACAATTTCAGTTTAGCTGGAGAGTCTTACCCTTTCATGGTCCATTTTTATATTACTGTTCAATATGTATTCCATGATGTATCTTTTTGCCACAATTAGCGTGAATGGAGCCTCCTTTCAATGAATCTTCTCGTGAGTGGGTGACCTTGGTAATGCTCATCTGAATGAATCTTCACATAAATCCCTTAAGTTAAAATACAAGTAGGAACACAACAAATGAATTAAAACCCAAATTTGGAAAAAGGAAAGCCATTCTTGAATCCAGATAGTGTAGAAGCCTGTTAGCAGGATAAATTTTTCTTAAAAATTCCGAAAATTTGGCAGGATAAACTGATATAATATATCAACCGAATGTTTGAAATTTGTAAGACCAAAATCAATTCATATTTTAGAAACTATCTTTTAGAGGAATTGGGAGTGGAATTACTGAATTGCTTTAGTCCCACCTTATAAAGTCCAGGAAGCCACGATTCCCTAAATTTCAACCCCCCTTCAATTCAAAACCATTGTACTCACTGGTAAACCCTCTTAACCTCTATTTTATTACCTCCAATTTCTCTAACTTATGTTTTATAATATTAACTAATCAACCATAAAAAAACTACTTTGCTTTGGTTGTTTTTTAGGGCCCCGGGAGTGCCCCCCCCCCCCCCCCAAAATTGGTCTGGCTTCACCCCTGCCCTTGATATATTTGTTCAATAGTGAGACTTTCCTTTGGATGATTACATGGATACCTAACAACAACGAAAAGTTTGATTAATTGCATGCTGCTAGATTACCATGATAAACAGTTTCAATTATTTGTACTTGTTTTATAGTTTCAGTGTTTTAGTAAACCTGTATCGTTGTAAGCTACTCTTTTATTATGTTATTTTGAATCACAACTCCGTCCGAGTAATAAAAAAAACAGTTTCAATTATGGAATTTCAGAGAAATCGAATCGAGGATTCACTTAAACTATATAATGATTGATGAAATTAGTTAAATCTAACTGAATAGAATATTCTACCCACCTTAATCCTCCTCACTTTATATCCAAAGACATAAATATCACCATGTTATTTTCAATATTCATGCATTCTCACAATGCAAACATTACACTTCAAATTACAGATCCATATATACTACGAAGTTAAACCTATCATACATATCCTTGTACATGATACCGAATCAACATTAATATTATCACATCAGAGTCGACAATCTTCACAGTCTAATGTTGCACCCTCTGTGTTTCCAGTGGCAGCATAACAGTTTATCTTGATTAATCCTTCACTTGGCATGAACCAGTTGAGACCTGAAGTCTTCTCACTATTATTGGCATTGGCATTTTGTCGAACACCCACAGTGCACTGGGTATTGGCCAATGCATTGCTGGCCACCTTGTTAACATTGACAGCTGAGTGTGAAAAGACATGATCACACCTTCCTTTCCATAAATTCCACATCAGATTAGCTCCCACATCAACCATCTTCCCAACCAGTTACTAACCACATCAGCTACATCACTCACCACTTTAAAGTAGCGCAATTATTTAAAACTGTTCAATAATAAAAATTACTCGATCATCAGAACTATAAACAATTGTTAATATAAGATAATACACATTTTGTATTCTATAAGATAACATCTTTGTTCTATTTCTCTTCACATCATTCTTCACATCATGCAGATGCACTTAAAAAATATCATCATATATTACTTACATAGTACATGCATTCTCAAACTAAACACTTCACACTTCAATATACAGATCCATATGCTTATAAAGTCAAAATTTCTATACACTTAGTTAATCCTAGTACATAAAACTGAATCCACACAAATACTTTTTCTGTTCCTTCTTCATTAATAAATAATAACTACAATAATATTCTTTAATTTCACCTTTGCTCCCGCTCTAAGTCAATTTCTCATCTTCCACCAGCATGAATCCTGTATCCACTTCTCGGCTTCAAAGCTTTACAATACTCTTGAGCCAGTCACCATTTCACATATTCCATTATACGCTACTGAACACCTCTGCTAGTTCAATTCTCAAGTACCTTCTCATCATCCTCAATAGTCATCCTTCATACCTCCACTATGTTCTCAAGTCATCATCAACAGTTCAACACATAGATTAACAAACTAACTGATTTCACACATTTATTGCTGCTTCACTCACAACTCTAATTTTCAACAGACCAAGCACTACAATGTAGGGTAATCCTTCACTAACCAACCTGGTCTTGTAAAGTGCAAATATTGAGACTGCAAATTGCAATATATAGATTCATTTATGTCAAACTCGATGGTTTCACACATATTCATGCTTCTTCTGAAGCCTATAGGTCCCTAAATGAACGTAAATGACATACCCTAAATTTGCAGCAACGATGATCACATCAAGGTAAACAATTTTGCAGTAACATTAATTTTGTCACTTCAACATAGAGATTCAAAGACAATATAAGATACAATTAAATTAAAAGAAGAGAAAACAAGAAACCCTAAATCGTAGGTAAAAGGGATAGAGATTGATCAAGTCAATACCTTGCTCTGTTGCTCTCAGTGGTGAAGCCCCCTCGATGAGTGAATCAATGCTACATGGAAACACATAGAAAACTCATAATCAATTCTAGGGTTTCAACTTTAGGGTTTCAACTTTGAAGCCTTGAAATTGTTTGAAATTAGGGTTTGAAATTAAGGGGGGAACAAGAAGAAGAGACAGATTCATACCTTTGTGCCTTTAAGATATTTGAAGGGGTCGTTCCCGGCGATAGGATTGGCGGTGGCTTCGTCGGAGGCGGTGGTGGATTTTAATTTGGGGAAGAGATGGGAGAGAGAAGAGGGAAGAGAGAAATGAATAACTGCTTTAAGATGCGCGCGTATCTTGGTTTTATACGCTTTGTCGCTGTTCAGATGTTAAACGAGGGTTAGCGTTTTATAATCAGGGGATTAGCCTAGGATTTACGCTACACGTCCAGATTATACGCGGTTTACGCGTATACACGGTAAATACGCGGAATTAACACCACTTGCGGTATATACGCGGTAGATACACGGTGTATAGGCGGTAGAAAAAGATTATCAGTTGATGTTAATATAATCAGGTACTAGTGTATAATCCTGTGCAATACAATACATTGCACATAATTTTTTTAAAATGAAAAAATAACAAAACCATTTTTGAAAAATTCGCTAATAACATATTACAATATTGTATATTTTTTAAGATTTGATTGAAGGATATGATTGTACTTTAAAATTTGGATGAAGAAAGAGGGGGAGATTGTCTCCTACATTTGGTCTACTTTTTTTGTTTTAAAATTAAAAATTTTAAAAAAAAAATCTTGAACAAAAAATAGTTTAGCATAATATATTGTATAGAAAAGAAGAAACATAAGCCAATCCCATAATGTAAAAAGAATGAAAAACTGTTATAAAATTGAAAGAAAGAAATATTGATAGAATAGAGGAAAATAGTAATCTTACAAATACTTCTCCAATTGAAAGCTTTTTATTTCTAGTTTTTTTCTTTTACACTCCTTGCTCTTAAATATCCACATCTAAAATTTCAGAATGATTAGATGAAGTAGCCACTAACATTTGTTTAGTGTAACCTCAAAAATAGCAGTATTACCACTAAGAAATACATAACATGCTTGAAATCGGCTCTTATGAGATCAGAAAGATATCTCGAATTTGCATAACCTACAAGCTTGAAACTTTTAAAATTATAAGAATAATATAAACCTAAGTCAGTAGTTCCATGTAGATATCTTAAAATATGCTTGATACCAATTCAGTTGTAATACCCCGTATTTCTGAAAAATATATATATATAATAAATTTGAGGTTGTCCTATAGAAATACTCTATAGGAGGATTTGTACAAGAATATTGAATAAGAGGTGGGGACCCACCGGTTTGGAAGAAGAAAGCACTTAACGTGCTGTTGTGAAATGTTCCCCCCACGTGATGACATGGAGGGGGATGTAGGGGGGCCCGCCGCTTGTTGAAGAAAGTCAAAGGAAAGGGATTGAATTGAATTGATTGGTGACGTGGCACAATTGTGCTCACGAGATTAGTTGAGAAAGAGGGGATTTGAGAAATATAATCCCATATCGGGAGTACACAAAAATAATTTGAGTATAAATAAAATTGCTTATGATCAAGAATCACCTAATTGGTTAACCACTTTTTGAGAGGCAGCCTGTGGTGGGCAGTTGTACTCTTCGGGGTCGGGTATATTCTGCGGTATTGAGAGTCACCTGGATAATTCTGGAGATAAATCCCACATCTCCTTCTGGTAGATCCTCAGGTCCACCTGTGACTGGATTAGCTAAAGAATACCTGGATAATTCTGGAGATAAATCCCACATCTCAAGTAAGTTACTTGGATAATTCCGGAGATTAAATCCCACATCTAAAGCCATATTGACGTGCATAACTCATGTTCTCGTATGGTGTTTTGATAACTGAAATGCCTCAATGGGCCCTCTAGAGACTCAACTCAAATGTCTAAACCAAAGTCCCACTAAACAAAGCGGCTCAACTGAATATCTTAAAATCAAATGCTTAACTGAAGACAAAATATAGGTCAAAATATCTGAAGATTAATCATTCAAAAGAACACTCAAGTTACCAAAAATCTATCAGTACCAGTCGACTCATACTGTGGTAAGTCGACTGTCAGAGGACAATATCCAAAATTTTACAAAAATAAACTAAGTCATATGAGTCGACTTAAGAAAGCTTCGGTCGACTGTCCAGACAAGAAACTGACATAATTTTACAAGGTAAGTTCTAAGTACACCACTCGACTGACAAAGGTCTCAGTCGGCTGTCCAGATCGGATTTTCAAAAGGCTAATGATGCATCAGTAGGGTCGTACCAGTCGACTGACAATTAGACCAGTCGGCTGTCGCCCTACAGTTTTCATAACTTAGGTCTGAATACAATAATTAAAACTGGAGTTTTCTAAAGATTCATTGTTTATGATAAGTAGTTCTTATTCAGGCAAAATGACAAATCTCAAATAATCTTCATTATGGATATATTACTCAAAACATCAAATGTCAAAACTCAAGTTCTCATGTTCTAGATTACTAATTCTTTCATTAGGGTTTCTCAATACTAAATTTCTTTCACCACTCTCAATAAAATTTGATTTACAATATATATATGATCCAGATGTTCATCACCCGATCATAACCATACTCAAATCTTAATCATGCCTTTAGCAATACGATTTTATAAACAAAGATCTACTAATCATTCGTAGATTTCACAACATGGTACAAACAACAATCATTATTCACATGAATCATACCACAATTTCAAGATCTATATCATTCACAACATCAAATCAAACAACGTTGCCACCCGCATACATAGATCAACAACAAGACAAATTTACATCATTCACAAAACAAAACAAAACACACAATGTCACTCACCTTTGAATTGAGAAGATTCAACGAAAAGCTTTCCTTTTTGCTAGATCCAAAAACTTCTTCTTCCTCCACCAAAACAAATCTCCAAAATTATGTATTTGTGCAGCAATGACGGCTGCAAAATCATTTTAAATACCTGCGATAAAGAGTTTAGGGTTTTACCCCACTTTTGCAAAATAATCCTTTCTAAAAGACAACTTCACATATATAGGTATAGTCTTGGAAATTCGACCAAAATTCATTTAAATTAGGATTTAAAGGAAAAATACAATTCTAAATCTCAACCAATACTGTTCAAAATGTCCAGAAATTACATTTTGCACTTTAACCCTTAAAAATGTCAAATTTGCAAAAAGGTCATTCTTTTCTCAAAAATTGCAAATAGTTCCAATTAATTTCAAAAAAATCTGGAAAAATACTAAATAAATCCCAAATATTAAATAATGATTTTTCATAAAGAAAACTAAATTTTCAAACTTCTCAAAAAGTATTTGCACGTGTTTTGCACGTGTAAAGAGATAATTTTTTCTGAAAATATTTATTAAATCCTCAAAATTCATTTAAATTCATTTTCAAATATTTAAAGTAATATTTGAAAATACGGGGTTCTACAGGCGTCCTCTGTTCGGTTCGAAGAACAGGGGAGAGTTCGGGACGACGGTGGTGGGTTTTGCGGCGTGTGGCGATGCTGTGGGGGTCGACGAGGAGAGCGCCAACGGCAAAGGTGATGGGTTCGACTGAGGAAGACGAAGGGGAAGTGAGTGGGAGATTATAATTGGGTTGTTTGAGGTTGATTCAGTTTGGGGTGATGAGGTGAAGTGGTGATGATGACGGGGTGCGACGGTGGTCGGCAAGGGGGTGGCGAAGTCGAGGATGTGATGGAGAGGCGAAGTGGTGATGGGTTTGGGTGAGTGCGAGAACGGGAAGGAGTGAGCGGGGGGGGGGGGGGTTTGTTTGGGTTTTGTCTTGTTCTGTTGTTTTTGTTTTGGTTTGTTTTAACAGAGAAGGAGAGGGAGAGAGATCACGGAGAGTTGGGGGTTTGTTTGTTAACAGGAGAGGAGATCGTGGGAAGTTGGGGGATTTGAGGGAGAATTAGTCTTGTAACGCCCCGAAATTTTAAATAAGGATAAATTCGAGATTTCACAGGATCTTTACTTCACTTCGTACAATTTTACAAGGAAAAATTAAAACTTTTCATTCACAATACATCAGAGTTTCTTTACACTTGTTTTTTACACAGCGGAAGACTACAAGATTACAATCAATGAAATACGACTTGTATAACTTTAACATCATTTGCAACATCTTTAACTTCTAAACAGCAACAGCATATCCACTTTATAACTCCATGAATAGTTCATTACCTGCATGTTAATCTGTGGGCACGTCAGTTACTTACAACTGACGAAATGTTATACACGGCTATCCTCTCTATGCCGGGAATAGTATAACGATCTCATACTTTAACAAATCACAAAAAAAAAGATTGAATGAACAAGTAAAGTGTCAAAAGTGATTATTCTAAATATAAGTGTATGTCATGCCTTAATGCCTAATGCACACAATTATACACTAGGATGACACTAATACACACTTGTTCAGATTCTATGCATCCCATACTACATAGGTCTGAGGGCAAGCGCCTACGTACTCCACATTAAAGGGTTCGATCCCTCGCCATGAGACTACCCAGTAATAAAACAAGTTTTAGAGTTATTTCACAGATACGGATCTCAGCCTCCCTGGCTATAAATACAGATCCCAGCCTCCCTGGCTATTATATCGTGAGAATAATCCCGTAAATGCCCCTCTAGTCCCGGTATATACATATTCTTTGGAGTATGGTAAACATCCGTCGACTACCCTAAGTCCCGGATAAAATACAGTCCATCTCCTATGGGGCAACCACAGTCCACCAACTGGGTCTATAGCCACGGAGATCCACCGCCGACTATATAGAAGCACTCATTTACGTTTGCACAAGTTTATCACATCTTCACTTAAGTGCCTAATTATTTTTAGTTCAAGACATGAATATGTTATCACCCTAGAATCAGTTTTACCTCATACCGGATTTATTCACAAAATACGAGATCGCCCGACGGCATTATCTCAAAATCATATCAATTCTTTCTTTCAAAAATACCAGTAATCGAAGTCTTACTAATTCTTAATCATAATCTTTCATGTACAAGAAACATGGGTACACATACCCTTTAGTAATCATGTCTTAAACTTATATAATTTCATCTTTCAATTCACTTCACAAAAATAATCAAATCCTGTCTTAACACTTATCCACAAAGTAATCATTTCATAGTCTTGCCACTATTCATGATCTAGTTATTCATAATAAATAATAATTCATTCACAATTTCAAATTCATACGATGTCTCATTTTAACACGATTCAATGTCTCATCTTTAGCACTAAACATGATTTACTCATTCACAACAAAATCTTTCATGATCTCAAAAGTCACATAACTCAACCATATTGCATTTCTAGAAATAAAGAGATTTCAATTCACCCTAAATCATTATTTTGTAAATTAAAAGTCATGCTCTTTACTAATACTTTTGTAGTCATTTATTTTTCTTCCTATCTCAAATCCTCGTTAAAACTTATCAATTACACAAAAACAATCTTTAAGAATAAATTCTTCATTTATGTTTTATGAATACTAAAATTTACCCAAATGAAACACTTTTGAAAGTCGAGCTGACCCACTTTCGAAACTATTTACCAAATTGACCTACTCATTATCAAAATTGCAGTGAAACGGAACTTTTGAAAGTTTTTACCAAACTGACCCACTTTCGAAACTATTTACCAAATTGACCTACTCATTATCTGCTCTTAAGTTTATTTAAAAGAAAAAAAAAATGTTTTGGGCTTCGTAAGAATCGAACCCAGGCCAAACACAGAAGCAGCGTACGGCCGAGCCAACATGCCAATTGCGCCCAACGACATACAAGCAGCCCGAGGGGTTTTATTCCAACTTTATGATGTTTCATCATTTTTCATAAAACTTAGTTTTTCTCTTTTAATCAAAACTTCCATTAGTCTACAAGTGATTATTATAAACTGAGACTTATTACCAACAGAAACTTATGGATTATAAAAATTTCATATTTGATAATAGATCTAATTTCAAAATCATTCATTTTAATCAACTAGAAGATTTGTGTTCTCTTGCAACAAATTATTTGTAATCTATGCATGCTCATTTTATTTTACAAACACTTCTTTTTAAAAGAAAATTCTCTTCAAAACATTTCTAAAATTACTAGTTTTTATATGTGTACATTAGCATGCAAACTACAAATTTCTCTTCTCATTTGCAAGCAACAAGACAAATACTTTGCTCTTTAAACAATTGTTAACATTTTTATCACTTAACATATATGAAAACATGAATTTATCTTCTAATTTTCATATCAAAACTCTACTACTATTTAGGCATGCAACCCCTACAATTAGAAAATATAGGATCACTAATTAACACAATGTTAATCTATTTGTCAACATAGCATGAAATATCTTTATTCATCACATCACATTAATCTACTTTACTCATTTATCAAAATTTAGCATGCTCAACTATGAACTAGAAAGCACAAAGATCACCCACCTCAATTGAAACTTGACTAATGAAGGAAAGAGCACCACTTCTAGATCCGATGTCCTCCTAGCAATGGCCACCAAGTACAAACTTTTTCTCTCTTTCTTTTATTCTTTTCCTCTTTTCTTTCTTCTCTTTCTCTTCTTTATTTTATTTTTGGTGTGAAAAAGAATGAGAAATGAGTTGCTATTTATAGGACAATGTTAGGGACTATATTGCAAAATCTCCCACCTAATAACTTCTCATTTTAATTCTTCAATCTCTTCATGTTCTTAACTCCCCTAACTCCAAACTCTTCATCTCCCCACTCTTCAAAACCTTAACTCACATTCACTCTCTCTTCTCTTCCCCACTACAAGAACCGGCCCCATGAAGAATTTTGCCACGTCACCTATGTTGAAGCACACAAAAGCTTGATGCTGCTTACACATTCGTGGGCCCTCCACCATGCCATTATACCATATATACAACATATTTTTATATTTACCAAACCAAGCCCACCATTACCAAAAACATTAATCCATTATATTACCATTTCATTTATGCCATCAGCCCACCAAACAGCCCATTTGCTGTTCTTTATACAACCGTGGGCCCCCTTATCAAAGCATTCATTTACCATCTAATTATCAACTAATGTTATCAGCCACATTAATACTTTTGATACATACATATATACACTAATGTATATATATATATATATATATATATATATATATATATATATATATATATATATATATATATATATATATATATACTATGCAAGTAGAATAGTTTACTTAATAATCTAAAATGAATTATGCATAATAAAATAAATGTGCACAGTCTAAAATTTATTTTGAAAACGAATATACTTAAATACGTTTACCGAAAACACGTGCGTCGTACGTAAAACATGAAAATACAAAAATCGACTTTAGTGATGAAAAATTATTAAATATAATCGAAACCAATATAAATAAAATTATAATTAGTAATTTATATATATTTCATAATGAAATCCCTACACGTAGGAAGCACGTGCATTATACGTGCAGAAAATCGAAAAATGCATTTTAATCAAAATAGGGGGAAAATAAATTTCAGTTTTATAAAATAGATTTAAATACATAAAAATAAATAATTTAAACCTATAGAAAATATTATACGTAGTGGTGGAAACACGTGCATCAAAACACATAAAAAGCACGTAAATCCCAGGGATTAAATATTATATTTTAGTTGACTGAAATCAATACGGAAAATGTATAAATAGTACGAATCCAAAATATGTAGTGAAACACATTACAAAAATATACGTGCGTAACACCCAGGGACAAAATTGTAATTTTCAATTTTGCGGGGTGTTACAAGTCTGGGTTGTTAGGGGAATTGGGTTGTGGGTAGCTTTAGACTAAGATCCAATACCCAATAAGATTAGGGGTTGGTCTTGAGTGTAGATGGGTCAAATATATATATATATATATATATATATATATATATATATATATATATATATATATATATATATATAACAATATAATAATTAAATGGAAGCTAATAAGCCCACAACAAGACAAAGGCCCAGATACAATAATTAAGGGAAAAAAAAATACATCAAAGACATACAAAAATAATAACCCGTATAATCGGGAATAGGGGTTACAATCTGCGGTGTTGAGAGTGATTGATAGCCGGGTATCCGATCTGCGGTGTTGAGAGTGATTGATCTCCGGGATCGAGGACGACGCCACATCGGCTAGAAAGGCGGATCCTACACTAGATGTGTGTCCCGTACTCAGCAAGGACGCTGATTTCTATGGTGGGTGTATGTAATACCCCGTATTTCTAAAAAATATATATATATAATAAATTTGGGGTTGTCCTATAGAAATACTCTATAGGAGGATTTGTATAAGAATATTGAATAAGAGGTGGGGACCCACTCTAAGGTGGGGTGTATGTAATGCCCCATATTTCTGAAAAATGTATATATATATAATAAATTTGGGGTTGAAAGGCGGATCCTACACTAGATGTGTATCCCGTACTCAACGAGGACGCTGATTTCTAAGTTGGGGTGTATGTAATACCCCGTATTTCTGAAAAATATATATATATAATAAATTTGGGGTTGTGTTCCCCCCACGTGATCACGTGGAGGGGGGTGTAGGGGGGGCCCGCCGCTTGTTGAAGAAAGTCAAAGGAAAGGGATTGAATTGAATTGATTGGTGACGTGGCACAATTGTGCTCACGGGATTTGTTGAGAAAGAGGGGATTTGAGAAATATATGAGAAATATAATCCCATATCGGGAGTACACAAAAATAATTTGAGTATAAATAAAATTGCATATGATCAAGAGTCACCTAATTGGTTAACCACCTTTTGAGAGGCAGCCTGTGGTGGGCAGTTGTACTACATAGTATCTAATTTGTCTTCTAAAAATATTAAAATTGTCTGAGTATTAGGGCGGGGCGTTACATCAGTGCCTTTGCATTGGTGTAGAGCTATATCTACCAAACAAATTCACAGAAAAATAAATATTCAGTCTGGTGCATTGTGCCAAGTACAGTAGAGCACCAAATAGTACTTGAGTAGTGTACTTCAGGTCCCAATACTTTTTCATTTTCCTCTTTAGGACGGTATGGATATTTCTTTATGTCCAAAGATCGGACTACTATATTGGGAGTACTTAGTCGGTGAGCATTGTCCATACCAAACATTTTAAAAACCTTCTCGGTATAACTGGACTGATAAACTAATATCCCATTATTATTTCTCTTGATCTGCAGACCGAGACAACATTTTGTTTTCCCAAGCTCTTTCATTTCGTATTCCTTCTTCAAGTGGTCAGCAATTTTCTCGAGCTCTTGTTGAGTCCCGATTAAATTTATATCATCCACATAAACTGCTCCTATTGCAAATTCATTAAAAAATTCTTTTCAAAATGCATGGGAAAATTGGATCGTTTCTATATCCTTCCTTAGACAAGTATTCACTCAGACGATTGTACCACATTCTTCAAGATTGCTTCAGGCCGTACAATGAACGACTTAAATGAATAGAGCATTGTCACGACCCGCTTCCCAAAATACGGAAGTACGGGCACACAACGAAGGCCCAGCGAATGATATAAATATATAAACTCATGTCACCCATAAGCTATACAATACTGGTAAGCTCACAATATAATAATAATCACATGAACAAGAATAGAATACAATAACCAATATCTCAGATATAAGAACTTACAAAAGAAGTCCGATAATATACAATGCAGTAAATAATCTGCCAAGTTCCTTCAGTATTTCATCAGCTGTACATGTATAAACATTAACTAAAAATAGAGGATGTCAATTAGAGCAAGCTTCAGACAGCAAGTAGTAACAAGTAGTGAAACAATATGGTATGATATAACAAGGAATGAGGAAAAAATAAACTTGAACAATACAAGTAACAACTGTAAACTTGTAAATGAGAAACATGAAAACAGGACTTCAAAATATATTCAATTGGTAATTAAGTGTTGATAAACAATATTCGATAGCAGGATCAATAGTCGATAAACAATGGATCAGAATAATAATCAGGAATCTAGAAATTGGAATCAGGAATCAGGAATCAGGAATCACGAATCACGAATCAAGAATCAGGAATTAGGAATCAAAAATCAAGAATTAGTATACAGTAATTAGTAATCATTAATCAATAAACAGTAATCAGTCTTCGGTATCAATGTCAATATTCAGTGTCAATCTTATATCTATCAGTCTTTTATTAACCTATCTAATGTACACAATCCTGTGTCACATACCACAAGTTCGGATGCATAACAATCAAGTGAACATTTTGACTCTAGTGGTGAATTCTATAGATCATGTATTCGGGAAAACATGTAAACAAGAAACATGATTCAGTTTTTCAGTTATTCAGTTATTTAGTCATTCAATCATTCAGTAATAGTTGGGAAACCATGAGCTCACTTCCGAGTACAGTCCCTTATATTACCCACTACCGGTCGGAGAAATCTACTCCCAACTCGTAGTGCTAATAGCGGAAACATACCACAAGCAATAGAAACTCCCAAAACTTAGATGAACCAAGAACAAGCCACCACAGTATATAGATCTCACAAGAATACAATCAATATGCAGAGATAACCAATACTTCTTATTCCTCAAAGAAATACAAAGATTACCAAAGAGATTACAACTCTCAATCTCTCTCTCCACCTTTGAAACACTCGACACAATCTCTCTTGAAGTTGAATAATGATTAGATCTATTTATATGATTAAACCCTAGAGTTTACGGCTATATATATAGCCCCCAAGCAAACCCTAAAAGATAAACACAAATATAGCAATTAGGCCTTTAAACTCGTAAGCCCAAAAACAATCAGCCGCTGATGTCGGTCGACTACACCCCTAGTGACGGTCGACTCCAACGTGTAGAACCAACCGAAAGAGCTGACCGGTCGACTGCACCCCCTAGGCCGGTCGACCGTCCCCTCCTTTGTTGGACCTGTATACTCGAAAAACTCTCAGCAGCCAGGGTCAGTCGACCGCACCCCCAGGTCGGTCGACCGCAACCCTCTAGACTGCATTCTTCTACTTCGCTGCTTGTCTTCTCTTGCTTCTTTATCTCCTCCTCTTCTTCTCGATCTTCGAGTACCCCGTGCCTACGTGTATTTGAGGCCACAATTCCTAACAATCTCCCACTTGGACCAAATACACTACTCTTTAAAGTTATTGCAATCTTTCCTCGCATTATCTCTTCCATCTCCCACTTTCATGGAAGACCCAAGTACTCCCCACTCTCATGAAGAGCACCTCCGCCACTCCACCACGTGGAGTGGACCAACCACCCCTCATCGCCTCATGAAGGATGTGCTCCACCAATCGCATAAAGCACGAATATCGGAGAAATAACCTCTCGTATCGGATTCCGTGTTATGAGACTTCCCAACTCGCAAGATCTCCATCAACACCGGACATGGTTCAAAGCCTCTCAATGCACCCTCTGCACTAGAAACCTCCGTGGACGACACCCCCACAAACTCTGCAGACTGTTCAACCCCTATAGTTCCAATTCGGTTACCCTCATTGATATCACCCCGCATATCGATATCAGTGCTCTTTATCACACAAGAGCGATTTGAAGCATCAACTGCCAATTTGCAAAATTCCCTCACCGTAGCAACGTCTTGCCCACTAGGATCACTTCCATGGCCAGCAGCTCCCACTAAATTAGTAACCTCCCCTCCACAACTGAAAGAACTCGGTTGTACCCCACACAACCTACTACTCAATTCCGGCTGAGAGTCAACTACAGGAGAAACGCCCCTCACATCTATAAACAAATACAACGTTCCCTCACGCTTCCCTTTTGCAATCACCCTTGAACCTACAGCTATACACCACTCCCCACTACCAACTGTAGTAGACAATCCCTCTTTGTCTAGCCTTCCAATCGAGTTAAGATTTTCCTTTAAGTTTGGAACATGCCTTGTCTCCTGCAAGACAACACTTTGATTAGCAATGGTGTTCACGCGAACAGTACCAACCCCACGTACAGGACACCGGTGACCATTCCCCACGATCACATCTCCAAAAGAACCCTCCTCGTAGTCATCAAATACCTCTATCATCGGAGTGCAATGAAAAGAAGCTCCCGAATCAATACACCAATCTTCAGTGCCGAACTCCTCCCAAGCTGATAAGCATAGATTCTCAACAAGCCCTACTCGAGCTTCCTTTGGAGTATCTCTCTTCAGTTTCTCCTGCTTCTTCTTCATATAAGCCTTACAGCTGTGCATCATGTGACCATTCTTGTGACAGTACCAGAACTCAGGCCCATGTCCCCCATCGCTGTCATCAGACCCACTCTCAGATGAACTACTCTAATCTTTTCTTTTATGACTGCTCTTAGATCTTTCACGTCTCTTCACAACGTACATGGCAAAATTTCTAGAAGATGATGATGGATATCCCCCTTTTCTCACCCTTCTCACCTCCTCGTTCAGAATGCTACTCACCACATCCTGTAGAGTCGTCAAATCTGTCATAGTGCCTGTAATAGTCTGTTCCACCGTACCATAATTATCAGGTAAAGTAGATAGAAGTAACAATGACTGCCCCCTCTCTGAAAACTTCAAACCTACAGCTTCCATCTGGTTGTAAAGCATACAGTAATTGTTCACATGCTCTGCTACTGAACCCTCTTCCTTCAACTTTACATTAACCAATTTCTTCAGATGAAGAATTTGATTAGATGCCGACGGTTTCTCATACATAGTCGTGAGAATCTCCATAGCCTCCTTTGTGGTCTTTACCTTCGAGATATGAAATAACATCTTCCTACTCAGCCCCAACTAAATCTGCCCCAGTGCCTTCTGATCCAAACGATTCCAATCTGCCAAGACCTTCGCATCCTTGTCTGCACCTACCAGCTTCTCATTAAACAACGGACCATCAAGATCTTTCTGACGAAGATACGCTATCATCGGAATCTTCCACATCGCGAAGTCACTCCAATCGAATTTCTTGATCTTCATCTTGTTATCGGCCATCTCGAACCAACTGCTCTGATACCACTTGTCGGAGAAACCTACTCCTAACTCGTAGTGCTAATAGCGAAAACACACCACAAGAAATAGAAACTCCCAAGACTTAGATGAACCAAGAACAAGCCACCACCACAATATATGGATCTCACAAGAACACAATCAATATGCAGAGATAACCAATACTTCTTATTCCTCAAAGAAATACAAAGATTACAAAAGAGATTACAACTCTCAATCTATCTCCCTCACCGTTGAAACACTCGGCACAATCTCTCTTGAAGTTGAATAATGATCAGATCTATTCAAATGATTAAACCCTAGAGTTTACGGCTATATATATAGCCCCCAAGCAAACCCTAAAAGATAAACACAAATATAGCAATTGGGCCTTTAAACTCGTAAGCCCAAAAACAATCAGCCGCCGATGTCGGTCGACCGCACCCCTAGTGACGGTCGACTGCAACATGTAGAACCAACCCAGAGACTGACCGGTCGACTGCACCCCCTAGGTCGGTCGACCGTCCCCTCCTCTGTGGGACCTGTACACTTGAAGAACTCTCAGCAGCCAGGGTCGGTCGACTGCAACCCCAGGTCGGTCGACCGCAACCCTCCAGACTGCATTCTTCTGCTTTGCTGCATTCTTCTCTTGCTTCTTTGTCTCCTCCTCTTCTCCAACTTCAAGTACCTCGTGCTTACGTGTATTTGAGGCCACAATTCCTAACACTACTAAGTCGTACCATTATCACCCTAGCTTGTTATTCTTTTACTGTGACCAATCGTGCAATATGCAATCGATATACAAGCAGTCGGTATAGTCAATAGAAACAGTTCGGATCAATCGTTAACATACAGTCGGTGTAATCAATAGAA
Organism: Hemerocallis citrina; assembly: GCA_017893485.1. NCBI lineage: Eukaryota > Viridiplantae > Streptophyta > Magnoliopsida > Asparagales > Asphodelaceae > Hemerocallis > Hemerocallis citrina. The sequence goes on along the minus strand of CM030359.1, from coordinate 380,737,519 downwards.
ACAATTGTATGATAAGCCATACAGTACATGGTATAAAGTCGTTCGATCTATCTACTGTATCAATTCAATTCATTAAATAAAAAATAACATGTTTATATTTTAAAAGACATAAATATACAATTCTGGACAGCAGTCTGTTGTTGTACAAAAAATCACTTTCCTGTTGCTACAGGAAATTGAAACAGGTACCGTCAGGAGTTCCAGAAACTAAACTCCCTAACGGTTCTAATGCATACATACGACACAATCCAATTACAGTATCTAGGTCTATCAATCGATTCTTTACTGACATAGTGTTTAGGCAGCATGTCAGGGTCAAATTCTTATATATATAAATTGACTGTAAATTCATTTAAGAATCTTATAAAAATGATAAAATAACTCATAATCATGTTCAGTAACATACTGGTAAGTCTCAGGTCTTAATTCTATTGATATCATATTATTTAAATCATTTAATCATGACGATATACTTCTAAACAGTAATCTAGAATTAAAAATGTTACGATACTAAAATTAGTATATCTTGCTGTCTACAAGTCGGATTTCAGATTCGTCAGTTGTATGGATTCTAGACACAGAGGGCTACGACTTTCATATATAAAGTTATAAATTTCAGTATTGGGAATTGGGTCAAATTATCAGTACTAGTTCAGGCCGAAGACAGGACAGGATATTCGAGTATTCAATCAACGGTAAGGTAACGATTCTAGAGTTCAATCAATAACATGGAACAATAAATAAGCTATGAGTCAGATTCGCCGATGAATCAAGGGGCATCGGCCGAAGGTTGAGATGATCGGAAGGTGGATCTTGGCTTTGATGATTCTACCCACGAAGAGATGGAGAGGTAGCAAGTCAGTGGAGCTCAGTGTTTGAGTTGTTCAGCAGGACGAGTGAAGCGAGGGGCTGGGAGGAAGGCAGTGGAGATGAGGGTGAGCGGCTGGTTGGAGACGGCAGTCGAGGGTCGGGTACAGTGGCTAGGTGGCGAAGGAGTTCGAAGGTGGAGTCGAGGCAATCGAAGAGACAACAAGGCAGCAGTTTGGAGATGGCAAGGCAATGGCGATGGCAATCGGTGGTGATAGTTGGTGATGGTCGGCGGCCCACACGGTTGCTATTGCTGCAGTGAGTGGAGGTGATCGATTATGAGGCTGACAGTGAGCTTCGGGTGGTGTGGAAGGTGTTGGTTGCTTCGTCAGAGGTTGAAGAGGAAAGGGAGAAGAGGTAGGAGATGCGGGTGCTCGGGGCTACAAGCGGCAGTCGGGGTGGAGCTGCAATGGCTGAGGAAGCGGGGCGTTGGGGTGCAATCAATGGTTGAAGACGATGAGGGAGAGGCAGGGTGCAGGTTGGGTCTGTATAGTAGGAATGGCTGCAGTGGAGGCTTGCAGTGGTGTGGTGCAGTGGCTGTGGAAATGGTGCAGTGGATGTGCTCGGTGTGTTGGGGCAGTGTTCTGTGGTCGGGGAGACGAGGGTAAGGAGTTGGCGACGGGGAGAAGATGGTAGTGAAGGAGGGATCAGTGTTGGGTTCAAGAAGAAGAAGAAAAGGAGGAAGGTGTCAGGTTTAAACAGGGGAAGAAGAAGGATTAGGGAGTGAGTAGTGGGATGATGGGGGAGATTTTTGCCGTCATAGGCCACTTTTTGATAGTATTTGCGTTTTTGGGCCAGTTGCCCAACTATTAGCGCTTCTGGGCTAGCCTGTGCCACGTCAGCAGCGACCGCTATTCCCAATAGCGACCTCTTCATTTCGAGGTCGCTAATGGGAATAACGACCTATGTTTTAAATTTTTTTGAATTTTTTGTTTGCCGTCGCTATTCCCACTAGCGACCTTAGTATAATGAGATTAGTCGGCTCGAATGAATGTATTGAGACACTTAGCGATTTCTAAAAAGTTTTTCCCAAAAATTTAAAACTGAGGTCGCTATTGGGAATAACGACCTTAGTATACTAAGGTCGCTATTCCCAATAGCGACCTCAGTAGAAAACACAATCTACTTATTCTTTGTAAAATTTGCAAAATAGTTTTACAACTAAGGCCTCTATTCCGAATAGCGACCTTAGTTAATAAAGGTCTCTATTCCGAATAGCGACCTTAGTTTTAAAAAAAAATTGATTGTCATTTTTCAGAGAGCAAAAACTCTCTAGATTTTGCTAAGTTCTAGAATACAACTCATTAAAGGTTGCTAATCCCATCAGCGACCTCATTATACTAAGGTCGCTAGTGGGAATAGCGACAGCAAATAAAAAATTCAAAAAAAATTAAAACATAGGTCGCTATTCCCATTAGCGGCCTCAAAATGAAGAGGCCGCTATTGGGAATAGCGGTCGCTGCTGACGTGGCACAGGCTAGCCCAAAAGCGCTAATAGTTGGGCAACTGCCCCAAAAATGCAAAATCTTTCAAAAAGTGGCCTATGTACGCAAAAATTTCGATAATGGGGTAGGTAGAATTAGATAATTGAGATAAATAAGGGATTAGTGGTTAGATTAGTGGGTGCAGTTGAGGGGAGTTTGGTTTGAGGAAGGTGTCGGGTTTAAACAGAGAAAGGACAAGGATTAGGGAATGAGTAGTGGGATGATGGGGTAGTTAGGATTAAATAATGGAGATAAATAAGGGATTAGTGGTTAGATTAGTGGGTGCAGTTGAGGGGAGTTTGATTTGGGTATTAGGATTAGTATTTAAATTATAATTTAAAAGATGGAGCTTGGGCTTGTATGTGGGCTCACATTATAATGAAGAAATAAATAATTATAGTGTGGGCTTTGGGTTCACAAAATAAATAGGATTGGGTTGGGCTTACAGAACAAATAAATAAATAGATAAACAAAATTATAGATTGGATTCAGAGTTGGGCTTGACAATAAAAGAAGTATCAAACATTCAAATTATAGGATGGCTAAGATTGGGCTGTTTACAATTAAATCAAATAATCAATTAATAATTTTATATGATGAATTAGGATTTGAGTTCAAACAAAAAAATCAAATATCCAAGTGAATGCAACTGGGTATAAAGGAATACAAAGGTTTACAGAAAAATTGAAATACCATAATACGAAGAAAAGGAAAAGAAAATCTGTACAATCGGGAACGGGGGTTACAAGTATGTACTCTATGAGATAAAGTAAATACTTTTGGGATTTTCTTTAAAATATCTATGTCTAAGTCCCCATATAAATAAGCAGTTATAACGTTGTAACTACTGTTCCATTATTTTCATTTCCCCCCCTTTTGTAATATTTTAATTGCAATTGAATAAATACCCTATTTTTCTTTCTTGATTATTTTAATTAAACTTGTTCATAAAATTCTTCGTTCTTCTTGATTGAGCTATTCTTGTTGATCATATTTTCTTTTTAATTGTGGATATTTTTATTTGAACCCTATTATTTTAGACTCATCGATTATTGAACCCTAAAACCCAATTTCAATTGTTCTTAACCCAAAACCACTGACCCAACATCCTAATTACAACCTATAAATATAATCCTATCGCAAACCATAAAAATTGCACAATTGAAACCCTAAGAGCCCTTAACTCTCCCCTCTTTCTCTCTCCTCCCTCTTTCTCTCTCCCCGATCAGAAACCCCCCCCCCCCACTTCCTATGTTTCTTCCCCGGCCAACCTCCGGCAACCCCATTGCCCTCCTAGCGCCACCGACCTCCCGTCGACCCTCATCTCATCGATGGCCAAAACAACGCCCACCGAAACCCCTCCACCCATTCGCCCTCTTCCCCCGATGCCGCCATCGACGCTGTCGACACCCTCGTCGTTGACGCTGCACCGCCGTCCTCCGTCAACGTCAGATTCGAAGCCCCATTACTGCCAATGTTGCTCTCTCTCTCTCTCTTCTACTATTGCTGCTATTTGCTGTTGCTACCTTGTCTCTATTGCACGTGCTATTTTGGTGGATTCGTGTGTTCGTGGGTTCGTTGATTCGGGATCCTTATTCTGTCATTCTTGGTATTCAATTTCGTCGTCCATAAGGCAAGTCACTTTTCTCTTGAATTGTACATCGTATAAAATTCAAGTTTTATTGAAATTTTTGCAAGTAGATCCTTTTCGTTATCATATCGTTGTATTGATTATCTTTGTTGGGTCTATTGAGGGTTTACACGAGCTAACCCCAATATTCTTGACATCGTACCACTTTTGACTCTAAAGATTGAATCTTTCATGCATCCATGTAGTATTCATGATAGGGTTACACATATAATTATAACACAATTAATTATTGTAGAGATAATTGCTAGGTTGTATGTTTAATTGATCGATTGATATCGGATGTTGTTAGAATTGTGTATGTGTGTGTTTTTAATTGTATTTATCATGCTATTACACCTTTCATATTGATTACATAATTTATTGACTATAGAATTGATACCCATCATGTTTACTTAATTTATTCCAAGAAAAATATCCAAAAACCTGTATGTTGTTTGCTGGCTGTATGTTGTCTGCTAGTTTAGACTCAGTAAATGATCTCAAAATAAATTACTTTCTGAATAAGAGTTGTAGACTTATCTTTATAGTTTGCAGAACATCTTGAATTTCTGAATTCCAAGTTGTGTAGCAAAAGTTATGCCCGTTTTACCAGGGCCAGTCCTAAGAATTTTAGGGCCCTGTGCAGAAAGAAAAAATTGGGCCTTCTTTACATATTCCAATACTAATTTTAGTATTGGATTGATTTCGATGTCATGTATATATATTAAAAAGAGATTTAATTCATGCTACAAATTCTAAGCACATTGCAGGAACATTGCAGTCAGATTGCAGAAAATCAATTCTAATGTTTTCTTCCTATGGGGTTCATCAATGAATAAGAAAATAAAAAGAAAAGATTAAAAGAATGCAAAAATCATTAACTGTACTTTTGCAAGAAAAGTCTCACGACTCTCATAAAAGCCATGGTGTTTTCTTCCATGACTCTTCTAATGTCAGAATACTGAGTTGTGAGCTCATTACCATACCATCATCACCAATATTATATAAACTACTGTCTACTGATACTATGATTTACAAAAGATGTACATAAAGCCTATATGCAAACTAAGCAGAGATAAATGGCAGTTTTGACATGATACTAAGAACTATCTCGGTTTAGATAAATGACAGGAGAAGTATCAAGTATGAAAAAACATCAGGGAAATTAAATTTTTTTGCATTTGTATATCTTAATTTTTAAATGTGACATCTTATTATATATGAAAGCTCTAATTACTTCGTGTTTTTTAACGAACCAAGATCCTCTCAAGTCTTAACTAGCTAGGGTCCACATAAATGTTAAAATGAATATGTCATCCAAGTATTTCAGATCATCAGATGTAATATCAATGATTCAATATGATAGTATTATAAAAGAACATCACTGATGAATTTCTAATACATTATGAACAGATAAATAATCACTAATCAGTAGATTCAATAGCAACTAACCAAAGAAGCACTCAATCCTTGAATGAATGACAATATGATTGAATGAACGTGGATGATGACTGATGAGTGATGAGGATTGAGGAATGAGGATGAAGCCAGGCCACCAGGTTCAACCAGCCAAAAGCACACGCCAGGCAGCCACTAGATTCTACATAGAGAGAGAGAGGTGGATTTATTGGGGTGCGCTGAATCAACAGTAGGATGACTGGATGAGGATTTATGAACTAGGAAGATGAAGAGGGTTTTTTTAGCAGATCAAAAGGTTTTTCAGTTAAAGCAAAATTTTGGGCCTTCATTATAACTGGACCTTCATTATAACTGGGCAAGTTTTTCAGTTATGATGAATGGAAAATGAAGACTTTTTGGGCCTTCATTTTAACTGGGCCCTGTGCAACCACACAGGTTGCACAGGCCCAGGGCCGGCCCTGCATTTTACTATTGCTGTGTTTTTAATTCCAGATTTTCAGATTCTTGTATATTTGATGTTTAAACTGTTAAAAGGCTGATCATATGTTAAAATATTGCTCTGAAAATTTCCAGATTGTTAGTTATCATGTTTAGAAGTCTAATAAATTTTTTTAATGAATTATTATCAAGTTTTTGCTAATTCTAGAAATAAAATAACATGATGTCGCATTTCTGCCTGAATATGAAATCTGTAAAGAACAATGTGTTTAACCTAGCTACTGTTGTCAGATTTTGAACTTTAAATATGCATTGGAACCGTGTGCAAGTCTAGTTTTCATAATTTATAACGGTTTCAATTTTTGAGTTCTGAAATAGCAGGAAATTACGTTTTAGTACAGACTACTCTTGTTGTCCAGAATTTTACTTTTCAGTTTTCATGAATTAATTGTTTCTATATTGTAGTCTTGCATGATTTAGAGTGTGTATATTGTGTTGCATGATCCTAGTGTCCTATTTTCATCATTTTTATTTTTCTATTCAAGTTATCATCTTATTGTTTCTCTATTGTTACAATCGTTCATCGAAATGTACCTTAATTGCATATTGTATTGTTGCATCAATAAAATAATTAACAAGCTGGGGTTTAAAGAGTGATTTAAGTAGTGAACAAAGTAGAGACTGTACTTGGAGGAGGGACCTATGTTTCCCTAAATAATATTTCGACTAGTGTTTTGTCGTGTGATTATGGCTTGCGATGGTAACCCAATCTATTGTGTACCGTATCGTACACCAAAGACCGTATCGTGCACCGAATGGTGAATAGTATTTACCGTTGCCAAGTACATGATCTACAGAGTACACCATGTAAGTTTAAACGAAATTGTATGTATGCATCGAACCTGTGGTATGGAACATATGGGACACAGTAGTACATGCATTAGTTAAAATTAAAAAGATTAATAGACATAAGGATTGACACATCACTGACATTGCATATAGTTCATCATTGTTTCTATTGATATCGAATATTAGCTAAGTGTTATTGATATTGATTATTGATTATTGTTACCGAATATTGAATCATTGTTTATAGCCATTGCATCGATTATTATGACATTGATTATTGATTATTGTCCCATGTTATTGATTCCTATTGATCCATTGAATTCATTGTTATACCGTTATTCTTCTCTACTTGTTGTCCATGACTTGCTCTAAGGATAATTTTTATCCTCTTTTTAGATGAAGTGTTCACAAGTGATCATGGAGAATTACCTGTTGGAATTGAAGAACAAACTTTCTGAAGATTTTATGTTTTCTAATTGTTTATCGTTTTATTGAACTTAATGTATTGAGACTTGTTATTATTGTGTTGAGATTTATTATTGTATTGGGATTATGACCCGAATTTTATTATTTGTTTTTAGACGTTGATTTATTGTATTTGGATATTTCATATTGCATCATTCCAAGTATTGTTGTTCATGAGATTATTAGTATTGTCTGTGCAATTGTTCTGTATTGATTATATTGTTGAGTTGATCGGATAAACAGCTTATGGGTGACGTTAGTCATTCGCTGGCCCAAAGTTATGTACTCGTATTCCGTATTTTTGGAAAGCGGGGCGTGACAAACATCCATGAATCTCAAATCTAAATGTTCAAAAACTGCTAAACTTATCAGATATTTGAAAGTTGTTGCATCCATGATGGGGGAGTATGTTTCCTCATAATCAATCCCAATTTTCTGCAAGAAACCTTGTGCCACAAGTCGTGATTTATATCTAGTAATTTCATTACTTTCTGTTTTTCTTCTTACAAACACCTATTTGTAACATACAGGGTTAACATCATTTGGTGTTGGTACTATAGGTCCAAATACACCACATTTACTGAGATACTCTAATTCTTTTTTGATGGCATCTTTCCATTTTGGTCAATCTGCTCTTTGTCGTCATTCATTTATAGTACGTGCTTTGTCGGCATTCATTTATAGTACGTGGTTTGGTATCATCATCAGTATCATTTCCCTTTGATACTTGTGTAGCTACAGCATATGTAAATATGTCATCGATGAATGTATCTTTTTTGTCCACATATCTCTTGAATTAGTGTGAAGTATACAAATCTCTTTATTATGATTTTTTTCCGTACTAGGCCACTTTTTGAAACTATTTGCGATTCTGGGCCACTTTCCAAACTATTAGCACTTGTGGGCTACTTGGTATCACGTCAGCAGCGACTGCTATACCTATAAGCAGCCTCTTTTTATTAGAGGTCGCTAATGGGAATAGCGGTCTCATTTTTAAATTTTTTTTAAAAATTTGTTTACTGTCGCTATTCATATTAATGACCAACACATATATGAATTCTCTAATCAGATGAGCGATCTTAAATAAACTATATTAAGACACTTAACAAATTCTAGAGAGTTTTTGCTTTCTGGAAGGAAAAAAAAAATCAAATTGTGGTTGCTAATGAGAATAGCTTTAACACCTTAGATTTTAAAATAATGTTTTTTAGGTGAATAAATGAATTAAAATGGTTTTTTGTGATTTAATAAACATTTTCTGAAATTTATCTTTTTACACGTGCAAATATTTTCATGGGAAGTTCAAAGTCAATTATTTTGGAAAAATCTATTATTTATTATTAGGGATTATTTATGATTTCTTTGGATTTTTCTGATATTTATTTGACCTATTTGCAAGTATTAGAAAAGGAGGGGTTTTTGTGCAAAATTACCACTCGGAGTGAAAACTCCAGATTTTCGAATTTTTGGGCTGAGCATGATTGCTAGTCAACTTAGAGATAAAAAATTTACCTTTTTTTAATAGATTTGGTTTATTTCACAAATTTCCTAAAGAAGGGTTTTTTTTTTCTTTTTTTTTCTTCTTTTTTTTTGGTTGTAAAATTGCCACTTAGAGGCAAAAAAATTACAAATTTCATTTTCTGGGTTTGGAAACAGTGCCGGCCATATCACGTTGGTTATTTTTGTTTTTTAAATTTATGTCACGCCCCGCTTCCCAAAAACACGGAATACGAGCGCGTGATAAAGCCCAACGAATGATTTTCATCATTCATGAGCTGTAGGATCGACTCAGCATCATAACAAGAATATAACAAAATATATATACAACCACGCATGCATGAAATATTTATTAAACAACAGAAACAACTGAAACAAAATAAGAGTGTCCTAAATAATTCTCAAATCTGGATCAAATGTTAAAACTCGGGAACATAAGTCTGTTACAAGGTTCAAGTAACATAAGAAATAAATAATTCAAGAAAACAATTTATTTAAGCAAGTCCTTACTCCAAGCGAAGCCTAGAATGTCTGCTCACCAATTCCAGCAGGCAATTCATCTCCAAAGTCTGTTTGTAAAAATATAAAAAGGAGAAAATAGAGAAAACAAGACAAACGCCCTTAGTGCAAGTTAGGACCGCAAATAGTAAAACAAGTACAAGCAATATGGAACCAGATTTGGAATCAAGAATGTAATAGGGATACAACAGGTAGTGGGGATTCAAGAAATTAGCTAGCAAGAAAGACAATTCGAGAGACAAGATTGGGTAACAAATACTAGTAGTAGAACAAGTGGCTAGTGAATATGTAATGGTGTCATGCATCAAGTAATAAGTATCACTTACAAGTGTCAAGTAACAAGTCTCATGTGTCAAGTTGTCAAGTACAAGTATCAAGTATCAAGTGTCAAGTATTATGTTCAAGTATCAAGTCTCATGTATCATGTCACCAAGTAACAAGTCTCAAGTAGGGTGTCAAGTGTGTACAAGTAACAAGTTATTCTTAAGTCTAATGTTTAATTCTATCTAGGTAGCACTTCATGCATCCATACTTTTACTACATGGTTGCTACATACAAACAGTTTCGTTTAGGCCTAGTGATAGATTTTAAAGGGCGGTGTACTCAGGTATCAAGTATTAAGCAAGCATGGTTCATGAATCGGAAAATAAAATAACAAGTTCACGAAACAAGTTCGTGAATCCACTAACAAGTTCAAGAACCACAGAGTGGGTTCATGAATCAAACAAGTTCATGAGCCAAGTAATGGATCCATGAATCGATCAAGATACAACAAGTTCATGAGCCAAGTATTGGGAAACACGGGCCCCCTTATGAGTACACTTACATATATTGTCCACTACTATGGTCTTTCCCTTAAACCCTGGCTTATTATTTATTATTATCATCATGCAAGTATGAAAGTGTGCGAAACATGCCAAGCAAAAATAATCAAGAACATGGGACATGTCTAGGTTAGGTAGGATACATGTTCGTGGGTCAAAATAAATCAAAGTATCAAGAACAACGAAAATCTCAAATCTGGACAGCATGAGGTTGCTGCACCAAAACTGCGATTCCCGTTGCTACAAGATAGCAAATGTGGATCCGTCAGAAGGTCTAGAAATTAGACTCCTTCCTGGTTCCAACACATATAATTAAGGTACATGAAAGTTGTAGTAACATGTGTCAAAACAGCAAACTATACAGTTCTTGTGTTCAGCCAGAATTTGTGAATCTGAGTTTATACATATGAAACCGAGTTGAAGAATTATTAATTAATTCTAAGAAAATTAGAGAATGTTCTCCAGGGTGTTTAGTAACAGCATGCAAAAATTCAAGTCATTTACATACTAGTAGCATAGTTAAAATAATTGCAAACTAAAGAGGTGTAGTAGTGTTTGTGAATCTGCGACTACCGACACAGCAGCAGTAAAACTGCAATATATCCTAGGCCATAAATCGTAATTCAGAAATACTGGATGTTATTGACAATTAGACATTTAGGGTTACATTTCATATTTAGGGCTCAAGTTCAGATTTTGGTTTTATTGGGGTCGAAACAACAAGTAAAGATAAGAACAGCAGCAAGTGTAAATTTCTTCTATATACAAGTTGCATGATAAATGACTATTATGAGTCTAGATTAGCATGTGATACAAAATGGATGTAGTGGTCACCAAATCAACAAGTAACATCTATTTTTCAACTCAAAGGAATGCACGATCATCACATATATGATACAACACACATCTACAAGTCTAGGGTTTTTTAGTTTCATGTGTTCAAGTGACTAGGTGATAAAATGAGTCCAAGTAGTTTGTATAATATATCAACGAAGGGTTGTGACTCTTAAGATCATGGAATCGGTGATGAATAATTCAAGATCAACAAATGATGAGACAAGAAGGAGTTACAATTACTATCTATTTGCAGTATTTTCAATTTAAGGCTTGTACTAGAACTATAATTTGTACAAGAAGAATACTTGCCTTAGGGGTGATGATGAATCTGAACAAGAACAAGTGACGGGATGAGAACCCCGAGAAATGAAGCACGAAAATGGACACACGCAAGCACGTGAGGTACACGTGCAAAACAGCACACAGGATTGGAACCACCCGGATCTGCTCTGAGCGTCAAAAAACAAACACAAAGAGGGGATCTCAATCGCGAAGAGATCAAACGGCCCAGATCTGATCTGATGGGCTCGGATCTTGATGCAATCCAACGGCTGAAGTTTGAACACAGCCCAACCTTCCTTCTCTTCTTCACCACGACAGGGAGAGAGAGACTGCAGGAGATTTCGATGGCGACCATGGTGCGGTGGTGGATGAGAAGGTGGGGGACGCTTTGTTTTGCGACGAAACAGAGGAGGAGCGATCGGTGCTCCCGGGCTCGAACGACGACAAGGAAGACGGAGTGTCTGCGGAGGTTGCTAGGGGGTGGGGGCGATGCGGTGGTGGTGAGAGGCGATGGGTTTGGACAGGCGATGAAGGTGGCGATGGGGATGGTGGTTGCAAGGTTGAAGAAGACGATGGGTTCAGGAGTTGGGGTAATGGCGGAGGCGATGGCATCGGTGAAAGGGTGATGGAGGTGAGGGTGATCCGGCAATGATGATGGTCGGAGCGGAGGTCGAGGGGTTATGGATGGCGAGGGGTTAATGGTCGAAATGGGGTTTGAAGAGTAAAGGAAGAAGGAGACGGGGAGAGGATTGTAGGCGGCTGGGAAAAATAAGGTTTGCACAGTAAAATTAGGTTTAAGGTTAGGGTAAGTAGGTTTAGGTTTAAATAGTTAGGGTTTTGGGTTATTGGGTTATAGGGTAGCGGGTTTGAGTGAGATCCAACAAGAGATTGACCCAAAATGCATCAATAACTAGGGAAAAAGAAATAGATGAGGTGAACAATCAACTCTTCATCAAGACCGACAAATTAGAGCATATACAAACAATGAAATTGAAATAATTATTGGCACAAAATTGAGTCGAAACAAATGAAATGATTTTTTTATTAGAACTGGGAATAAAAATACAGGATCTCAAATTGATAAAAGAATACAATGAAATAAAATACTGCAGAAAAATACAGATACGGAAAATAGGAGTTACAATTTAAATTTAATTGGGTTATCTAATTTCCAAGTATAAGGATTTATATATGTAAAGATATATTCAAAAGGGACATTTTGCAAAACCAATTCAAAACCCTAAAAACCTAATTTCCGGCCTCATACAAAGAGAGTGCAGCCGTCGTTTTGCTGTACTACACCAGAGTTTTCTTTATCATTGGTTTCTTGGAGTTTCGAAGCGAGGATCTTGGATTTCTTACAAAAGGAAGGACTTTTCTTATCTCTTTATTATTTTGGTTGATTCTTCTATAAGGTGAGTGACATATGTTTGATTTCCTGTTGTTCTATGCATGTTGTATGTGATGAATGGTCTATTAGAATGCATGATGGATGATTGTATGATGATATAATGAGTTGATTAAGAGATGTATGAATAAAGATTGTATCTTTCATGAAAACTATGCTATTGATGATTACAACTACATATAGATAACTTGAGATTGTTAAAAAACCTAATAGGAACCATGAGTAGGTTGTTTTCTTTCATATTGTTACTGATTTGAACATGTACTATGAGATTGTATGATGTTTATTGCAAAAGTGAACAAAACCTAATCTTTACTGTGTATATATAGACCTATACTCTGTTTTGATGATTTGATGAAGTAAAACTTTATTATTTACTTGTTATAATTGCATATATTCATGGGTAAACTATTGTAAGTGATTGTGTATGAGTTTAATGAATTGCAAAAAGAGTTTTTGAATAAAAAAGTTCAAGTTTTGAGTGAAAAGAGGGGTTTTGGTTTATCGGGTTTGATGCTTCAACCGAAATTGTTTTTTTTTTTGTGGGTGATTTTATGATGTTTTCGAATTAGATCTCGGTTGTTGTGATATTGAGATGGTTTTGAAAAATATATTACCTATATAGAATGCTTTCTTGATGCTTTACTGAGGCTTAACACACCTACACACACACACACACACACACACACACACACACACACACACATATATATATATACTACTTTACTATTTTGAAGAATTTTGTCAAAAATTACTCTTTCGTGATCTTGATGGGGTTTTAATGTGTTTTACAAACTCTTATATGTTATTCAAGTTATATTTGATCATCTCAGGAATTTCGTTTTGCAAATTTATGATTTTACAAAGATTTAACGAAGTATCAGTAAAAA